>JAPQWS010000159.1:44790000-45324832 GCA_028651295.1 Catharanthus roseus
TTTCCACCAACCGTTCCTACAAAACTCTCATATTTTCGTTTTAATTTACGTTTTTGTAATTTGTTAATACTTTCTCTCTTGTTAATTAAAAAACTACGGCACCAATTTAAAAATTAAACAGAGGAGCAGTCTTCTTTTTGCTCTAATAAAAAATTCAAATGATTGAAGTTGTTAAATATTGGAATACGTAAATAAGTTATTATTAAATAAAATCCCATGCATTTTTTGAATAAGATCCGATGGTTGTCTATGGTAAGTCTTATATGTTATTTTTCATGACGTCACATTGAGTGTCATTATAGCCAAATTATGGATAAAAAAAATTTTAAGACCACTTTGTAGCATGTTAAAAAAAAAAAAAGCTTTTTTAAGTAAAAAACTCCCACTCGCCACTCTACCTCCTCAGCACCAATCTTCCTTCCTAACGGCAGCACAACTGCAAGATCACCTCTCCCCACCAATCTCTCGCCATTGCTGCAGCACCCATGCTCCATCCTTGAATGCTCTATCCACGTTAACCTTCAGGTGCCTTACGCCGGCGGCTACTATTGATCCTCCCGCCTTTCCCTACGTCTCCTCCCTCTATCCGCTGTAGCAGCGCCACTCCCACATACCTTTCCCACAACTACATCCCTCTCTTACCCACTATTCTTCCTTAGAAAATACAAGCACATCTCTCCTTCCATAACATTAAATTAGCAAAAAACTTTTCTAAGCATTGTCAGCACCTTCCTACGCATCAGAGGAATAAAATCAAGCCAAATATCCTCCACTTCCATTAATACTGCCTTTCCAAAACTTTTGCAAAAGGACAATATATAATTATGTGCCCAGCAATCTTCAATCATATCTGGGCATTGTGGACAAGCTACATTGGTCTCCACCTTCCTGTGTACGAAGTTAGCTCGAGTTGGTAGAGAGTCCAAGCGTAGCGTCCACATGAACAACTTAATTTTCTGAGGTACATTCAGCTTCAACAATGCTTCCAATCACGACCAGCCTCCCTCGACGCACCATCTCCCCTTCAAAGGTTTCTGTCCTTGAGGTCCATCCCCAAATGGTATGCCCCCTTAATAGAGAACAACCCGATTTAGGTGACAAATGCCATATCTGAATGTCATCCGATGGAGAAGGTACCAAGGGATCTTTAAGGCGATCTTAGGATCCCCTGCGACAAATAATCCACAGATTGAATATTCCTTCCAGACCCGCACTTCCTCATCAATAAGATATTCTACTCTTAGCCACAGCCTTGTATGCAAGAAGAGACTCGGAATAATGATTTTTAAACTATGAGGTTCAAGAAGCCATTTATCTTCCCACACATCAACATTTTTACCATCATCGATCCACCACCTTAACCTCTCTTTAGAGCCCCCCTCGCTTCCCAAATGAATCTACATGCATAATATACACAGTTCCCAAAGTATATTATAAAATGAGAAATCACTTTATAATATAAAATTTCAAAATATGGCAATTTAATCTTATATTATAAAATATTGATAGTATTTATTAAGAGTCATTATATCATGAACTCAGTTACACTATGCTAGGTGTAACCGGTGCAAAAACGATATTATTTTAATTAATCCTACAAACTGGGCAAATATCAAAACCCAATTTCACCCCACGCGACTGCACCTCACTTGTCTTCCCCCACAACCCCCATGTTTCCATCCCAAAATCATCCACCTTCTAAAAATTAACCTGCTGGCAGTTTTTGGATATTCAGACGATTTTCAAGCTTCCACAACATCTATCTTCTTTTAATATTAGGATTTCTTTGATCATCGATCCACCACCTTAACCTCTCTTTAGAGCCCCTCGCTTCCCAAATGAATCTCCATGCATAATATGCACAGTGCCCAAAGTATATTATAAAATGAAAATTCACTTTAAAACATGAAACTTTAAAATATGGCAATTTAACCTTATATTATAAAATGGTGATAGTATTTATTAAGGGTCATTATACCATGCACTTATTTACACCATGCTAGGTGTAACCGGTACAAAAACGATGTTGTTTTACTTAATCCCACAAACTGGGCAAATATCAAAACCCAATCTCACCCCACACCCCCACAACCCCCACGTTTCTATCCCAAAATCATTCACCATCTAAAAATTTACCTGCTTGCAGTTTTTAGATATTGAGGCGATTTTCAAGCTTCCACATCATCTATCTTTTTTTATATTACGATTTATTTGATTGTTGGTTCAATATCTTTTTTATTCTCTTCAATTTTGGGACAAAAAATGTGAAAAAAATGAGTTCTCCAAGCTACAGTCCTTTAAGGAGTTTTTCAGGCAATTCTTCAAGCACTAACAAGTAATAATACTTCAATAACAACAGGAAATTGTAGTTTTCACCAAACAAATGCTCAACGAAATGGATTCCATGTATATTATCCTTTTTTTATGCTTTATATTTCTGTTTTGGCGTTGCAAACTGTATATTAGGTATTTTATGATATGTTTTCTATGTTTTAAATATATAAAATTATGAAAATTGCTTGAATTATGAAATATTAGGTTTTAAAAATTACAAATGCCTGCTTTTTACACTGAGAATGCCGAGTTTAAAATCTAGAAATGCCTACTTTTAAAACTTTCGAATGCCTAGCTTTGAGCTAGGAATGCCTAGTTTTAAAGCTAAGAAGGCCAAGTTTTAGATCTAAGAATGCCTAGTTTTTTAGATTGAGAATGCCTAGTTTTAAAGCTGTGGAATGCCAAAGTTTGAAAACTGAGAATGCCTAGTTTTAAAACTTTAGAATACCTAGTTTTTAAGCTAGGAATGTCTCGTTTTTAAGCTATGGATGCCTAGTTTGTAAGTTAGGAATGTCTACGTTTAAAACTAAGAATGTCTAATTCTAAAACTAGGCATTTGAACTTAACTTTAGGGATGCCTAGTTTTTGAGCAAGGAATGCTAGTTTTTATTTTAAGAATGCTTAGTTTTAACACTTTGGAATGCCAATGATTGAAAACTTGGAGTGCCTAGTTTTAAATCTAGGGATGCCAAGTTTTAGAACAAGGAATGCCTAGTTTTAGAACTCATGTCTAGTTTTAAAACTTTGGAATGCAAAGTTTGAAAACTGGGAATGCCTAGTTTTACAGCTAGAAATGCCAAGTTTTTGAATTAAGAATGCCTAGTTTTTAAGCTAGGAATTCCTAGTTTTAAAACTTTGGAATGCCAAGTTTTAAGGGTAGGAATGCCAAGTTTTAGAACTAGGAATGCCTAGGTTTAAAATGCAGAATGCCTAGTTTCTAGTTTTAAAACTTTGGAAGGCCAAAGTTTGAAAACTGGGAATGCCAAGGTTTAGAACTTGGAATGCATAGTTTTCAAACTAGGGATTCTTAGTTTTAAAACTCAGAATGCCTTGTTCTAAGACTAGATATTTCTAGTTTTAAAACTTTGGAATGCAAAAGTTTGAAAATTAGGAATGCTTAGTTTTAAAGCTAGGAATGCCAAGTTTTAGAACTAGGAATGCCTAGTTTTTAAGGTACTCCAAATGCCTAGTTTTGAAACTAGGCATTTCTAGTTTTAAAACTTTGGAAAGTTTTGAAACTAGGCATTTCTAGTTTTAAAACTTTGGAATACCAAAGTTTTAAAACTGGGAGTGCCTAGTTTTAAAGCTAGGAATGTCTAGTTTTAAAACTCAGAATGCCTAGTTGTAAAAGTAGGCATTTCTAGTTTTAAAACTTTGGAATGCCAAAGTTTGAAAACTAGGAATACCTAGTTTTTAAGCTAGGAATGCCTATTTTTGAGTGCCAAAGTTTAAAAACTTGGAACGCCTAGTTTTAAAGTTAAGAATGCCAAGTTTTAATGCTCAAAATGCCTATGTTTGACACTATGAATGCCTAACAATGACAGGAGACAAAACAAGAACCAAACATGAAGATTATGTGCTGGCTAATGAAGATACATTGGCCACTACACTTGCGAGGTTAATTTACAAACAAACACAAGATACTTGATTTTTTCCTTTATAATTTACATTACTACTTTCTTTTTATTTTATTTTATTTATTTATTTCAATGTTATATAATTCAGGATAAGCCCCAAAAAAGCATCCGAGTCACGGAGAACTGAACCAGCTTGTATCATAAGAAAGCTTAAAAACCAAGACAAAAAGAAGAAACAAATATGGCATTTTAAAAATGCCCAAGACAGATACCAAAAAAGCAAGGCAGTATGGGAAACAGTAGCCGTCATTGAATGCAAACTTGACAATGACAGGGATCATTGCTGTTGTTAAAGTTTGACGGAGTCATAAAAAATCACAGTGAGATATATAGGTTTTGGATTCTTACTCTCCATCCATTTGACAATGCTGCCTAAAAAACTTGCATTGTATCTTATACAAAGATTTAATGTCCACGAGATAAGTATAAAGCTTGAAAATTCCACTATCAACATTGATGAAGCTGATGTAAACTCTGTATTAGGTATACCACATGGAGCAACAGAGGTTGAGGAGTCCAACAAACAAAGTAATGAAATAGAAGAGTACAAGGCCTTCATAAAAGAAATAAAGGAGAAATATACCAAGTTCCCACCTCCGGCATTGAGTGTTCAAAAGAGACTAATTGACAACAAAGATGATGGGGAGTACTTCAAGAGGGAGTTTTTCCTATTCTACATAACAAGCTTAATACATCAAGTTTCATTGAAGACCTTGCACACCAACCTCTTACGAACGACAGCAAACAGCAATGACATTCGCAAGTACAACTGTGCAAGTACACGCTTCTAACATTGATAGACAAATGCGAAATATTCCACAGAAACCCTTCAACCAAGAGTTACTTTGTTGGACCTATCATATTCTTAATGGTAATCATTTATTCTAATATATCTTACATTGATGATTTAATAAAATCGCTATCGCTAACTTATTGTAAACTTGCATTGTCTAGCTCTTCTATCTTCATCGGATGATGTAAAAATTTGAGGAGGAATGAGCGATCCTAGTGATAAGTTATTGGAATGATGATGTTATACGGAAGAGGCAAAAGAAAGAGATAGCAGCAAGAGGCTTTGGGTTGGGAAAAGTGCTTGAACGGTTAAAGAATGAAAAAAAATCCAAGAAAGTTGATGTAGATCCACTTTGATTGTAACTTTGGACTCTACTCCTATCCAATGATGACCTCTTTCTTTGAAGAACTTCTATTGAGGATTCTTAAATTCAAACATTCCAATAAGAAACCTATGAGATACTAAGTCTCATAAACCTAATATTAAGATGCTAAATTCTTTCCTGGATTGATAATTAGAACATTGAGGGAACAAAGACCCCAAAACCCCAATTACACAATGACCCAAGATTAATTGATTCAAAGAAAGGAAACTCCATGAATCAATTAATGAAAGGAATTGGAATGATCAATTGATTCCATAGATACTTCAATCTAAGGCTTAACTATTCACAATACTAAGGACATTAACCTCTTAGCAAGCTAGTTTATGAAGGAGAAGAAACCGATAGGCAATTTGGAGAAACTCTCATATTTTCCACAAATTCATCATTGTTAAATTACATTGAGTTAAAATGGGGTATTTATAGACTAAACTCTAGACCTAGCTAACCTATGGTTAAATGACTCAAAATACTCATTAAACCCTTAATTAAAAATTGAAAAGATGAGCCAAATAACAAAAACTACTCAATTAAAACACATTAAGTATCCATTCAGCCGAGCCCTACCGGTGACGATAGGAGGAACCGTCTACGGTGGTAGGTATGTAATTACAAAGGATTGGCTAACAGAACCCTACCAGCAACGCTAGGGGCAGGGCTTGCAGTCAGTTGTAGGGTCTTATCTTCTATTACGTAGCCGATTTTCAACTCCCAATTGTTCTCTTGAGTAATCCTTGCTAATTCAACAAATGGTGAACAACTTGGAAGTCTTTTTTTGGCCTTTAAACTCTTCAAACTTGTTCTTCAAATTTTCCTCCAAGTAAGTTACCATGCCATTGTCCTCATTTCCGTTGGAAGCCTTGAGTTTCTTCATACGAGCTCTAGTCATTGGTCTAAGCTCCAACTCCATGGATGCTTTACTCTTCCGATCTGCATCATCCGCCCCTCCTTTGAAAAGATTCGTCTCCGATTCTTTACCTACATCAAAAAAGGACAAATAAAAAATTAAAGGTGGTGCTAACATTGTAATCACCCAGAAGATCAACTGTATAAGCATTATCATTAAGAAGCTCAATAACTTGAAATGGTCCGTCGCCACGAGCATCAAGTTTGTTCTTGCGTTGAGAAGAGAAACGTTCCTTCCTAAGATGAACCCAAACCTAATCACCGGGTTCGAATACCACACATTTCCTTCCAACATTCCTTGTAGCCACCAATTTCTTATTCTTGGACTCCATAGCTTCATGCACCTTAGCATGAATTGATTTGACGAACTCCGCCTTCCGTTTTTCATCCTTACTCATAACATGATCAACAGGCAAAGGAACCAAATGAAATGGAGTTAAAGGATTGAAACCATAAACAACTTCAAAAGGAGAAAATGAAGTAATAGAATGTTTAGCCCTATTGTAAGCAAACTCAATATGAGGAATGACTTCTTCCCATTGGCTCAAATTCTTCTTAAGGATGGCCCTAAGAAGTTACTCAATGGTCCTATTGTCCACCTCCGTTTAGCCATCGATTTTTTTATGGCAAGCTGCAGAATACAACAAGTTATTACCAAGTTTCCTCCACAAAACATGTCAAAAATGAGTAAGAAATTTGGTGTCACGATCTAAAATAATGGTTCTGGGTATACCATGAAATCGTAGCACCTACTTAAACAACAAGTTTGCAACATGACTAGCATTATTGGGTTTCTTGCAAGGTATAAAATGACCAATTTAGAAAACCTATTTACTACAACAAAGATAGAATCCATACCTTTCGGTGATCTAGGCAAACCAAGAATAAAATCTATAGAAACATCAACTCAAGGAACTTTAGACACTTCTAAAGGAGTATAGAAACCATGAGACAAAGAAGTAGATTTAGCCCTTTTACATTCTAAGCAATTTCCAATGAATCTTTCAACATCTTTTCTAATGCGAGGCCAAAATAAATGCTCATGCAATATTTCATAAGTTTTAATAATGCCAAGATGTCCCATTAAGCTACCACATTGAGCCTCTTTAACCAATAACCACCTGGTGGAACAAGATGGAATGCACAATCTAGCCTCATGATAAAGAAAACAATCATGTATGAGATACTTATCATTAGGCACAAGCAAGAAATCCTAAAGTATATCTTTAAAATCTAGATCACTAGCATATAAATCCTTAAGCATCTCAAAACGAAGAATTTGAGCTTGCAAAGTAGAGATAATAGTGTACTTTTTAGATAATGTATCGGCTACAATGTTTTCTTTACCTTACTTATATCGAATGATATATGGAAAGGTTTCAATAAACTCCATCCATCTTGCATACCTCTTGTTTAGCTTTTGTTGTCCTTTGAGAAACATTAAAGGACTCATGATCGGTGTGCACTACAAACTCCTCAGGCCACAAATAATATTGCCAATGCTTCAATGTCCTCACAAGTGCATAGAGCTTTCCATCATAAGTAGTGTAGTTCAATGCCGCTTGGTCAAATTCTCTCTAAAGTAAGCTAATGGCCTCTTTTCTTGCATCAAAACTTATCCAATGTCCACACTTGAGGGATCACACTCTATCTCAAACATTTTGTCAAAGTTAGGTAGTGCAAGTAAAGGTGCACTACTCAACTTTTCCTTCAGCAACTTAAGTGCCTTTTTGTTTCTCCTCCCATCCGAAGCCATTCATCTTCTTAATCGCATTCATCAAAGGACTAGCAATGGTGCTAAAATCTTTGATGAACTTCCTATAGAAACTTGCCAATCAATGGAAGTTCCTCATTTCGAATACATTCTTGAGAGTAGGCCATTCATTGATCGCTTTCACCTTCTGTTGATTAACTTGAAGACCTTGAGAGCTAACTACACAACCTAGGAAAGTCACCTTTTCCAAACAAAAATAACATTTTTTACAAGGTTAGCATATAATTTCTCACTTCTTAAAACTAACAAAACTTGTTTCAAATGATGCAAATGATCTTCATAAGTTTTGCTAAAGATCAAGATATCATCAAAATAGACAATAACAAATTTACTAATGAAATGCCTCAACACATGATGGATAAGAGTCATGAATGTACTAGGAGCGTTATTTAATCCAAAAGGCATAACTAGCCACTCATAAAGACCAAAATTTGTTTTGAAAGCCGTTTTCCACTCATTCCCTTCCCACATCAAAATCTAGGAATAGGATGCCTGTACTTGATAGTAATATTATTGATGGCTCTACAATCTATATACATATGCCACGTATCACCCTTCTTTGGAACTAACAATAGGGGAACAACACAAGGTCTCAAGCTCTCGCATATACCCCTTGGAAAGCAAATCATCAACTTGTCTCCTTAGCTCCTTAGTCTCTTTGGGGAAACTCCCATAGGCTTGTCTATTTGGTAACACTGCTTCGGGTACCAAATCAATTTGGTGCTCAATTCCTCTTAAAGAAGGAAGTCCACCGGATACCTTTTCCAAAAATACATCTATGTAGTCTTTAATAATCTTCACCATGACATTAGATAAAGTAGACAAATGATCATTAGTAGACACAAAAGTACCTTTGCAATAGAGAAGTAAAACCATCTTTTTTTTTTTAAATGGCTTCTATGATCTCAGTCTCTTTTGCATAGAAGCACATCTTTTCTTTCTTTCCATTATCATTCTTTTGATTGCTCATTTTCTTTTCTCTACTCAAATTTTCCTCTCTAGGCTTTTCCATATTCACTTTTCTCTCATCAACTCTTTTTCTGTCTTCAATGCTCTTTGTCTTTTTCTCACTCTCTAGTCTCTCTTTTTTTTCTCATTTTCATTTGCGCTTCAAAAACTTATTAAGAGTCAAGGGATTCAACATGAATTTTTTCCCATTCTTTTCAGAAGTGTAGGTGTTCTTCACACCATCATGAATAGCCTTTCTATCATATTACCAAAGACGTCCCAAAAATAAATGTCCCGCTTGCATAGGAACAATATTACAAAGAATATCATCATGATATGACCCTTTAGTAAGAGGTACTAACATTTGTTTATTAACCTTCACTTCCCCACTACCATTTAACCAATAAAGCTTATAGGGCCTAGGATACTTAAGAAGAGGCAAATTCAATTTCTCAACAAGATATGTACCAGCCACATTGGTGCAACTACCACTATGTATAATAATGTTAGCAAGCTTACCTCTCACTAAGCATATAGTGTGAAAGATGTTTTCCCTGTGAATGGTTGCTTCTTCTTGAAAGACTTGAGTAGATAAAGATCTAAGGGTCACTAAGCTCATTCCCTCTTCAACAGCTTCAAAAGAGTCAATCTCTTGATCTTCATTAGCTTCTTCCTTGTCAACAAGATAATCTTCGCAATCATCTTCCTCCCTTTCAATCGAACCATTGAATTCTTCATTGAAAATCAAGGTTCTCTTGGTAAGACAATTTATAGCAATATGACCTACACCATTGCACTTGAAGCACCTTGTTGGATTGGTGATCAACCTTCCTTTTTCTTCTATCTTAGGTTTAGAATTATCTTTGAAGCCACCATAGGTGTATCTTCTTTCTTTGGCCAACTCTTGTAGGTTGATGCTTGAGGTTTAGACATCACACTCCTTGAAGAAGGTAGATTAGTTTTAAATAAACTAATCTGTTCCTCTGATTTTCAATCTTGGTAGCCAAATGACGCATATCTTCACAAGTGGTGTAAGGGTACATTTCTGATTGATTAGCAATGTCTCTATTGAGTCCACTTAGAAATCTAGCAATTGAAGCATTTTTGTATTTCTCCAAGCTCAATCTCAAAGTGTATTATTCTATTTATTTCCTATACTCTTCAACATTTTTGTTACGTCGCTTAAGAGTCATCTAACTTGTAATAGAGCTCTGTATAATAATGTTCTAGTACAAAATCTCCTTCATGAGTGTCTCCAATTCCAAAAGTTTCTACAGGTTGTCTTCCATTTCTCACCCTTTGAGTGACAACTCTTCCCCACTAATGGAGTGCATAACCCGAGAATTTAGCTATTACTAGCTTCACCTTGGCAATGTCACTATAGCTCCTAACCATGAATAAGTTCTCCACTTGTCGCTCACAATTAAGGAATACATTGAGATCACTTTCACACTTGAAGCTTGACACTTCCACTTGATTTTATCTAGAGTCTTATCCTCTTGTTGATTACCATAGTAGCCACCATTGTATGCTTGGCCAACATTAGGATCCTCTCGAAAATCATAGAACAAGTTATCCTCATGCCATGCTTCATGTCTTGGAACCTCTTCATGTCTATAATATCCTCTTCCACCTTGGCCTCCTCTTCTTCCACCTCTGGCTAGTTGTCTTCCTTGAAACCCACCTTTATGAAATGGAAAAGGATTGTGAGCCAACATGTCATGATATCCTTGAGTAGACAAATTAGCATAAGGTCCTTGATGATGAGGTGAATTAACTCACCCATAATTATCTCCAACTCTTTGGTCCATTGAAGTACTACTCTTTCCCCTCTTGAGTTGTTTAACATTTCTAGCAACACTATGGAATTATCTTACCAATCCTTCAATTGATTGCTGAATAGACCTCAAAGTCTCATTAAGATTCATCCTAGTAGGATCACTAGTTCCTTCTTGATGATATTGAGTGGGCAATTGACCTTCCATAGACATTATAAAACCTGCAAATTAAACAAAGAAAAACAAACAAGGGACCTCCCAATCACTTCCTAAGTGTTTCACTTTTTGATGATCACTCTAGCCACTCGCGTATAACTCTCTTAATT
The DNA here is from genome assembly GCA_028651295.1 of Catharanthus roseus. Classification (NCBI taxonomy): domain Eukaryota; kingdom Viridiplantae; phylum Streptophyta; class Magnoliopsida; order Gentianales; family Apocynaceae; genus Catharanthus; species Catharanthus roseus. Next base: position 44,800,879 of record JAPQWS010000159.1, read on the forward strand.
GGCTTTTATCAATATAGATTCACTCTCTTGCCTTTTCCAAACACTCAACACTCGAGTCTCTATGATATTCTTCAACCTCTTAGCGAACTCAAACCAAGAGAAACGATCTCAAGCAAGTAAATTAATGAATGTACTTAGTTGGATAAGTGTTCAATGAGGCAAAATATCAAACACTTGAGGTGTATGAATTTCAAAGAATGTAATCTATGGAAGTGAGCTAACAAAAAAGATTGACCATCAACAACAGACTAGAAACACACAAGAAAACAACTAGAAATTAAACACAAAGCAGTTCAAAACAATTAGACTAAAAAAAGAACAAAAGAGTACTAGGAAAAATTTTCCAGAAAATTGAGTATGATGATAACTTTTTACTAAAACGACAATATCTCAAACTATACGAATCCAAATAAGATGCAACAAATTCATGAAGATTCTTCACACGATGAAGATGGATTTAAGCACAAATTTCATTAGAATTGAATCAGTATAACATAAGATATGCCCAAAGTAATCCATACTTTTTCTGCTGTCATGTATCCGAAACACATTTCATAAATCAATCCAATTGACCAATCAATTGATCTCCAAATTGAGTAAAACATATTTCAATTGAATCCTAACTCAAAGGAGAAACTCTCTATCAAAACTCATCAACAAATTCGCAAAAAATTAGCCAACTATTTTTAATCGATTTTCAGAACTAATTTTCTGTACTTAGTTTTTGCATGATCTTCGTGGGAATTTTATAGATCACCAAGTACTTCCTTTTTTTTTTCAATAAAGAATTTCAACAAATTTAAACAAAAAACTCAAATTGACCATCAATTGGATGTTGCTCTGATACCACTTTGATATAGATCCACTTTTGTAGTAACTTTGAACTCTACTCCTTCCAAGTATGGCATCCTTTGAAGAACCTCTGTTAAGGATTTTTAAATTCAAACACTCCAATAAGAAACATATGAGAAACTAAGTCTCGTAAATTTAATATTAAGAGGCTAAATTATTTCCTAGATTGATAATTAGAACCTTGAGGGAACAAAGACCTGAAAACCCCAATTACACAATTTAGAAGGCATAAGATTAATTGATTCAAAGAAAGTAAACTCTACGAATCAACTAATGAAAGGAATTGGAATGAGCAATTGATTCCATAGATTCTTCAATCTAAGGCTCAATTGTTCACAATAGTAAGGACATTAACCCTTCACAAGCTAGTCTAAGAAGGAGAAGAAACCATTAGGCAATTTGGAGAAACTCTCATATTTTCCTCAAATTCATCATTGTTAGATTACATTAAGTTAAAATGGGATATTTATAGACTAAACTCTAGACCTAGCTAACCTATGGTTAAATTACTCAAATACCCATTAAACCATTGATTAAAAACTTAAAAGTCAAGCTAAATAACAAAAACTACTCAATTAGAATGCATTAAGCATCCATTCAGTCGAGCCCTACCGGCGACTATAAAAGGAACCTACCGTCAGTAATAGGTATGTGAATTACAAAGGATCGGCCGATAGAAGCCTATTGGTGAAGGTAGGGTCAGGGCTTTGTGTCAGCATTAGGGTCTTTTCTTCAATTACTTAGCTAATTTTCAACTTCCAATTGTTCTCTTGAGTAATCCTTGTTAATTGAACAAATGGTGAACAATTTGGAAGTTTTTTCTTGGCCTTTAAACTCTTCAAACTTGTTCTTCAAGGTTCCTTCGTGTTAGCTACCATGCCATTATCCTCATTTCTATTGGAAGCCTTGAGTATGTTCATCCGAGCTCTAGTAATTGGTCCAAGCTTCAATTCCATGGATGCTTGACTCTTCTGATCTACATCAAAAGTTCAACAAACCCCATTGCCTTAGCTCTATTATGCCCACCATAACCAACCATTCAGAGCGACAAAACAAAGGTACAACATACAAACTGATTTTTTTTTCACCATTGTAAAAGAAAACTATGCACATCTAGTGTTAGAAAGTAGGAGTTGTTAGAGTTAAAAGTAGGCACTCTTATTGTTCAACCTAGGCACTTCTCATAAAACATGGCATTGTTGTTTTTAAACTAGGCACATCTAGTTATAAAAGAATGCATTGTTAGTTTTAAAAGTAGGCACTGTTAGTTTTAAAACTAGGAAATTCTAGTTATACAACTTGGCATTGTTATTGTTAAAACTAGGCACTTCTATTCATAAAACTTTGGCGTTGTTAGTTTTTATAGTAGACACTTCTAGTTATAAAAGTTGGCATTTTTATTGTTAAGACTAGGCACTTACAGTTAAAAGTAGGCATTGTTAGTGTTAAAAGTAGGCATTGTTAGTTATAAAAGTATGCACTTCTATTTACAAAACTAGGCACTTCTACTTATACTAACTTGACATTGTTACTGTTAAAAGTAGGCATTGTTAGTTTTAAAAGTAGGCACTTCTAGTTATAAAACTTGGCCTTTTATTGTTAAAACGAGACACTTCCAGTTATAAAAAGTGGGCATTGTTAGTGTTAAAAGTAGGCACTCCTTACTTATGATAACCATTTGTATGTTACATATAAGTGGCACTAACAGTTATGCATATTTTTTTTTTAATAAATGTTAGGCCTCATTGAAAAAGTAGCAATGGCAATGATTGTATCCGGAAACACTGTTGTCAACCCTTTTGAGGCATGTGAAGAGTTAAAAGCTGACAATATAGATATCACATGTATATTCAAGAAGCTACACTCTGGAATGCTTCCGATCTTGCAAACAGAGCAAGAAATGCAAAGCACACAACGTGCTCCTATTTTATCGTCCAGCCAACCACCGAGAGACAAGATGAGAAATTCTTCGAAGGGCCAAAAGTCTTAAATGCATATGAAGAATTTGAAAAGAACATGCTAAGGGCAAATAATTTAAGAGACAAAACAATGCATAGTTTTGATCTCGGGTTAGACGATGATACACAGACACAATGGGCCCCTACTCCTACCCAACAACAACAACAATGACAAAAAGAGACGTTGTATGCAGACTTGGAGACAGAGGATATTGTTGAAGTAGCAGTGAACAGTGGAAATTTGAGCACAACTATGGAAAAGGAGAAAATGGAAAAACAACAGCAACAAGAAGAAAAATAACAACAAGGAGAAGAACAGGAAGAACAACAAGAACAAGAAGAACAAAAAGAAGAGGGCCATGATGATGTTCAACAAGAAGAGGGCCATCTTGATGTTGACAGGCTTGTATAACATACAAGGATATGAAAGAATGAATACATGTTTAATACACCTATAATTAACATTTCCCTCCCTCCCTTTAGTGCCATTATAGAGACTGATGGGGAATTTGATGAGGAAACAACAATTGAGCCAAGTCCAGTACACAAGATTAGGAAAGTCCCCAGTAATATGAAGTCGACTTTTTTGACAGAGCAACATAAAGATGAATTTAAGCTTTCCAAAAAAGAGATACTCCTAATCGATTTTGCATTTCTTGATGAAATGCAAGAATATAACATTTTGAGCAGGCACATATTTTCTTGTATATTTCATGTCAGGTAATATAATATGTTTTCACTGCAAGTCACAAAACTAGGCATTTCTAACTTCAAAACTAAGCACTTCAACAATGCGAAGTTTTAAAGTTAGGAATGCCTAGTTTTTAAGCTAGATATGTTTAGTTTTAAAACTCAAAATGCAAAAGTTTGAAAAATGGGATTACCTAGTTTTAAAGCTAGGAATGCCTAGTTTTATAACTCAGAATGCCTAGTGCTAAAAAGAGGCATTTCTAGTTTTTGAAATTTGAAATTCCAAAGTTTGAAAACTGGGAATGCCTTGTTTTAAAGCTAAGAATGCCTAGTTTTAAAACTCAGAATGTCTACTTTCAAAACTAGGCACTCCTAGTCATAAAACTAAGCTTCTTATTTGTAAAACTAGGCACTCCTAGTTTTGAAACTTGGCACTAACAGTTATATAACTAGGCACTCCTAAGTATCAAATCAGGCATCATCAATTTATTTATTTTTGTTATTAAACTTGATATATCTTTTAATCTATTTATTTATATTTATTTCTTTCCCATTCTTTTTTCCAGTGACATCATACACACTTCACATGTTATAATTTTGAGTACCCAAGGTCAGATGCATGGTCAATGATGAGCGATCAGTATATAGAACACAATCTTCTCGAAGCATAGGCAATGCATCAAGCCAGATCATAAAAAGACAGAAGCATAATAAGCCCAGGAGAATTATTTTCTCTTAAATGTCTTCGTAAGTTTCATTACATTGATCCTATATGCTCTGATATGTTTCCAGCAAAACAACAACAAAATTCCATTTTTTTTCCTTATACCAGGTTGTTACAATGCGCTTGGCTGGAAGCTATGGTAAACCATTGGCAGAAGAAGTGTGATATGAAAACCTTATAGACAGAATCAACTTGGAGGTTAAAATTTCTTGAAATAGCTATGATTATTGCCGAGATGCTGAACTTGTAAGTGATCTTAATAATTACTAAAAACCTTAGAGGGGGGGGGGGGGGTGAATAAGGTTTTTGGCTAATTTTAAAAATCTTTTGTATGATTAGAAAGATAAACCTCCAATTTGTTTGTGAAAGATTTCTAAAACCTTTTTTAATAAGAATCCACACAAAATACAATCTTATAGTATTGGCAATAAGGAAATGAGCATAGAATTAAACATTAAAGAATATGCACAACAATTTATAGTGGTTCACTCTCTCAAAGAGCTACATCCACTACCTTGAGACTCAACCCAAGGATTTCACAAATCCACTATCTTCAAAGTTGGTTACACAACTACACAATGAGGATCACCCTCCAAGGGTTTTACACAAGAACCTCAAACACAACAATACAACAAATACATCAAAGGATCACCCAAAGGGTTTTCCACAAACCTTTGATCACAATAAAAGAATAGAAAGAGTAAGGAACAATGTTACCAAATGAGCTTGAGAAGAGGAAGATGCAACTCAATGGAATACTTCTACAAGCACCTCTTTTCTTCTTCTTTGATGGATGATCAACAATGAAGCTCAAGAAGAATTTTTGTTTGGGATTGAAAATAATTTGTAATAAAATGTACTTTTGAAGCTCTTTAAAAGTTTTAAATGTTCTCAATCAATATTTCACCAAACTTATCTATTTTATGGCTGAAAATCAAGTGTTTATATAGAGTCTTGAAGCACAAGACCGTTGCCTTTAGAAAATAGCCGTTGCTTTTCAGAAATGACAGATGCATTCTGTGCAACGGTAATATTTGTACAGTAACAGCAAAAACCGAACGACCGGTTCCTGAAAACGGACTGCCGGTTCTTTAAAACAGAAAGATTCGGACTTGTTCAAGCTAGAAAGCGGACTGCCGAATTTTGATTTATAGGAAAATCGGACGGCTGGTTTTAAAACCGGATGACCGAGTTTTTGAACAGAAAGATTCGGACTTGATTTTCTGAAAAACGGACTGCCGAATTTTTTACTTTGGAAAAACGGACGACCGGTTCTAAAACCGGACTGCCGAATTCTTGTTTTCCTCAGCCAAAGTTTCTTTTTAAACAAAAACTTTCTTCCTTGTTTCAAAAGCATGTATTCTTGACAATCATTTTAAAGAGAAGAAAAACTTTCCAAAATATCTTCATTCAAGAAAATACTTAGATTTTAACAAAAGATTATATCTCAGAAAATTATACAGGGAGCTTCATATATGATCAATTAATCAAAGAGTAAGACTAGGGAGTTTACAAGGTAGTACCTAAATCACTCTACCAAAGACAATGCCTTCAATGTCTTCAATGATTTGATCTTGGAATAGCTTGGTCTCTTCTTCTCCATTTTGACCTCATCAACAAGATCTTTTGCTTGTAGACTTTGAGACTTCATAGGTACTTCTTTTGTTCTATGAAGGGTTAGCTAAAATACTCACGCAAGCATATGTTAATCATAATCAAAACATAAGTATTAATGCCCTTAGGGCTAACAATCTCCCCCTTTTTGATTATGACAAACACATATGCAAGAAGAACAAAAGAGCAGGAGTAAAGTATGGTGATGCTTCAAAAAATCAATAGTAAGAGCAAAGCACAACAATCACAAAAAAAAAAACTTACTCCCCCTAAACACATGCTGCTATGACAAATATGGCTAAAGAGTATTACAAGATCAATCAAAACCAAAAAGCCCTTAGTACCATAACATCACAAGGCATAAGCTGCAAAATAATCAATATAAACACCATAAGCTGTAAAAATGCCATCAATAATACATATAAGCACCATATAACCAAGATATCTCCCCCTTACATCTTGCACTATTTTTCTCCCCCTTTTGTCGTAAATCAAAAAGTTTCGGGAGAGAAGTGCCAAGGGATCATGGAAGAGGTAGTAGTAGGACTTTCAACATTAAAGGTATCATCATGAAGTCCATAACAATAAAGGCCAATCAATCAAAGAGGAAGAGCATTAGCATAAAAAAAGCAAATGAGTAGACATAAGCAAGTGAAAAACCATATTATGAAATCATGAGTTTGAAAAGAGTTACGGACAAAACGAGAAAGAGAAAGAAAAGGTTTTATAAGATAAGTCTCAATCATCTCTATCTCCTCCTCCTTGCTCAAGTCTCTTAACCCATTCTTGTGTATCGGTCATTTTTTGGTCCAAAGTATCAAGCCTTTCTTGAATGTTGGAGACTTTCCCATCCAAAGCCTCAAAGCGACCGTCGAATGCATCAAATCGGGTGTTCATTGACGTTTGGAGAGAGGCTATCATATCCATCAGATGACTCATGCTCCCCGAAGATGAACGTTCCTCTGTTCTTTCTTGTTGTTTCTTTTGTCTTGTTTCTCTTCTTTGTATTTCAGCCTCTGTTTCCTCATCACTGTCCTCTTCATCATCACTGTCAGCAACATCTTGTCCACTCGGATGAATGTCCCATCTTCATCTTTCTCAAACCCTATTCTTTTGAAGGTTTGTTGAGTGTATATCTTGCCAGGTCCAATGTGATTACCCATCCCAACCAAATTGATCACAAAGTGTTGGAGGATTTTTGTGATAAAGCAACCATACGACAAGCATATCATTTGGGAAGATTGTGCAGCTAGCATATGTTCTATAGCCATGAATCCAAAATTCATTCTCCTATGCTCATGCAAGGCTAGCATCACAAATGCATGCATGTTGGTGATAGATGATTTGTGCCCAACATTTGGAATGATGATGTTAGATATCATATGATGAAGTACTCTCCCATAAGCATCCAGTTTGTTAACATTTCTATCATCATGTCTTTTTAATACCTCTCCCTTAGTGAAAATTTCTGCAAATCGTTTCTCACTGTATAAATTTGGATTATAGCACTTTTTGTTCTTGGTGTAAAATCTTATACCATCTTGAGGGGTATCCAAAATTTCATTCAACAGTCTATTATCAAACGCAATATCCCTTCCCCCAATTCTAGTCACAATCCATTGATGTGAGACATTATTCACCTTTTCAATTCTTCCTTTGTGGAGATTAGCATAAAATTCATATATCATATCCACATAATAAAGTTCATTGACAATCAACAGAGGTATCTAACCAATCATTTCAAAAAGATGAGGAATAGCCTCCATACCTTGCATATCATGTAAGTCCACCCTATGACCCGGAGCAATTTTTCGTCGATTTCTAGTCCATTCTTCAAACCTAGTAGCTTCCTTTACTGAAATAAACCTTTCTGAAACCCTTGAAACCCTAGCAGCAGAAGCCCCAGTTCCAGAAGGTACTCTTTTTCCCTTTCCTTTCCCTCTACTGGTACCTCCTTCTTCAGGATTTTGCCCTTGACCAACTTGAGCATTCTTTGCTTTAACCATTTTTGAAGAATTTCTTGGGTAGGGTTTTGTGAGGAGATGAAGAGTTTTGAGATTGGTAGATAGTAATCAGAGAGAAAAATCGCTTCTTTATTGTGACAGGAGATGAATTTGAAGAGAAATAAGAAGAAAATTGAAAATCGGAACAAAAACCGGATGGGTCTTGTGAGTAGGGGGTTTTCGGTCGAGAGTGTGAGAGAGAGTTGAGAGAAAAATGTGAGGAGTTGTGAGAAAAAGACTGATTTTAAACCGCAGACCCGACCTAATTCAAGAATTCGGTCGACCGTTTGTTAAAATCGGTCTTCCGGTTTTTTAGATTTTGAAGAATTCGGACGTCCGAGTTTTATGCAGGCGTCCGGTTTGAGAGTCCGAATATCTCTGGAATTTTTGAAAGGTGAAGTATGAGTCCGGTTTTAAAACCGGACGTCCTAATTTTAAAAGAGGCGTCCGAATTTGTTTAAAACATCAGCTAGGCGGTAAATAAGGGAAAAACAAATAATACAAGCAACACACATTACTCATTAAGTCTCCCTATACCAAGTAATTTCCTTGAGCAGCAAAAACGATCTTTTGAAAGCGGTTTTGTAAAATCTTGGTTGTTGAATTCTCATCCATTATCGCTTCTTATCAAAAAACAAACAAAACAAAAATTTTTGTTCACAAGCTTGTTTTAAGATAAAAGAAGATTCACCTTTTTAAAAACAACTTTGTACCCATAATCACACAATAGAATAATACTAGATAAATTAAACTCCAAACCATCAATTAAAGACACTTCCTTAATTAAAGAAGATAAACTATATGCAATGTTACCTATACCGATGATCCTTCCAAAAGTAACAAAACCACCTTCGGTTTTTCTTAGTTCATTCATGAGGGATGCATATCCGGTCATGTGTCTTAAGCATCCGCTATCCAAGTACCACTTAGATGACCTTGACTTGTGTTCCTACAAAAAAAAAGTAGAAAAGTCTTTTGGTACCCACATCTTTTTGGGTCCATGAATGTTAGTTGGATTTTCTTTTGTTTTCCAAACGGTTTTTACTCCCATTTCAATCTTTCTTTTTATAAAACATTTTGTGGCTTTATGACCACTCTTTTCACAAAAAGTACAACAAAAGTGTGAACGGGATGAGGAGGCTTTTACAAAACATGTTTGTTTAGAAAAAATATTGGAATGATTATATCCAATACCATTTTTGTTAAAAGGTGATCTTTGAGAGCCAAGAAGTTTTTCAAAATTTTCTTTTCCTTTTGTGAACTTTTCAACACATAGAGTGAGATCACTCACCTTTTTCTTTAAGACATCATAATCAATCAAACATTTTTCAAGAAAGGAAATCTTTTCACAAAGGTTTTTGTTTTCTAAAACAAGTTTTTGAAAGTCATCATTTGAACACTCTTTTTCTTTCTTCAAAACTTTCAAGGATTCAAGAATAGCTTTATTTTCACAAATGAGTCTTGAATTCTCATCTAATAAAAATTGAGTTTTGCTTTTCAAATCTTTGTTTCGTTTAGTAACCTTTTTGCACTCATCATACATTTCAATAAGCATTAAACTAGGATCAACATCACAATCATCATCAAGGATACTAGAAGAGTTAGAGGGTGAAGATTGTACCTCATTTTCTAATGCCATGAAGCATATGTTTCCCTTTTCATCACCTTCACTTTCACTTGTATCTTGATCCCGTGCACCAATTAGGCCTTTGCCTTTCTTGTTTTTCTTTAATGCCTCAAGCTTGGCTTCTAAAGCTTCCTTTTCCTTTTCAAGGGCCTTGGGACAATCGGCTACAAGATGATCGGCGCTATTGCATTCAAAACACCTAGCCTTGAAGAGTGATGAACTTTGTCCTCCTTTCTTGAATGGAGGATTCTTTCCTCTGTTGAAGTCTTTTGTGTAAAATCTTTTAAATTTCCTCATTACTAAGGCCATATCCTCAATCTCATCTTCATTGTTTGACGAGCATGTATGATCATCAACATTCACTTTGAGTGCTATGCCTTTTCTTCCTTTGTCTTCATCTTCCATTTCATCTAATCTTTTTATTTTCATCTCATAGGTGAGGAGAGATCCTATGAGTTCTTCAATAGGAAGTTGTCCTAACTCTTTTGATTCCTCAATGGCAAGAGTTTTTTGTTGCCATGCTTTTGGGAGTGAATCAAGAATCTTTCTATTTACTTCTCCCCTTGTGTACTCTTTTCCATACGCCTTTAGGCCATTTGTGATGTTGGTGAATCTTGTGAACATGTCACTAATGCTTTCATATTGTTTCATCATGAATAACTCATAATCTCTCACCAACATAGCCAACTTAGACTCCTTCACTTGATTGGTGCCTTCGTCAGTTACTTCAAGTAACTTCCACATTTCATGAGCCGAGTCGCATCCGCTCACTCTATTGTATTCATTAGCATCCAAGGCACAGCTCAATATGTTCATTGCTTGAAAGTTTAGAGTCATCTTCCTTGAGTCAAGCTCATCATATTCTTCGACCTTCTTGACTATTCCATCCTTTATAGGAACATAAGGTCCTTTCTCTACAATGCTCCAAAGATTAAAGTTAATAGAGCAAATATATATTTTGATTCTAGATTTCCAAAAAGTATAATTTGTACCATCGAAAAGAGGAGGTCTATTTGTAGAAGAGCCTTCTACATATGGTAAACTAGAAATATTAGCCATAGTAAAATAAAGATCTTTTGCTTCAAGGGTGTTAGTCCTTTTCTAGAGAAGCCCTGCTCTGATACCAATTGAAAAACCTTAGAGGGGGAGGGGGGTGAATAAGGTTTTTGGCTAATTTTAAAAATCTTTTGTATGATTAGAAAGATAAACCTCCAATTTGTTTGTGAAAGATTTCTAAAACCTTTTTTAATAAGAATCCACACAAAATACAATCTTATAGTATTGGCAATTAGGAAATGAGCATAGAATTAAACATTAAAGAATATGCACAACAATTTATAGTGGTTCACTCTCTCAAAGAGCTACATCCACTACCTTGAGACTCAACCCAAGGATTTCACAAATCCACTATCTTCAAAGTTGGTTACACAACTACACAATGAGGATCACCCTCCAAGGGTTTTACACAAGAACCTCAAACACAACAATACAACAAATATATCAAAGGATCACCCAAAGGGTTTTCCGCAAACCTTTGATCACAATAAAAGAATAGAAATAGTAAGGAACAATGTTACCAAATGAGCTTGAGAAGAGGAAGATACAACTCAATGGAATACTTCTACAAGCACCTCTTTTCTTCTTCTTTGATGGATGATCAACAATGAAGCTCAAGAAGAATTTTTGTTTGGGATTGAAAATAATTTGTAATAAAATGTACTTTTGAAGCTCTTTAAAAGTCTTAAATGTTCTCAATCAATATTTCACCAAACTTATCTATTTTATGGCTGAAAATCAAGTGTTTATATAGAGTCTTGAAGCACAAGACCGTTGCCTTTAGAAAATAGCCGTTGCTTTTCAGAAATGACAGATGCATTCTGTGCAACGGTAATATTTGTACTGATGAATGACAAAAACCGGACGACCGGTTCCTGAAAACGGACTGCCGGTTCTTTAAAACAGAAAGATTCGGACTTGTTCAAGCTAGAATGCGGACTGCCGAATTTTGATTTATAGGAAAATCAGACGGCCGGTTTTAAAACTGGATGACCGAGTTTTTGAACAGAAAGATTCGGACTTGATTTTCTGAAAAACGGACTGCCGAATTTTTTACTTTGGAAAAATGGACGACCGGTTCTAAAACCGGACTGCCGAATTCTTGTTTTCCTCAGCCAAAGTTTCTTTTTAAACAAAAACTTTCTTCCTTGTTTCAAAAGCATGTATTCTTGACAATCATTTTAAAGAGAAGAAAAACTTTCCAAAACATCTTCAGTCAAGAATACTTAGATTTTAACAAAAGACTATATCTCAGAAAATTATACAGGGAGCTTCATATATGATCAATTAATCAAAGAGTAAGACTAGGGAGTTTACAAGGTAGTAGCTAATTCACTCTACCAAAGAAAATGCCTTCAATGTCTTCAATTATTTGATCTTGGAATGGCTTGGTCTCTTCTTCTCCATTTTGTCCTCATCAACAAGATCTTTTGCTTGTAGACTTTGAGACTTCATAGGTACTTCTTTTGTTCTATGAAGGGTTAGCTAAAATACTCACGCAAGCATATGTTAATCATAATCAAAACATAAGTATTAATGCCCTTAGGGCTAAAAATTACACTATGATTTCTTCCTATATAACTTTGTATTTTTATATTAATTTTTTAGTTTTGTGCAAACTGTAGCTACTCTTCCCCAACGGTACTTTTAGAACACTTCTACCTTGTTGTCCTAAACTTAATCGACACGAGCATAGAAATAATTGACAACAGGCCACTGTCAAAGGGGATAACAGTAGGAAACAAGTACCCAAGCATCATACTGTTCTCCGTAAGTCATTATGCATAATAAATAATTATTTACAATCATCTCTTAACAAAAAAACTAACATATGTGCATCATTGTTATTGACAGAAAAGGCCATGAAACAATATTTGTCAACATGAAGGATCATTCATCAACCACAAAAATGTTATGAACTACAAAGCAGAGGTGAGGAGGATGACTTGGCAAACCTGAGACAACTTTGTAGACTGTATCGTCCATTGCATGCGATACATGAAGAAGTATTAGGGCCAACGAAGTTCAAGTTGGGATGCACTGCTGGCCAAATAAAAAAAGACACAAGTATCCTATCAACACTTTGAGTAAATACATGTAGACAATTATCATGTCTAAAATAAATGATCAAAGGGAGAATGTACAAAATTGAGCAACAAACTTCTACAAGAATCGACATCCTTGAAATATTTGTAGTTGTATCATACAATATTTAGAATGAAATTCAAATAAATTATTCAATCTTTGTACTACAATTATGTTTTAAATATTTGTATTTGTAGTTATAAAACTAGACACTGTCAGATATATAACTAGGCAGTCCTAGATTTAAACTAGAGGATCCTAGTTTTATAGTGAAATACTACCAGGATTATCATGAATTGGCATATGTTAAAAAAATAAACCATGAAAATAGGCACTTTAGTTCTAACAGTAGGAAGTACAATTTATAAAACTAGGCACTCTAAATTTATAAAACTAGGCATTGTCAGTTAAAAAACTAAGCACTTCTAATTCTAAACTATGCATTCCTAACTGTAAAACAAGGCATTCCAAACTCTAAAAAAAGGCATTCAAATGCTAAAATTAGGCATCCATATCTTTAAAGCTAGGCACTTTCATTTCGAATGCATTTTTCAATCTTTTTATACTAAAATTATGTTTTAAATCTTCTATCATGCAATAGTACCAACTTTATGATGAATTTGCAAGACATGTTAAACAAATCAAACTTGAAAACTAAGAATGAAGAATGAAAAATTACTTAATAAAGTATGAACTTCTTCCTTGTAAGAAGTCGGCACTGTCACTTATAAAACTAGGCAATGTCAGTTATATAACTAGGCATTCCTAGTTTTATCGTGTAAATACTATCACGATTATCATGAATTTATACAGGTTAAGGAATAAACCATGAAACTATGCACTTTTAGTTCTAACACTAAGAAGTCAACTTCATAAATTAGACACTCTGACTTATAAAACTAGGCACTCCAAATGCTAATTAGGCACTTCTAATTCTAAAACCATCATTCCTAACTGTGAAACAAGACATTCATAACTATAAAACAAGGCATTCCAAACGCTAAAACTAGGCATCCATATATTTAAACTACTAGGCACTGTCAGTTAAAAAATTAGGTACTATCATTTATAAAAGTCAGCACTTCTGACTATAAAAGTAGGTACACATACTTAAATAAACATTTGACATATAAATATAATCAAACCCCACAATAATTAAAAATTAAAATACAATTAAAGACATAAAGTAATAAAATTACAAATTCTACATAAAATTTATGAATTGATGTAAACCATCTAACGGTTCTAGATTGCCATAGTTTGATGTTGCTAAACTAACCTCACATTCACTACTTGTAAAATTCAAATCCTCCCCAAAACTTCATTGGTCATAGACAATTGGACGACTATTTTAATTCTTGAAGCATGTGTCAAAGCACTCTTTCTCTTACCCCTTGCTTGATTGCACTTTATCTCAACAATGCTCCTCTTCCTTATATTACGTTCTTCTTTTGCACGTCTTCCAACTGGATCTTTAATGTTGAAGAACCAACTTCGTTCTCTAAATTATCACATAATAAGGTCCAACTTCAGAAGCGATCTTGTCCTTCATCATCCTAAACCTCTCTTCTACGTTTTCTCGAGCATTTATGTTCAATTCGCTGGCAGAAATCAAATTTGAAAAAACTTCCTTAACATTTCTCTCCTCCAAGCACTATAATCAGCAATGTCCTTCCTGCTAACTTTCCCTATGTCACCAACATTGCTATAGGCCAAACTTAAATAAATATCTTTTATCCTATCTCTTCAAAATACTTATTTGGAATAGCCTGGATACAAAAAATATTGATGATATGCAAGCAATAAGAGCAACGAATCCCAACTTCATTGAACATCTTACATGTGCATGAAAACATGCTTTCATTATAGACAACTATATGTCTAAATGTAGTTATATCATGATGCCAAACCTTGTACACATGCTCGCCCTCACTGGATATCACAATCCCTTGGCAGTACTCCAAAACTTTAATAAACTGTTCTTCAAAAAGCCTGTATGCCCCAATAGTATATACTTCATTATCATGCTTCAGCAATTTTGATTCATTGACCATCATCTCAACATACCCTTCCGTACAATGAAAATCTTCCATTTTTGTATTGCTACTCTATTAAAAAACAACTTCATCAAATATTCGATAAAAAACGTATAATGTGGTTGTTTTGAAAGCCTTTTGAAAATATCATGGTTAGTTACCTCACTCCTTTGAGATTATAGAACATCCCATAAAAGAAATCATTACTAAAAGCCGGGCACCACTTCTCCCTCAAATTGTACGACATACTCAACCAACTGTCATTGTGGCAAACAAATTCATCCATCAAACTGCAAAATTAAAAGTAACAACATATCAATTTCATGTAAGAAAATGAATGCACATACACTTGTGGATATTGGCATTGTCAATTATAAAAGTAGACGCTCTTAGATGTAAAAGTAGGCATCCCCTTTTATTAAAGTAATCACATATTGCATAACACACACCTATGACATATAAACACTCTCAAATAGATTAACAATTGAAAAACTAGCCATCCTAAGTTATAAAAGTATGTCACATATCAGTTATAAAAAATAGGCACTTTAAGTTATAAAACTAGGCACTGTCATATATAAAACTAGGCATTGTCATCTATAAAACTAGGCATCCAATTATACAAACTAAGTACTCTTAATTATAAAAGTATGTACACATATTTGAGCAAAAAGAATGAACAATAAGAACATACATGTAATAAGTATGTCCATTTAAGAATGCCTAGTTTTAAAGCTAAGAATGCCAAATTTTAAAATGGAGAATGCCTAGCTCGAAAACTTGGCATTTCTAGTTTTAAAACTCTGAGAATGCCTAGTTTTAGAACTACGAATCCATAGTTTTTAAGTTAGGAATTCCCAATTTTAAAACTTTGGAATGCCAAAGTTTGAAAACTGGGAATGCCAGGTTTTAAAACTAAGAATGCAAAGTTTTAGAGTTAGGAATGCCTAGTTTTAAAACTCAAAATGCCTAGTTCTAGAAATAGGCATTTCTCGTTGTACTAATTTTGAATGTCAAAGTTTGAAAATTGGGAATGCCTAGTTTTTAAGATAGGAATGCCTAGTTTTATAATTAAGAATACCTACATTCAACACCATGAATGCCTAACAGTAACAACTGTTATAAGAATATGCACTGACACATATAAAAGTAGGCACTGACACACAAAAGTAGGCACTCTTATGTGTAAAACTAGGCAGTACTGCATAGTGTAACATAAAAAAAATTATATCTTCCAATGAAACTTAAATTTAGAAACCGTATCTATGTCCTTCAATACATAATTAAACAGCTTGACAAAGTTTTATTTGGAACTTAACCCGATAATATGCTTCTTTGAATTTTCTCTAGTATGCCAAATATAAAACTGAGCAGCAACCATAGTAGTGGATCGCTCGATAATCAATGTAGTTGGATGCTTATTTCCTATAGACTTCAAGAAGGTGTTGAACAACCATACGAACGATGTTGTTTTCTCATTTTTCAAGAATCCACAACCAAATAGACATTTCTACAGTGGTTATCCATCCCTACAATCCCTACAAATGGGCCGCAAATCATATCATATTTGTTCGTACGATATTGTGGTATCATGCAACAAAAAATCACCATAAAGATCATACTCACGCTTCACCAGACCATCCCTCCAAAAGAAACAACATAATGAGCAATCACTTTCAACCTCAAAATTAAAGTAGAAATCATCTTCATTTTCTCTCCTAAGTCTAAATATCTGTATAAGTGAATTCGCGTTCCCCTATTCAAATTCTTTGATTGTAGAATATTAAACGCATCCCTTGACGTAAAGCCAATAAAAGGCGAACCTCCAACCTGCTTCTTCAAAACCCTCAGCCCTGCAGCAATAGATACCACACTATCCTTCAAACTCTTGAAGATAACCAGCATTATTCTTTGTAACTCGCCTCTGAGAACGCAGAAAGTGCCTTGATTCACATCACAAAAAACATGATTAGGACTAACATCATCTCTGCTAACTGTCCAGCCACCCTCGTTATTCAACCAAAATTCAATCATCGCTTTGCAACAGTACAAAAATCAACTTTAGTATATGCCTTTTCTCCCTTCCTTTTATCAGACTTCATCCCTTGTTTGTAGCAGTAAAACTACTTCAAGTACTTCGTTTTACATCCTACCTTGAACTTTTGATATCCCTTGCGAATACTAAACCCCAACCTGAATGCATGATCATTGTACAATTTGAATGCATCTTCTTTGATTGAAATAACACTTGAAACCCACGAATCTTCAATTGATGCTTCAACAAACCACTGCATTTAAAAGTAGGCACTCTTGTTGTTAAAACTAGGCACTTCTAGTTGTAAAACTTGGCATTGTTAATGTTCAAAGTAGGTACTATTAGTTTTAAAAGTAGGCGCTTCTATTTTCAAAACTAGGCACTTCTAGTTATAAAACTTGGCATTGTTACTGTCAGAAACAAGTAGACACAGAAAATATGTAAATACATGGAACAAAAACAAGTAGGCACTGTTTGCAATAAAAGTAAGTACTCTCACCTATGAAAGTATTCACTCTCACTTATAAAAAGTATGCACTACTAAATAAATATGTTCGAAACACAACAAAAAACATCTAAAAAAAAATCAACAACCAAGAAAATATAAAGTTTTCAATAGTAATAAACGTATGCACTGTCAGTTTAAAATTAGGCACTGCCACATATAAAAGTAGGCTCTCTTATTTATTGAAGTAGGCACTCTCACTTATAAAGTATGCACTACTAAATAAACCCAAACAAGAAAAACATAAAATAATTACATAAAAATCAACAAAAAGCATTTAAGAAAAGCAACAAAATGATAAAATATAAACTTTCCAATCGTAATAAACAGAGGCACTCATAGTTCAAAAACTAGGTAGTCCTATTCATAGAACTAGGCATTCTATTGTATAAAAGTCTGCACTATTAACTACATAATAAACTATAATAAAACCATTACCAAATTTATTATAATTAAAAATAATGATAAAAACACAATAATTTAAAAATAAAACAAAGGAATAAATCATCTAAATACAAAAAGAAAAATAAAAACTTTGAAATTTCATTGTTCATAATCATAGGCACGGCTAGTGAAAAACCAGACACTCTTAGTTGAGGAACTTGGCATTGTTAGTTGAAAAACTCGGCACAAATACGCTTAGACACGTACAAACACTGAACAACAAAAAAAATCGAAAATCAATAATGTTTTACCTGTAACTTCTTCTTCCAAGCATTCTAGTAGCATAAAATCATCACCAATGCACGAAGAATGATTGATAACATCACAACCTAAAATATCAACAAATGGTATAATATTAGTTTTTTCACAATTCTCCATTGATTTCACAATGTTACAGACAATAAACGATGATCAATTGAATGCAAATAACAGAAAATCGCAAGAAATTTAGTGAATTGAGAAAGAAAATCATGAGAGGAGAAGAAATTACTATAATGATTTATTTGAATTGATTTGATCAGATGTGAATTTGAAACTATTATAATGAAGTATGTACATCAAAACGAAATCGTTTTAATAAGTAATTATACCATGTAAAGTATGAATGCCTAGTATAATTTGCAATTTTTCAATATGGTGCTCAAATATGCTTTTAAATAAATGTACAATTCTACAGGTCAAAGAAAGCAATTTGTCTATATATGTGGAAACTGTATTAATTATCCAATAAATCTTCCTTCTTTTCTTCTTTTATAATTTTGTTTGCTTTAGCTATTGACAAATTTAATAGAAAGTAGAAGATTGGACTTGACGGGAGAAGTGGAATTTCACAGAACCGTAGTGAAATCATATTGACTTGTGAAGTCACATATTTGAATTCCACATTGTTCGACTGATCTCTTTTCTTATTAGAGCTTTAATTTTTGTTAGAAAATTCTGAAAATGGAAGTGATTCCTACAACAAAATTCTAGCAAAAAGTTACCAGCAGTCTTTTATATACAAAAATTAAGGTTGTATTTTGGATTGGATTTATTAATAAAAAAATAAAAATTTTTACTCGATTTTAATAAAAAATCAATTTTGTATAAAAGAAGTTGCGAAGTTCAAAATAAAATATACAAGAATTTTCAATATTAAATTGAATCCAAATTCGTATATAATGAAACAGAAATATGATATAATACCTTCAAATAATGTTATCTTCGTCCGCATCTTACTCTGTATGTATTTATTTATTTTTTTAAATTTGTGTGGTAATAATTTCATCGATATTCACATTCGAGTTTTTACTATTCCATATTCATAATTCGCCACATAACTATTTAATATTCATTTTAAAGTGAAAATTTAAAAATATAAATATTTCACGAACAAGAAAATTTTAAAAGAAATTGGTAAAATTAATTATAAATTATTCAATTACTTATAACTTAAAAAAGTTTGAAAATTATTTTTCAATAATTTTAGTCCAAAAACTATTCTTTTAAAAAGATATTAATCCTACCACTTCTTTTGTGACATAGTATGACAAATCTCTAAATGTTATAATCGTATAGGTTACAAATCAAGAAAAGAAGCATTAATTTTTAACAGTTTCTTTCTAAATGTATATAAAAATTACTCACATCTGTTTTTGATGAATTGAAAGCCTATAGAAGAGAAAATTAGAGATTTTTTAGCAGAAAAAAAGTTTAAAAAATTACAAATTGATGATTTTATAACCACAAGTCGATAACTTATTCATACAAATGCTAGCCGAGGAATTTCACATATTCTACCTCAGAAATGGTGGTAGAAATTAATATTTATGAAGAAAATTTATTTTGGGGATAAAATTGTCAAAAAGTAATTTTGAGACTTCAATTACGACTAAATGAATAATATGAAAAATCTTGTCAATTTTTAAAATTATTAATTATTTTTTTTGCTGAATATAAATTATTAATTATTTAAAATAATGATTTGGTCGATTATTTAATGAATGATGGTTGGTTTTAAAAAAAAAAACTAAAGTCTTTTTTTTTTAATTTGAATACAAAACAACTAAAGTTATTGTACTCCATAAAGACAAAGACAACCTGACCTCCTCAGTCAAGTAAGTCCACCTATAAGGATATAGTATTATTATCCTTTCGCCACCTTATTCGTAGTATATGGTAATGCACATTGGTAAATGGTAGGATAACAAATTCGTTAGACGCTCAAAATTGACCACTCTTTTGTTTGCCTTTGGAAGCCAACAACGACTCATCATAAATATCAAACCTACCCTTTGTATTATTGTTCATAATTTCACTTGAAATGTTGTGCGTTGGAAAGATTTTTACTGAAACCCAAATTTGATCGTGAGATCCTTTAATACACTCTCATTATAATAGTTTATTTACAAATTATGTCCTCTCTCTATATTTTATATGAAATCATTATATGTATTTTTTTAATTTTTCATATTCATAACAACACAATATTTAATTAAAATTTTCATTATACCTTCTATATAAAATAAATTTCCAAAAATCTTAATTATTTTGTTATAAACCTATATGAAAGTAACCATAGTAAAGTGAGAGTTTTGTTTGAAAAGTACTTTAGTCTGTAAAAAAATTATATTAACAAATTCATATTTTTTAAAAAAAATATGATATCTAAAATGTGATAATTAAAAAAAAAAAAAAGAAGTAAGATATTTAAAGATAAACTATCAAGTTTTAACTGAGGAAGTAAGATATTAAAAGATAAATTATAAGGTTTTAAAAGAAATGTATTATATCAATAAATATAATGAAAAATATATTAAAAAATATTGCATTCTTTCGATTGGTTTACTTGTCGAATTTTTTATATTAACATCTAAAAATTTATAAATTCAAATACGTTTTATATACATTATATTAAATGTTGCATTATTTTGACTATACAAATATTATTGAGATGTGACAAGTTAAAAAAAAAAAAGTGTTTTAAGATTTGATTAACAAGATAACTGCTTTCAATATTAAAAAAAAAAAAAAAAGTCTTGAAAGGCCCTTTCACATGTCGTACCACGTGTTCCATAATAGCCACCAACTCAGTTGTCCAATGATAAATTTCTACATGAATCATGGATTATTGATTTGGTAAGTCACTATAAATAAGGGCTACTAACCTCACACCTCAACAATTCATTCCATCAAAAACCTAATTTGTTGTGGTTAATTTTTAAGAAATGGAGATGGATATGGATATCATTAGAAAGGCAATTGCTGCCACTATCTTTGCATTGGTTATGGCTTGGGCGTGGAGAGTGTTGGATTGGGCATGGTTTACTCCTAAGAGGATCGAGAAACGTCTAAGGCAGCAAGGTTTTAGAGGAAATCCTTATAGATTCTTGGTTGGAGATGTTAAGGAGAGTGGAAAAATGCATCAAGAAGCCTTGTCTAACCCCATGGAGTTCGACAACGATATTGTTCCTCGCCTCATGCCACATATTAACCACACCATAAAAACTTACGGTATGATTGTTTTTGTATTACCTGCATTGAAATCCATAGACCCTTATATTAAATCGTCTTGATTTTGAGATATCCCAGAGCTGCTCATTCCATTTTTTTACTTATAATAATAGTTCACCCATGTACAAAGAAAACATAAATAGTAAAATTAAAACATAAAAATTTAAAAAATATTATAAAAGAAAATATAACTATTACAAAATGTATTACTGATGCGTAATAATTATAATATTTATTCTGTAAAAAGAAGATTTGTCCTTTAGAAAGATTAAGCAGAAGACATGATATTATACATAGAGATCTGTGTACCAAGGACAATTTTTGCAGTTATATAAATGTAAAACTAATTTTATATGCATGGGAATGGTAGTTGGATCAAGAAATGAAGTAGAAAAGACAAATTTCTTTATTATAACTTAATAATATGGTGCCCATCAGTAGCTGCTAGCTGCATGCCCTAATCTGTCTTTTAGTAATATTATTTTGAAGTGATTATAGTACAAATCCGGAAAAATGTATCAGACAATTTTTTTTTTTCAAGAAAGTGTTTTAGTATTAAAAAAAGATTATTTTTTGAGATATGTATTCTTTGAGATCTTGATGAGGTTGAATATTCAAAGCATGGCGGCTTTCCTGTCACAGGTAGGAATTCATTTACATGGATGGGAAGGATTCCAAGGATTCATGTTATGGAACCTGAACTTATTAAGGAAGTATTGACCCACTCCAGCAAATACCAAAAGAACTTTGATGTTCACAATCCCCTTGTTAAGTTCCTTCTCACTGGAGTTGGAAGCTTTGAAGGGGCAAAATGGTCCAAACACAGAAGAATCATTTCCCCTGCCTTCACTCTTGAGAAACTAAAGGTATTGATTTCCAGTTCTTCCCTCCTAAATTGTTTAGGCTTTGCCTTTACATCACTACTATATGTACACCTTTTTATTTTGACGCAAAGATATAATAAAAAAACTTATTAAATAGTATTTTGATTTTAAACATGACAAATAAAAAATTATACAAACATAAACTGCAATAAATAATACGATTACTTAAGGATAAGAAAATTACTTAAACTAATTTTGGGGTTTTTCTCTGTTGTTTGATTGTTATTACAGTCAATGTTGCCGGCTTTTGCCATATGCTATCATGACATGTTGACGAAATGGGAGAAATTAGCAGAAAAAGAAGGATCCCATGAAGTTGATATCTTCCCCACATTTGATGTTTTGACAAGTGATGTAATTTCAAAGGTTGCATTTGGTAGCACATACGATGAAGGAGGCAAAATCTTCAGACTATTGAAAGAACTCATGGATCTCACAATTGATTGCATGAGAGATGTCTACATCCCAGGGTGGAGGTAATAAAATTGTTCCACGTTTTACGACTTTGATTGACTGAAACATCAATAGAAATGTTGTAAATTATGTTGATTGATATATTGTTTGATTACCAGCTACTTGCCAACCAAGAGGAACAAGAGGATGAAAGAAATTAACAAAGAAATCACAGATATGCTAAGGTTCATCATCAACAAGAGAATGAAGGCTTTGAAGGCTGGAGAACCAGGTGAGGATGACTTGTTGGGAGTCCTGTTGGAATCAAACATTCAAGAAATTCAGAAACAAGGAAACAGGAAGGATGGTGGAATGACAATCAACGATGTGATTGAGGAATGCAAATTGTTCTACTTTGCTGGTCAAGAAACCACCGGAGTTTTGCTCACATGGACCACCATTTTATTGAGCAAGCATCCCGAGTGGCAAGAGCGAGCTAGGGAAGAAGTTCTCCAAGCCTTTGGCAAGAACAAGCCTGAATTTGAACGCTTGAATCATCTTAAATATGTAAGTCTCCACAAAATTACTAACAAGACTATGTCAACCAAAATTAAATATTTTCATGTTTTACTCTTAAGTACTCGCATTTACGATCACAAATAATTCATCTTTCACAAAATTTAAGTAAAATCACACAATTTTTTCAAACTAAATCGTTAACTCCTTATACAAATTTGGCCTTTCTTTTTACAGGTTTCTATGATCTTATACGAGGTTCTAAGGTTGTACCCGCCAGTTATTGATCTGACCAAGATTATTCACGAGGACACAAAGTTAGGGCCGTACACAATCCCTGCAGGAACACAAGTAATGTTGCCGACAGTAATGCTTCATAGAGAGAAGAGCATTTGGGGAGAAGATGCAATGGAATTCAACCCAATGAGATTTGCTGATGGAGTTGCCAATGCCACCAAGAACAATGTCACATATTTGCCATTCAGTTGGGGACCTAGAGTTTGCCTCGGCCAAAACTTTGCACTTCTTCAAGCAAAATTAGGGTTGGCAATGATTTTACAACGCTTCAAATTTGATGTAGCTCCATCCTATGTTCATGCTCCCTTTACCATTCTTACAGTTCAACCTCAGTTTGGTTCTCATGTTATCTACAAGAAGCTTGAGAGACAGAATTTTTAATGTATATATATATATATGTTTGCCCTAATAACCTTGATTAGAAAGAAGCACTCCAAGCTGAATCCTAGTGTTAATGTCCTTTGTACTTTTTCTTATCTATTAATGAGAGTTCATTCCAGATTTAATTACAAAAAAAATGTTATCTGTGGATTTTTATCATGTGTGCTTTAATGGTATGACCCGGGATGCACAAAAGACGGTGGACTTGTTCCAAGGGCCAATCACAAGGACAAGAACCGAGAGGATGGAAGACGAACATAAAGGGATGGCCGCGTTATTTGATAAGATGCTCCAAAACATCACTTGGCATAAGCTAGAGGAACGAAGAAGACTTTGGAGGATCCAAAATCTTCCTATTGTACAAGGTGCAAATAGAGGAATCCAAAGAAGCAAGCTTGGAAGGTTATGTGGCTTCAAAATCAAAAGAGGGATTTTCTTTGGACCTTACCTCGGTGGTAGCCGTCGGCGGTCATGTTCTACCTATGAAGAAAGAATTGTCACTCAACCTATCGTCGACGGTAAGTCCACCCTACCGTCACCAATAGTGTTCTGGCCAAGAAGGAATTAGACAATTGACCTACTGACCTACCGTCGTCGGTAGGTCTCCGTTGGTGATCTTTTTGTGAAGTTTTCAACGCCCTTAACTCCTCAATTTTGGTTGTAAACTTATTTTGACTTATACCTAAATGGCCTTAGCATTCTCTAAACTCTTTTAAGCTAGTCTAATACGTAGGAAAGGAAACTAATTGTGAAAACCACTATAATTACTCTTATTGCAGCCATTTGATGGCAAGCTAGATATATTGAGAAATCTAAAGAGAGAAGAGCTACGGTTCTTCAGTTTTCTTCTTCTTCCTTGTAAATTAAGAGTTTCCATTATATAATTCAAGGAAAAGAACTTCTTGAATTCTTTAATTCAAGAGTTCAAGTCTAATTTCAAAAATCCTATTACTCTCTTGAGGTGCTACTCTATAGTTGGTGTTGCTTAGGAATATTGGTTTTTCTTAGAGTGTGGAGGATAGGTGAGGCTTGTTCCAACCCTTGTTGATTCCCTCCTAACGTATAAGAATATTTATTTTTTTTCTTCTTATTTATCTTACCTGCAATTTGTGTTAGTGTTCTTCAACATCTCCAAAATATCGGCCGAAGGAATCCTCGAGTAGGGAGTTGTATCTTGAGAGTAAATTATATCCAATGGAAGCTTAGGAGGATCATACCATGTGGTATTAGAGCTAATATCTCTTTAAGGTAATGTTTTTATGTGTTTATTTGTTGAATATGTGTTTAAGAAAAAATCCATTGATAGCATTTGAGAAAAGGCAAGTAATATGGAAATTTTCAGCTAGAAAAAGTGATGAATAAGTTTGAATTGAAAAGTATACCAAATGAACTCCGAATTGCATTAAATTAGTCTTGATTTAAAGCTTACTCGATTGTGAAGATTTTGCAACAAACTTGAGCCTATTTGGTTGAGCATTGATTGGGTTATGTTGAGATTACTACAATTGGTTTTCATGCTCTGTTTCTCTGGATTTGTTTTCTAGTAATCTACATATCTTTGATTTTTGAACTAATTATCTTAGTTTTGAATTTGCAACTTCTTTGGATATAATTATAAGTGTTTTGCAGATCTTTTAGTGAAAATTAGACTCACTCGTTGTCTCATGCTCTTGAATTTTTCTTTGACAATCTATGCTTTCTATATGCTCGACAAAAGTTCTCTATGAATTCTTTGTTCTTATCTATCAAGAATTACTTGCGTGATTT
The DNA here is from genome assembly GCA_028651295.1 of Catharanthus roseus. Classification (NCBI taxonomy): domain Eukaryota; kingdom Viridiplantae; phylum Streptophyta; class Magnoliopsida; order Gentianales; family Apocynaceae; genus Catharanthus; species Catharanthus roseus. The sequence goes on from JAPQWS010000159.1 coordinate 44,826,238, forward strand.
GCTTTGGGAATTTCTTATAAATTGGAAGTTTTAGAAATCACTAAGTAACTCTAGTGGGTGAGGAAAGTAAAAGACAAGAGGGTGAGTAGATTGATGTAAAATTCGTAGAGGGTGAGTGCAAACACGAGAGTTGAGAGCAATTACCATTGAGCGAGACACCTAGGGAGTGGCGAGGTCCTTGTTTCTATTACTTGCTTTCTTGTTTTGTAGGTACCTTTTGTTCCTTCAATTTTAAAGATGTCTCTTGAAGAAGAACAAAACCGAAACCACAATGAGGGACCTAGTGATCTTCTTATGTAAGAGGTTGTTGGTACTTTTCGGCCCTTGCAACAACAAATGGGAAACATTGAACGGAATGTGGGAGCATTGTCCACCTATATAGATAGATAAGAATCAGCGTTTGGCCAAAGAAGGGGATCCACAATGTTGATAACCTTACCCCGAGAGAACAATGAGTGATGAAGATTTTTCCACTCATGCTAACTTTGGAGTAAGGGATGACCTATCCCAAAACTTCTAAGAGAGTTTCCAACCTTTGGTGACCAAGTTTGGAGGATAGTTTGGTGCAATAGGGGGAAGAAATGAAAGGGGCATGGGAAGAGGACTTGAAAGAGAATTCATGAGAATTCCAAGGGAACAAGAAAGATACTATGGTGGCCACGTTAGATATCACCAGGAATTAGAAAGAGATGAAGAGGGTTACTCTGAGGAAAAGGAATTTGGGAGGATTAAATTGGAAATCCCTCCATTCTAAGGGAAAAGTTATCAGAAAGCATACCTTGAATGGGAGAAGAAGGTGGAGCTTGTGTTTGATTGTCTCAACTACTTGGACCTTACAAAGATGAGATTAGCGATGGTAGAATTCATCAACTATGCCATCATACAGTGGGATTAATTGGTGATAAACCGGAGGAGGAACTTAGAGAAGTTGGTAGAGACATGGGAAGAATTGAGAACGTTGGTGAGGAAAAGATTCATTCCCCCACATTACCATAGAGATCTTTATAACAAGCTTCAAAACCTCTAGCAAGAAAGTAAAAGCGTAGAACATTGCTACAAAGAGATATAGGTGGTCATGATAAGGGCTAACATCATTGAAGATAGGGAAGCTACAATGGCAAGGTTCATGAGTGGGTTGAACCGGGATATAGCTCACGCTTTTAAGCTTCAAGCATATGTGGAACTGGAAGAGATGGTTCACAATCCCATTAAGATTGAGAAATAATTGAAGAGCAAGGCATCCTTCAAGAATACTTTCACTTCTTCTAAACTGGCAGCCTCAACTTACAAATTTTATCCTTTGAGAAAAGATAATACACCCAAGTCGCGTTCAAGGAAAGTCTAAGGGGGGAGAACAAGGAAAAGAGCAAGGTGGAAGGGGTGCTTAACAGAGCTAGAGATATCCAATGTTTTAATTGCAAGGGATACATGCACTATGCTAGTAATTGCCCCACCAAGAAGGTCATAATCATTAGGCCAAATAGAGAAGTCATTTTAGAAGATGAGGCCGAAGTTGACCTAGAGGTTGAAGAATCGAATGTAGAGTCTCCATATGAGGGGGAGGTCTTAGTGGTCTTGAGGACTCTTAGCGGTCTTGAGGGCTCTTAGCTCACAACTTTTTGAAGATGGCTCTAGTGAACAAAGAGATAACATTTTCCACACAAGGTGTAACATTAAAAACAAGGCTTGCAACATCATCATTGATAGAGGGAGTTGCACCAATGTAGTAAGCACATATTTGGTGGAAAAATTGAGTTTGCCAACCAACAAGCACCCTAGACCATATCGGTTGCAATGGCTAAATGATATTGGGGAAATGTGGGTGACAAAGTAAGTATTGGTGACTTTTGCTATAGGGAGATACAAAGATGAGGTCCTTTGTGATATTGAGCCTATGCAAGGCGGACACCTTTTGTTTGGAAAATAAAAAGAAAAACATAAAAGAGGGGAAAAAAGTGGAAGAAAAGGAAAAGAGAGGAGGTTCTCAAGAGAGTGAGCAAAACCAAATGAAAACTAAGAAGAATTGAGTGGTAATAAATGAGGGGAAGAGAGAGACTAGGTTGAGTTTCTTTGCTAAGGAGAGGGAGATTTGTGAGGCCATTGATGCGAAACAAACCGTTTCACTCCTTATGTACAAAGGAGCTTAAGTGTCTTCTAACAATTAAATTGTTTCTTCTTTGTATCAAGCTATTGTAGGTTTCATCAAGGAGTTTAAAGACGTTTTTCTAGAGGAGCCCAAAGGATTGCCACCCTTGAGAGGCATAGAGCACCAAATTAATTTTGTTGCCGAAGTCGTTTTGCCTAACCGACCTGCATATAGGAGCTCACCCAAAGACTACGGAACTTCAATGATCAGTGGAGGAGCTTCTTGCCAAGGGCCACATTCGAGAGAGCCTTAGCTCATGCACGGTGCCGACACTTCTAGTCCCTAAAAAGGATGGTAGTTGGCATATGTATGTTGATTGTAGGGCTAATAATAACATAAGGTTAAATATCATCATCTAATCCCTATGCTAGACGATTTACTTGATAAAACCATGATTTTTTCTAAAATTGATTTGAAATCGGGCTATCATAAAATTCGAATAAAAGAAGGAGATGAATGGAAACCGCTTTCAAAACTAAATTTGGTCTTATGAGTGGCTTGTTATGTTGGTCTTACCAGTGCACCTAACACATTTATGAGATTGATGCATCATGTTTTGAATGAATTTATTAGGAAATTTGTTGTTGTGTATTTTGATGACATTTTAGTCTATGGGAAGACATATCAGGATCATTTAAATCATAATAAACAAGTTGTCTTGGTGCTTAGGAGAGAATAATTATATGCCAAGTTGGAAAAATGTGAATTTTGTTTAGAAAAGATAACCTTTCTTGGCTATGTTGTTAGTTCCAAGGGATTATAAGTTGATCTTGAAAAAGTGAAGATGATAGAGGATTAGCCAACGCCCAGGAGTGCCACTGAAGTTAGAAGCTTCCATGGTTTGGCTAGTTTCTACCGGAGGTTTATAAAGGACTTTAGCACTATTCCTAGTCCTCTCACATAGGTCATCAACAGACCAATGGGTCTAATTGAAGAGAAGCTCAAGAGCTAGCTTTTAAGGCTTTGAACGAGAAACTCTGCAATGCTCCGCTCTTCACTTTACCCAACTTGGACAAGATGTTTGAGATCGAGTGCGATGCGTCAGAGTAGAAAGTGGAGGGGCTCTAATGCAAGATAAGTGACCCATTGTCTATTTTAGTGAAAAATTTTCAGGAGCTACATTGAACTATGCTACATATGACAAGGAGTTGTATACCTTGGTAAAGACCTTGAAGCATTGGCAAAATTATTTGTGGCTGAAGTAGTTCTTCATCCACACCGATCATGAGTCGTTGAAGTATACGAAGGGTCAAGAAACCCTCAAGAAGAGGCATGCGTGATAGAAAGAATTTATTGAGACGTTTCCCTACGTCATCCACTACAAGGAAAGAAAGGAGAATGTCATGGCCGATGCACTCTCACGAATGTATACACTTTTCACTTCACTACTTTCGTATTTTCTTGGGTTGATTTTTGTAGTATCTTTGATGTATGCTTGATTGCTCCTTATGATAAGTTTTATGTGAAGGATGGATTTTTCTATAGAGAAGGGAAAGTTTACATTCCTAGTGGATCCATTAGGCATTTGCTTGTTAAGGAGGCTCAAAGGTGTGGTCTTATGGGGCATTTTGGTATAGCTAAAACATATGATATTTTGCATGAGCATTTCTTTTAGCCTAAAATGAAAAGAGATGTTGAAAGCTTTTTGGGTAATTGTTTGGATTGTAAGCGTACAAAACCATCTTCTTTGCCTCATGGTTTTTACACCCCTTTACCGATTGCCAAATCTCCTTGGGAGGGTGTTTCCATGGATTTTATTTTTGAACTTCTAAGGACTTCTTCCGGAAAGGATTCTATCTTTGTTGTTGTTGATCATTTTTAAAAAATGTCTCATTTTATTGCTTGTCAAAAAATGGATGATGCATCGCATGTTGCTAGTTTATTCTTTAAAGAAGTTGTGAGATTTTATGGCATGCCTAGAACTATAGTTTCGGACCGAGATACCAAGTTTGTTAGTAATTTTTGGAAAGTATTATGGGAGAAACTAGGAACTAACTTACTTTACTCCACTTCTTGTCATCCTCAAATAGATGGTAAAACCGAGGTAGTGAATAAGACTATAGGACAACTTCTTAGGGCTATTCTCAAAAAGCATATTAACAAGTGGAAGGAATGCTTGCCATTCAATGAATTTGCTTATAATAGGGCTTGTCATTCTTCTATATGTTTTCTCCATTTGAAGTTGTCTATGACTTTAATCCTCTAACCTAATTGGATTTGATTGCCTTGCCAATTGACCATCAACTGAGTTTGGATGGTAAAAGAAAGGATTTATTGTGAAGGTAGATTGTGCATACCATCTTGTTCTACTACAATTCTACTTATCAAAGAAACGCATTGTGGGGTGGGACATTTTGGTGTCATTAAAACGTATGAAATTCTTCATGAACATTTTTTTTGCCACATTTAAATAGAGATGTAGAATGATTTGTAGGAAGTTGTATTGAATGCAAGAAAGCTAAATCTAGAACTCTTCTACATGGGCTTTACACACCATTAGAAGTTCCTAAAGAACCTTGGGTTGATATTTCAATGGATTTTATTGTTGGTTTACCTACGACCTCTAGAGGTATGGTTTCTGTTTTTGTTGTTGTGGATAGGCTCTCTAAACTGGCATACTTTATTCCTTGTAGGAAATCCGATGATGCTAGTCATGTAGATAGCTTGTTCTTTATTTGCATAGTTAGATTCTATGTAAGTCCAATGTCTATTATGTCGAATAGGGAACCGAATTCTTGAGCCATTTTTGGAGAGTTCTTTGGAAGAAACTTGGTAAACTTGCTTTATTCTACAGCTTGCCATCCACAAATGGATGGACAAACCGAAGTGGTAAATAGAAATATGGGCCAACGTCTAAGGGCTATTTTGAAGAAGAACTTGCGGCAATGGGAGGAGTGTTTGCCACACATTGAATTTGCCTATAATAGGGTAGCTAACTCTACTACTTCTCATTCTTCATTTCAAGTTGTTTATGGTTTTAACCCTCTAACTCTCTTTGATTTGGTTCATTTGCCTGTAGATCAAGCATTAAGCAAGGTTGACAGCAAGAAGGCTGATTTTGTGAAAGCCATTCATGCAAAGGTCCATGAAGCCATTGTCAACTCCAACAAAAAGATCGTAGAGAAAAGAAATGTGGGAAGAAGAAAAGTAGTATTAAAACCAGATGATTTGGTTTGGGTGCAGTTTAGAAAGGAAAGATTTTCCCAACAAAGAAAGTCTAAGTTTGATGATAGGAGAGTTGGGCCATTTCAAATCCCTGAGAAAATTAATGACAATGCCTATAAAGTTGATCTTCCAGGACATTATAATGTTAGTACCACTTTTAATGTATTCGATCTCTCTTTATTTGATATAGGTGATAGAGATTCGAGGACGAATCCTTTTCAAGAGAGGGAGGATGATGTGAACCGGTTAGACATGCAAGAACATGAAGGAGTTGTTATAAGAGCCAAGACAAAACAACTAAAGAGTCACAAAGATCAAATTGAGCAAGAGAAGTTTCAAGGCTTAAATTTTGATGTCCAAGACATTGTGGGGCTTAAGTTTTGATGTCCAGTACATTATGGGATTTAAATTTTGATGTCCAAGAATTTATGGGGCAATATCCTAAAGTTTTGGATAAGTTAGAAATTGAAAATTCACCTTGGTATATGGTTAGAAGCCCTATTGCCCAAGCTGGAAAATTGCCTCATATTTTTGGCAATGTGTTGACTAGTGCTCTAGAATAGTCCAAATGCAAGTAAAACTCCTTTATTGTCTTATCAAGTGTAAGTATAGGTTATATCTATCCTCTGTGCTTAAAATATGAGAGAGAAAGATTCCTATTTTCTCCCTCAAGTCTCTATAAATAAGTAGTCTTCCATTTTGAAGAAGCTAATCAAGAAAATTTTCAAGACAAAGGTTCTTCTCTTAGTATTCTTAGTTCTTAGCTTAGTTTTTTCTATCTTCTCCAAGGGTGAACTTCTTTGAAAGAAAAATCACTTTGAAGACTTGTTGAAAGTTCCAAAAGCTTCAAGGTTGATCATCAAAATTCATTTATACTAGCTACTACACTCTTGTAGAAAACTAGTCTTGAGGTCTTCTTCTTGTTTCATTGAGGTCTAATGTTCAAAATACCTTAGGTTGCTTGAACTTTTAAGAAAAAATTTTGTTTAAACCTTCTTGAGGTCTTGGAGTTAATATATCCAAGGTTGCTAGAAGTTTAACTTTTTCAAGTCCTTTCAAAGGCACTTTCTCTCTTCTACTTGTTACACTTGTTTTTTTTTTTTTTTTGTTCTCTCCTTTACATCATGGACAAAATTTTATCCTCTTGAAGATCATTCCACATCACCCTCATTCAAAATCCTAAGGAGAATAATTCTCCTCTCTCAATGGCATTTCTAAGCTCCTTGTATTTACAGCCACCTTAGTCACGGTAATGGATAGGAACTAAAATAGCTTCCAACAAGAAGGCATCCATCTTTGATATCCACGAACCATAACAACCTCCATCATGCTTCATGCCCATTGGGGTTAATCAACACTTGTATTGATGTTGAACAATGTGCTAGTACTGACCATGGATTTTGATACCTACATGATTACGGAATAGATTTGAAGTATCTTGAGAGAGATAGAGACTCTCCAATTAATTAGAATACACAGACTACACAGACACAACATGAGGAAGCAATTTACATTTCAAAAACTAAAGACACTTATAACCCTCAACTAAGGGATAGGAGACTAAGAAATAGACTATCTGCAACTAAACAAAACAACCTATGTCTCATAATGCCATAAAAAAAAGGGTGACAAGCTCCAAATTTTGCATAAACAACGAAATCAACAGAACACACATGGACTACTGGCTACAACTAAATATTCCAACAATAATAGAAGAGGGGACATCAAAGCTTCTAGTGGGCTAGTATCCACGAAACGAACTACAAAGTATCCCAAAATACAACAAGCCACCCCAAACACTCATGAATATCCTCGTAAATGCTAGAAAACTTCATATTTTGTTTTTTAAGTTTAGAAACCTTAGATTTTTTTTATAAGTTTAGAATATTCAAATTATTTTTATTAATTTTATTTAAACTTAAGGTTTTTAACCAAGTTTAGAAAAATTTAAATTGAGTTTTTTAGGGGTTTAGAAATTTTAAAGTATTTATTTTAGGTTTGAAAACTTAAAGTATTTTTATTAAGTTTATAAAACTTAAGAGTTACAAAAACAATATATTAGAGAAAGCCACCTTCAAGTGGGGGGTTGGGGAGGGGGGGGGGTGGGGTTTGGCATGGACCCCTACAAGTTTTATTAATAATAAAAATAAAAATTATATAGGAAGGAGACTTAGGGCCTAAACCTCTTAAAAGAAATTACAATTTAAAATCTAATAAATTAATCTTATACTATTTGACTAAGTTCTAACTACTATAATAAAAAGAATTAATAGTAGCCTAGTTATTATAATTTAAATATAAAAATCCTATCTATTTGACAAAGTTTAACTAGATTAGACATCTCTTTCATCTTCTTCATCAGATCCTCCGGGGGATACTACATTGATATCAGTGATATTCAGCTTGGCAATCCTGTCTTCTTGAACATACCAATCTGTTAGACAGATAATAGCCACTAATGCGTTGTGGGACATCTGACTCCTACTTTTGTCGATTGTACCATGCCTGTTGGAGAAGACACTTTCAGAAGCCACAATAGAGGCAGGAGAAATTAAGATATCCCCGAACAATCCTAGATAGGAAGGAATATTGTGTCGAATTTGTCTTCCACCACCAAGTATATCGAAATCATCTATACATTACTAAGCTCGAGAGGCGTATTCATATATAGACAGCTTGGTTAGAGTTGTTCTCGTAGATGATGAGCTCGGGGCAGCACAGAGATCATATATATCAATTATGTATCCAAATCCTCCTCTTTAACTTGAAGAAAATGGCATCTCTCCATATTTGAATGACTTGCACTTGCACTCGAGCTTCCTATTTAATTTTCTCTCGAATAGAGATCGAATAAGTTTTTCAAAGTTTGAGATGCATCCTCTTTTATTTTTTTGGCATTTCTTTGGAAAGTAAAAAAAATGAATCAAAGCGAGTATCCAAACATAAATAAAACAAAGACAAATAAACATTCAAACCCCTCACTTTTGAACAAGGGTCTAAATTTAAAGCAACACATATATTAATAGGAAAATTTTCGTAATACTTTTAAAAAAAATTTTCCATATCACCATACATGGCCTGTGGTCTAAATTCTCTAAAAACACTTGCAACTTTTATCATTGTTGGAAGCTTGTGATGAGTAGTGCAGTAGTATTGTCCAGATAAAAGTTCAGCCCCTTGTGCAAAAGTTTTTAAAAAAGAACAAATAACTACAGCTTCATCAAAAACATTTGAATAAAGTAGTGCTCCATTATTTGCTAGGTGTAAATTCAATAAGTTATTGTTTATAAGGAAAATAAGTTTGTAACATATCTAAAGTTGAGTTACATCGTGTAGTAACATCTCTATCAAAAACTCTATACGGTACTTTTTGTTATCTACAAAATGATTTAAAATGTTGTCGTTTGGGACCGGAAGATCTAAGGAACTTATTAAAGTCTCTAATCATATTTGTAACATGTTCAATATGTAAATAACTGTCTTATATGAACAAATTATAAACATAAGATGCACATCTAATATGAAATAACTCTCCATCTAACGGCCTTACTCGGCCTTACTCTATTTCCTTTCTGATAGGAAATAGCAGCCGGCGAAGGCATCCGAAGGAATGGAATTGCAGCTAATGTAGGAGTTCAGTCCCAGTTACTGTGCCTATAAATTCTTCCCTTAGTGTACTCGTGGGACTCGGTAGTGCGCTCGTGATACAGTACTTGCGGTCGAAGGGTATTAACCGCATGCCGGTCTGAAAGAGACTCACCCAAGCTCAGACCCGGGATTGAGTGAAGGAGCTCATAGCCCTCCACTCGTAGCCCACAAAAGCGCTAATTTCTATCAAAAAGACGGAAAAAAGACCGGGAAAACCTTGGTCTCAAATTATTTTTCAAAATTGAAACTGAAGAATCATTATTTGAAGCGTTATCAAAATAAATTGAAAAAAATTCTATTATCAATTCTATAATCACAACATGTTTGAGTGATATTTTGTGCTATATTTGCAACAATACATGGGAATTCAAAATTTTCAAAACCAATGATTTTTTTTTTTGTTTAAAGTCCAATTTTCATCGGCCTAGTGACATGTACTGCACAAAAGGATCTTCAGAACTAACGGCTATCCAAGAATCACAAGTAAGCAAAAATTTACTAGGAATAAACTTAAAAATCGCAGCAAGAGAGTTTTTTTCTTCTTGAAAACTGCTAGGAGTTTCTCTCCCAAGTGAAGTTCTAGGAAATCCCTTATAAGCTGGTTCAATTACAACTTGTACTAATCTCACAAATGAATGATTTGTATGTAATGATAAAGGAAGTCTACCAATTGCCACCCACCTCACTATTTCTCTTTTTACTAACCCACTATCATATTTAAAAGTTGTCATTGCATTTTCAGAAGAACTAGCCCAAAGTTGTGTTTTTGTAGTTAAATCTACAAAATGAAAAGGATGAACATGATGTATGTATCTTTTAAATGTATTGGTGCATCATTGGTCTTATGTGCGAAATCCATTTTACAAAGTTTACATGTAGCTTTTTTATTATTCATCTTGTATAAAAAACTCCAAACGAAAGATCTTTTTCTATTACTAATACCACAAGGTGCGGTATCGGAAGGAGGAGGCATCTCATTTTTTTTATGTTGTTGTTCATTATAAAAGTCTATAGTGTGGGAAGAACTATGTCTTGATGATGAATCCATAATAATAATTAATAATTAAAATAAACTGAAAGTTTTAATAACTAAATAAACTAAGTAAACAAATAATTATTTAAAACTAAATAAAAAATTCCAATAAATAAAGTGAACAAAGAAGTATTAAAAAATTAAATAAATGTTTTACAGTAAATAAAGTAAACAAATAATTATTTAAAACTAATAAAGTTCTAAAATATAATAAATAAATTAACTGACATAAAATTAAGGTAAAGAAAGAAAATTATTAATGATGAAGTTGGAAGTCCAAAGAAGAATTGAAGACGCTTTGATTTTTGCTGAATTTTCTTCGATTCCTTCCTTCAAATTTTGAACAAATGGAAAACCTCTAGAAATATTTGATGCTTGAGACTTGATAGAGTTTAGAGAGATTAAGGAGTTTAATAGAAGATAGAAGAGAGAATGATTGAGTTTTGTGTGAAAAATGAATTGGTTTAGAGGGTATTCATAGTTAAAAAAAAATTGGCCGATTCTTTTAAAAAAATTTGGGCAGTTGGATTTGAACGATCAGATGATCTAATCCATTAGATCTCAATGGCCACACTATCTGAACTATTAAGATCAAACAACCAAATCATCTGGACCGTTGATCAGTGACGGTCCGCAAAGCTGGAGATAAAAACCCCCCAACAGTTCAAATGTTTTAATTTTTTTTTTTTTTTTGCAGCTGGCCTGTGGTCCTTATCATGGGCTTGGCCGGTCCCGAGCTGATCTGAATTTTTAATTTGTCAGGTCTGCATTTTCTGTAACCCTTTTGTACATACAAGGTTCATCTTCATTCTTGATGAAATTGAATTATTTAATTGCTTCATCAAAATGAAGATTCCAACTTCGAGATGCTTGCTTCAAGCCATAAATGGACCTTTGAAGTTTACACACTTTACTAGAATTCGAAGGATGAATAAAACCTTCACTTTGTGTCATATACACATCCTCCAGTAGATTTCTATTAAGAAAGGCAGTTTTAATATTCATTTGCCATATTTCATAATCATAATATGCTGCAATGACAAGTAGAATTCTGATTGACTTAATTATTACAACCGGAGAAAAGGTTTCATCATAGTCTATACCATGAGTTTGTCTATAACCTTTTGCTACCAGTCGTGCTTTGTATGTGTGCACATTACCATCCATGTCAGTTTTCTTCTTGAAAACTCATTTAACCCTATGGTCTTGCAACCTTCAGGTGGATCAATCAAAGTCCAAACTTGATTTTCATGCATGCATTGCATATCTGATTTCATTGCCTCTAGCCATTTACTAGATTCAGGACTATGAATAGCATCTTAGTAGGAATTAGGTTCACCTTGATCATTAAGATCAACATTATGATCCTCAATCACAAGAAATCTATATCTCTGTGGTATCTGAGGAATCTTACCAGACCTTCTCTGGCATTGTGTCAAAGGTTCGGGCTCAGTATGAATATGTGAGTGCAACTGAGTGTCTATACTCGGTTCAGAATTAGTCTGTTGTCCTTGAGATTCTTCAAGATGGATTTTACTCCCACTAACTCTTTTGGAAACGAATTCCCTTTCAAGGAAATTCCGTTCCGAGCAACAAACACTTTGTTTTCAAATGGAAGATAGAAATAGTATCCTTTACCTTCCTTAGAATATCTGACAGATAGACAATTATCAGATTTGTTTGTTAGTTTTTCAAATAATGACCACTTCATAAAAGCATCACATCCCCAAATTTTGAGAAATGCTAAACTAGGTTGTTTTCTAGTCCATATCTCATATGGTATCTTCTGAATAGCTTTAGATGGAACTCTATTAAATATAAATACATCATTTTCTAAAGCATAACCCTAAAAAGAAATTGGAAGATCTATTTGACTCATCATAGATCGAACCATATGTAATAGAGTTCGATTTCTGGGTTCAGACACACCAATACATTGTGGTGTTCCTGGTGGAGTTAATTGTGATACTATCCCACAATTTTCCAGATGTTCGTCAAACTCTTGGCCTAAGTATTCACCACCTCAATCTGATCGAAGTAATTTGATACTCCTTCTAAGTTGATTTTGTACTTCATTTTCAAATTCCTTAAACTTCTGAAAGGAATCAGATTTATGCTTAATTAGATAGACATAATCATATTTACTGAAATCATCTGTGAATGTAATGAATTACATAAAACCTCCTCTGGCTTGTGTGTTCATTGGTCCACATACATCGGTATGCATAGGTTCCAATAAATCGGTAGCCCTTTCACTTTGTCCTGTAAATGCACTTTAAATCATTTTGTCTAATAAACAAGAATCGTATTTTTCATAAGACTCAAGGTCAAATGAAGATAAACGTCCATCTTGATGGAGTTTAGATATGCATTTCTTATTTATGTGTCCCAAACGACAATGCCAGAAGTAAGTTTGATTTAAATCATTAGATTTAAATTTCTTTGTATTTATTTTATAGATGGGCTTACTAATGGAATCATGTAGGTTAAGAATGTAAAGTCCATTATATAAAGAGGCATCCCATAGAAAATACCATTTTTATAAATAGAACCTTTACCATTCTTAGTATTAAACTCAAAACATCAATATCCAAACAAGAAACTGAATGATGTTCTTACTCATAGCAGGAACATAATAACAATCATTAAGTTCAATGATAAGTCCAGTAGGCAAAAGTAAATCTAATATCCCTACATCTACAGCAGCAACTTTTGCTCTATTTGCAACTGCAGGACCATCTCTTTTTTGCCAAAGATCTACTCCTTTTGAGACCCTACACATGTACACAAATGTGAGTTCCACATCCGGTATCTAATACCCATGAAGTAAGAGTAGACATACTAATTTCTGTAATGAAAATACCTGAAGCGACAGTCTCACTGGCCTTTTGCTTCTTCTTTTCTTCCAAGTAGAGCTTACAATTCTTCTTCCAATAACTAGGTTCATTGTAGTGGAAGCAAGTCCCTTCTTTTGGTGGTTTGACCTTAGGCTTTTGCTTGCCTTTACCCTTCTCGGCCATACCCTTTCCCTTTTCCTTTCCCTTATTATTCTTGAACTGCCCCTTCTGAACCATCAGAACATGAGTAGATTTCCTATGTTTTGCTCAGCTTACTTGAGCATCTCGTGCAATTCATTTATGGACTTTTCAATATTATGTGTATTGAAGTTCATGACAAATTGATTGTAGTTAGAAGTTAAAGAGGCCAAGATCATATCATTAGCTAAGTCAGGGCTTATAGGTGTTCCAAGTTTTTCAAGTTGATCAAAATAACCCTTCATCTTAAAGACATGAGCACTAACTGAAGTGCCCGGGGTCATTTTACAGCTATTCAACGCCTTAGTAGTAAGATATCTCTCTTGATGTGCTTGCCCTTAGAACATTTCCTTGAGTTGTTTCATCATCTCATAAGCCTCAACTTCCTCGAATTACTTTTGCGACTCAGATTCCAACATAGCCAACATGAGACAAGTCACATCATTAGAATCATCTTTGTGCTTACTATAAGCATCTTTTTCAATTCTAGGAGCGTGGTTAGCTGGTTGATTAGGGATAGGGTTCTCAAGTACATATAGCCTTTTTTCTTGTTTAAGGACAATCCTTAAATTTCGTGCCCAATGAAGAAAGTTAGTCCCACTAAGCTTATTCTTTTCAAGCACAGATCGCAACAAGATTTTTGAATTGTTTGGGGCCATTATATAAATAGAATTTGCAAAGTAAAATTAAATAAATGAAGCATTAATTTTCCCTGAAATATTCAACACTTGATATAAATCGTGGGTCGAAAAATTCCATTCTATAATAATCATAAGTAAGCTTTGGCGTAACACCCATGCTTACAGAACAGTGGATCAATGGGATTTACATCTATATGTATCGGCAAAATCCCATATGATGCCCTAGGCTCAAAACCGTTTTGATAGCCTAGTTAAACCAAACCATTCCAAGCATATGCAAATCACCATTTTCCATCTTCCCCTAATTAGGTAACCATTTATCTCTTGCTTTGGAAATGAGACAAAATGATGATCCAGGCATGGAGAAGTGGTTATGATCATGGGAGGCATTTTACGACTTAATTTTTACATGGTTTCAAAAACCTTCTTCCTTTTATATATATTTTATTTTATAAAAATATATCTAATAAAATAAAAGGAAATAAAGTAAACATCACATGCATAATATATACATAGAATAAAATGTGTCATAGCATGGCCCTAATCCTATATTGACTTCCACGAGCCTCATGGAAGTCAAAGGTCAATCTAGATAAGTCTTCATCTCCATGAGCTTGCCTTCAACGTCTTGGCCTTCTGATCTTGTTACATAGGATAGAAAAATATACATAGGAATAAGATATAGAATGAACCTATTCTAGTAAAGCTTGATAATATTTCATCAATGAAAACAATGACGCACAGGTTGTATTTAAAAACATTACAACCTATTAACAAAATAAACTAACAAATCACAAAAGGTAAAGTGTCACGCTATGCACCATGCATCTAAAGATAGAAAGAAACATACCAAAAACAATGAAAGGGTTTCCAGTGGTGAAGTCCCCGGAAGAAAATGGAGGTTCCACTTTCCAACTCATTAAATGAGTTAGTGTCATCATAAACCCTAAAATCATGCCGCCGGAAATTATGTTTAACAATTAAACATTAAATTATGTGATTTTATGTATTAGTTTAACAATTAAACTGCACAGATTATATCGTGTACGCCAAACAATTTAGCAGTAGCAACATTCTGTTTATTTAATCGCATTAATAAGTAAAACAAAATATGATATATGTGAATCCTATAATTCAATTAACTCTGACTATTACAATAATCAGAAGCCTTGCTATAAGGCCGATTAAAAACACAGACATGTAATCAAAGCAATAGCAGATAAAAGAAGTAAAACTAGTATGTACGAGGCTCTGATATCTCTGTTGGAATCCGTAGGCGAAACAAAAAATTAAAAACTAGGAAAATCCACAAACAGGATCTGCACATACTAGAAAAACCGATTGGATAGAAACTACCTCAATGGTTTCTGTCGTTAGGGGTGGAGGCACTGCTGTTTACGCTTCGTCCTCTGCTGGTATCCAAACAACGAATTCCTCTGCAAGCGATCGGGATGCTAGCCCCTTCTATATTCTAAAAACTATTAAGAACTAATCCTGATTATCTAGTAATATGTCAAATTTTGGAGAGAAGGAGGCTGGATACTATTATCGCTGTTCTAGTGTTAAACCCTTTTTGTTATAATCAGATAAAGACAGGCTACAAAGAAAAGGTTAACGTAACCTTTTGTAGCTGTCAATATCAGAACCCTAATTGTTATCTAATGGCAATTTAATCTCGTCCGTCTATTCATATAATCATCCAACGGCTGCATGAATAACATTAAGTAATTAATTTCATTTATCGGATAAATAAAATTAGTTATTAACTTACTAGAAAACACAATATGGAATCTCATTCCCCTTTTGTATACGTTCAACAAATCTGGACATGATCTAGATTCATTGAATGTGGGCGCTGTGCTCACAAGATCGTCTATGCGTGTGACCCTGTATGTTCACTTAACGTTGGCAGTGAATGAAAAATGTCGTAGACATTTATTCACAAAACATAAGCGGCCTCTAGCAAGACATTATGCTCACCCAAGTTAAATAAAAGCAATAGCAACTTAGCATCAGTTTTAATATTTAGTCCTTTTGTCACAAGATATCCTAATTAAGTACAAGGCATTGACTGAGGTCATCCTTATAAAACTTAATTAACTAGTTACTTGATTACCAGGCAGACTGTTCTGACAAATAACATTAATAACACCCTATTAATACTTATTTGAGCATGGCCGTACATATTTGCTAGTCTTCCTTATGAAGGGGCCCATGGATATCTCTCTCTAAAAATAGAGGGACAAATGCCTTTCACTATCTCCAATATTCAAGCCATGGTAAGAAAATAGCCAAACCAATAGTCATAATAATCACTTAATTAAAAGTGATGTTTGACTATGTGAAAGCATATTTTCTTCCAATGCAAGAATCATTAGAAACATTAGTTCAAGGGACACAAAAAATATAAAACTGAGAAGAAATACTTATGACTTAAACCCATGCAATATTTCTTCTTCACTTTGGGTCATGTCAAATACAATATTCTCAATATGTATTTATGAATCGATTTTATATCTCATATTCATGATCAGTAAAACTTGATCATCAATCAACTTCACACTAGTTTAATAATACAAGATGTAATAAAACTAGAGACAAACAAGAATAGATTTTATTAGCAATAAGGGTATTACTATCAAGTCACATACTTGATAACCAAGAGTATAAAATAAAATTTAAAATACATGCTTCATAAATCATAAATGTAAGTTAATTGGTCTAGGGCATATACTAACACAAAGCACCAGTGGGCAGAGCCCTACCACAGAATGTAGGGTTCGACCTACCGTCGGCGGTAGGTTCTAGCTTG
The DNA here is from genome assembly GCA_028651295.1 of Catharanthus roseus. NCBI lineage: Eukaryota > Viridiplantae > Streptophyta > Magnoliopsida > Gentianales > Apocynaceae > Catharanthus > Catharanthus roseus. Next base: position 44,842,718 of record JAPQWS010000159.1, read on the forward strand.
AGGCAAAATTTTGTTCGATTTTGATTAGGATTGGACATAATACCTCTTTTATAAATAGCTTATTTCACCATTAGGGTAGGAGGAGTTGTACGATAGAGTAACATATAGACTTAGGTGGAGAATAATAGATAGATTAGGATTAATTACGGTTAGTATTACATAGTTAGGACTAGATTAGATTAGACAATCTTTATATTTCGTCTTTTATGCATTTAATTAGTAAACACTCTTTAGATTTCTGCAATTTTTTTTCTTGGATTTCAAGAATTGAAGACATAATTTCAATGTTTCGAACTTCAACTTGGCCACTCGAAAGAGGAGCTTGGAAGATATTCGGGACTTCAATTGTGGCTTCGATTTAAATCCTAAGCTTTCTTTTTCCTTTTTCATTATTGAATTTTTATGTTGAATTTTAGTTTTTATTCATGAATGGGAGTAGTTTTTATTGTTTAGATGAGGGTTGAACCCTAGTTCTTGATTATGACATTCTTTGGTTAAATTCTTGAATTCGATGTTTTTTTATTTAAGTTGTTTTTAAATTATGTCTGTTTGCAATTTAATTATCGCAAGATTAGATTACTTGCAAGGTTGTTCGGAATTGAAAATTGAAGAGTGATCTAAGGCAACCAATTGGGTGTTAATTGGGGCAATTAACTAGAGATATGATATTACACTTTTATGTCTTTTCAATCACCTAATTTTTTTGCGCTCATAATTTGTTAGGGAGAAGAGAGATTTTCCTCTAAGGGTTAGTGACTAGGGCGCTTTCGCCTAGAGATAGGGATTATCCGACTTGAGTAATGACCTAACTTAATTAATTCAACATCGTTTTCATGAAATTTTTGCAATTGAATTAGTAAGAAGGATTAGGGGGATTCCACCGTCATAACTCTTGCTTTAATAATTTTGAAAATCTTAAACTTTCATTGCTTTCTTAGTTGTTTAATTATTTTATGTTTTTGCTATTTTATTTTCAACGACCATCTTTTTCTTAGACTAAACATTAAATACACGATTAGTACCTTCACCTTTACCATCCTCGAGAGAATCGAGACTCGGGTTGAACTCCCCTCTGTAGTGTTTGGTCCACTTGCCTTGCATTGTAGTAATTCGGAAATTCCGTTTTATTTTTTGAACAAACATCACTCACTATCGAGGACCCAACTTAGTTTGGGTACCCGAAAGATACTAATCTATTTTGCAGGTGTTCCTAGAGAGCAAGATCGTGGAAAGATGGTGATAGATTGGAAGAAGTTTTTCTAGGCATATGGTCGATGACATGAGCTATTCACCAAGCTAACATACGAAGATTGTGATGATAAGAGTTTTAAAGATTAGAGCAAGGGAAGAATACTTAGAAGAAGAACTGTTAGAACAAATCTGAAAGAGATGAGAATGTGTCTTGAAAAATCTCTAGAGTATAACCTCTTAAGTGTGACCCAACTTTGTGATTAAGGAATGAAGGTTGTCATGAGAAAGAAAAAGTGAATTAGCTTGTTATGTATGCAAAGAGAACAGAACGTGTATATGGGTTTATGAGAAAATATATGGGTTAATGAGAAGGGAGAAAAGATAGACTGAAGAAAGAGAAAATAAATGAGTGAAAACAGAAAAGTTAAAAGAGATATGTTGATAAGAAAAAAAATGGTTGAAGGAGAAGATTGAAGAGTGTGTGGATCTTGAAAGAGAGTAGGCATGAGAACAAAATTGAAATGAGACACGCTCTGGTGAAGAAAGAATTAGTGGATGGAAAAGAGGAGATGAATATTGCACCTGAAATAAAAGGTGAGAAAAAAATTGAGCATTAGAAAAAGGCTGGTCAAGCTACTTAAAGAAAGAAGGAGGAGAAAGAAAAGGGGTGGTCATGCTACTGAAAGAAAAAAGGCAGAAGAGTTTTTTTTTTGTGAGCCTCAATAGATATTTTCTGGAAAGCTGCTAAGGTGACGTAACTAAAAATAAGAAAAATATGTTTAGAAAATCAGAAGTAGCTCAAAAGGTGCAAAGCATAGCTACTGCCAAGAGTGTCAAAGCAGACAGTAGACTATAATTCTTCCTAAGGGACATGGTAATATAAAAATAAAACAAAAAAATTCACAGAAAGACAGTAAACTTAAAAATCCAAGCATTATTTATTCACCCAAATAACAACTCAAACAAAGAAATTCACAGAAAACTAGTAAACTAAGAAATCCTACCATTATTTACTCACTCAAATAACAAGTCAAACAAAGAAGTTCACAAAAATTATTAAACTAAAAAATAAAATTTATATTTACTCAATCAAATAGCAACTGAAAGCAAGTAGTAAAAAAATCAAACAACTATAATTATCTGTCACATATTTTCTTCATCAACAAAGGTGTGATGGACATGCTTCTTGAACCTAACCAAGAAATTTTCACAAGAATTGAAAACAAAAAAATCTAAGCCTTCTTTACAAAACCAAATTACAAGTCAAACAAAGAAATCTGCACAAAAATAGTAAACTAAAAAATCCACCCATTATTTCCTCACCCAAATAACAACTCAAAGAAAGAAATTCACACAAAATTTATTAAACCAAAAAATCCCACTATTTTTTTCTCACAAAAATAAAACCTCGAACCAAGACGTTCACAAAATAAAGTAAACTAAACAAGCAAATTTATATTTACTCAACCAACTATCAACTCAAACAAACTGGTCAAAAAATCATACAACGATAATTAACTGTCAAATATTTTTTTCTCCAACAAAGGAGTGATGAACATTCTTCTTCAACTCAACCAAAAAATTCACACAAGAATAGCAAAACAAAAAATCTAACCATTTTTAATTAAACCAAATAACAACTAAAGTGAATAAATTTACACAAAAATAGTAAACTAAAAAAACCAACCATTATTTACTCACCCAATTAAAAACTCAAATCAAGTAGTAAAAAAATCATATGACTATAGTTAACGGTGTCATATTTTGTTAATCAACAAAGGAGTTATGTATATGCTTCTTAAACTCAACCAAGAAATTCACACAAAAATAGTTTAAAAAAAAAACTAAGCATTCTTTAATCAACTAAATAACTCAAACTAAGAAATTCACAAAAAAAAATAGTAAACTAAAAAATAAACCATTATTTACTCAACTAAATAACAACCCGAACCAACAAGTTCACAAAAAATAGTAAACTTAAAAGCCAAATTTCTATTTAATCAGCCAAATAACAACTTAAACCAAGGAGTAAAAAAATCATACAACTATAATTAATGGTCACATATTTTCTTTATTAACCAAGGAATGATGAACATTCTTCTTCACCTCAACCAAGAATGTCACACAAGAATAGTAAACAAAACAAGCTAACCATTTTAAATCAAACTAAATAACAACTCAAACCGAAAAATTCACATAAAAATAGTAAACTAAAAAATTCAACCACTATTTACTCACTCAAATAACAATTCAAATTAAGTAGTAAAAAAAATCATAAAACTATAATTTTTGGTCAACTATTTTCTTCATCAACAAAGGAGTGATGAACATATTTTTCAACTCAACCAAGAAATTCACACAAAAATAGTAAACAAAAAAATAAAAAAAAATCATAAAACTATAATTTTTGGTCAACTATTTTCTTCATCAACAAAGGAGTGATGAACATATTTTTCAACTCAACCAAGAAATTCACACAAAGATAGTAAACAAAAAAAATCTAACCATTCTTCACTATACAAAATAAAAACTCAAACCAAGAAATTTACAAAAATAGGAAACATAAAAATCCAATCATTATTTACTCACCAAAATAAAGACTCAAACAAAGAAATTCAAAGAAAACTAGTAAGCTAAAAAAATCACGTCATTATTTACTCAGTCAAATAACAACTCAAACAAAGAAGTTCACAAAAAATTGTAAACTAAAAAAGCAAATTTATATTTACTCAGCCAAATTGCAACTCAAACACAACAGTAAAAAAATCATACAATTATAATTAATGGTCATATATTTTCTTCATCAACAAAGGAGTGATGTACATGCTTCTTAAACTCAACCATAAAATTCACACAAAAATAGTTTTAAAAAAATCTATGCATTCTTTACTAAACTAAATAACAACTCAAGCCAGGAAATCCAAACAAAAATAGTAAAGTAAAAAATCCAACCGTTATTTATTTACCTAAATAAAACCTCAAACAAAGAAATTCAAAGAAAACTAGTAAACTTAAAAAATCCCACCATTATTTTCTCCCCCAAATAACAACTCAAACCAAGAGGTTCACAAAAAATAGTAAACTAAAAACACATATTTATATTTACTCAATCAAATAGTAACTCAAACCAAGCAGTTAAAAAATCATACAACTATAATTAATGGTCACATGTTTTCTTCAATAAGGAAGGAGTGATGTACATGCTGCTTAAACTCAACCAAGAAATTCACACAAAAATAGTTAAGAAAAATATAAGCATTCCTTATTAAACTGAATAACAACTCAAACCAAGAAATCCACATAAAAATAGTAAACTAAAAAATCCAACCGTTATTTACTCACCAAATAAAAACTCAAACAAAGAAATTAACAGAAAACCAATAAACTAAAAAATTTCACCATTACTTACTCACCCAAATAACAACTCAAACCAACCAAAAAGTTCACAAAAAATAGTAAACTAAAAAACAAAACATATATTTACTCAACCAAATAGCAACTCAAACCAAGCAGTAAAAAGATAATAAAACAATAATTAATGGTCACATAGTTTCTTCATCAACAAAGGAGTGAATGACATGCTTCTTCATCTCAACCAAGAAATTTTCACAAGGATAGTAAACAAGAAAATCTAAGCCTTCTTTACTAAACCAAATTACAACTCAAACCAAGAAATCCACACAAAAATAGTAGACTAAAAAATCTACCCATTAATTTCTCACACAATTAAAAACTTAAAGAAAGAAATTCAAGAAGAATTAGTAAACTAAAAAATCCCACCACTTTTTTCTCACAAAAATAAAAACTCGAACCAAGAAGTTTACAAAAAATAGTAAACAAAAAAAGAAAATTTATGTTCTCAAACTATTAAAAACTCAAACCCAGTTATCAAAAGATCATACAACTACAATTAATGGTCAAATATTTTCTTCTTCAACAAAAGAGTGATGAACATTCTTCTTCAACTCAACAAGCAAATTCACACAGGAATAGAAACAAAAATGTCTAACCATTCTTAACTAAACAAAATAACAACTCAAACAAAGAAATTCACTCAAAATCGTAAACAAAAAAATCCAACCATTATTTACTCATCCAAGTACCAACTCAAATAAAGTAGTAAAAAAATCATATAACTATAATTAATGGTCACATATGTTTTTCATCCACAAAGGAGTGATGAACATTCTTCTTCAACTAGACGAAGTAGTTCACAAAAGAATAGTCAACAAAAACATCTAACCATTCTTCACTAAACAAAATAACAATTCACCCAAGAAATTCACACAAAAAGAGTTAACTAAAAAATCCAACTATTATTTACTTACCTAAATAAAAATGCAAGCAAAAAAATTTACAGAACACTAGTAAACTAAAAGATTGAACCATTACATACAAACCTAAATAAAAACTTGAACCAAGAAGTTCATAAGAAATAGTAAACTAAAAAAGCAAATTTATATTACTCAACAAAATAACAACTTAAACCAATTGGTAAAAAATCATACAACTATAATTAATGGACATAATTTCCTTCATAAACGAAAGAGTGATGAACAGCATCTTCAACCAAACCAAGAAATCCACACAAAAATAGTAAACTAAAAAATCCACTCATTATTTACTCACCCAAATAACAACTCAAAGAAAGAAATTCACAAAAAAAAAAAAAAATAGTAAACTACAAAATCCCACCATTGTTTGCTCACCAAAATAAAAACTCAAAAATAGAAGTTCACAAAAAATACTAAAGTGAAAAAGAAAATTTATATTTACTCAACCACGTGACACCTCAAACCAAGTGGTCAAAGAAACATAAAGCTATAATTAATGGCCAAATATTTTCTTCATCTACAAAGGAGTTTCTTCTTCAACTGAACCAAGAAATTCAGGCACGAGATGATCAATTAATGAAGCTCCAACCGTTATTTACCCACCAAATAACAACTCAGACAAAGAAATTTACAAAAACACTAGTTAATTGAAAAAGCAAATTTATATTTACTCAACCAAATAAAAACTAAAACCAAGCAGTAAAAAAAGCATACAACTATAATTAATGGTCACATATTTTCACCATCAACAAAGGAGTGACGAACATTCCTCTTAAACTCAACCGAAAAATTCACACATGATAGTAAACAAAAAAGTCTAACCATTCTTAACTAAACCAAATAGCAACTCAAACCAAGACACTCACACAATAACAGTAAACTAAAAAATCCAACCATTATTTACTCACCCAAGTAAAAACTCAAATCAAATAATAAGAAATCATACAACTATAGTTAATGGTCACATATTTTGTTCATCAACAAAGGAGTAATGAACATTCTTCTTCAACACAAACAAGAAATTCACACAAGAATAGTAAACAAAAAAATCTAACAATTTTGAACTAAACAAAATAACAACTCAAACAAAGAAAGTAACACAAAAATAGTAAATTATAAAAATCCAACCATTATTTACTCACCCAAATAACAACTCAAAGAATTAAATTCACAAAAAATTAGTAAACAAAAAATTCAACCATTATTTTACTCACCCAAATAACAGCTCGAACCAAGAAGTTCACAAAAATTAGTAAACTCAACAAATTAAATTTACTCAATAAAATTCCAACTCCAACTATGCAGTAAAAAAATCATACAACTATAATTAATTGTCACATGTTTTCTTCATCAACAAAGAAGTGACGAACATTCTTCTTCAACTCAACCAAGAAATTCACACAAGAATAGCAAACAAAAAAAAAATCAAACAATTCTTCACTAAACAAAATAACAATTCAAACCAATAAATTCACAGAAAAAGAGTAAACAAAAAAATCTAACTATTATTTACTTACCCAAATAAAAATCCAGATGAAGAAATTCACAGAAAACTAGTCAACTAAAACTATTGCACCCATTACCTACTCAGCTAAATAAAAACTCGAACAAAGAAATTCATAAAAAATAGTAAATTAAAAAAGAAAATTTGTATTACTCAACAAAATAACAACTCTAACCAAGTGGTAAAAAAATAATACAACTATAATTAATGGTCGTATATTGTCTTCACCAACAAATGTGTGATGAACATCTTTATTCAACTAAACAAATGATTTAGGGGCGCTCTTTTGATTCGAAATATCATAAGAAAAGGATAGTGAATTGTCACAAGAATAGTAAACAAAAAACTATACCCATTATTTACCAAACCAATTAACATATCAAACTTAAAAATTCACGCGAAAAGAGTAAACTAAATAATTAAATCATTATTTACTCACCCAAATAAAAACTCAAACAAAGAAATTAACAGAAAACTAGTAAACTAAAAAATTCTACCATTATCTAGTCATCCAAATAACATCTCAAACTTAAAGTTCACAAAAAATACTAAACTTAAAAAACAAATTTATGTTTACTCAACCAAATAGCAACTTAAACCAAGCAATAAAAAAAAATCATACAACTATAATTAATGGTCACATATTTTCTTCATCAACAAAGGAGTGATAAACATACTCTTCAACTGAACCACGAAATTCTCAAAACAATAGTAAACAAAAAAATCTAAGCCTTCTTTACCAAACCAAATAACAACTTAAACCAAGAAATCCTCACAAAAATCGTAAACAAAAAATCCAACCATTATTTACTCAGCCAAATAACAACTCAAAGAAAGAAATTCACAAAAAGTTAGTAACCTAAAAAATCCCACCATTATTTACCCACCCAAATAACAACTCGAACGAACAAGTTCACAAAAAATAGTAAACTAAAAAATCAAATTTATATTTACTTAACCATATAAAAAACCAAACCAAGCAGTAAAACATCATAAAACTATAATTAATGGTCACATATTTTCTTCATCAACAAAGGAGTCATGAACATTTTTCTTCAACTCAACCAAGAAATTCACATATGAATAGTAAACAAAAAAATTTAATCGTTCTTAACTAAACCAAAGAACTACCCAAACCAAGAAATCACCACAAAAATAGAAAACTAAAAAATCCAACCATTTTTTACTCACCTAAATAACAATTAAATCAAAGAAATTCACACAAAACTAGTAAACTAAAAAAATCCTACCATTGTTTATTCACCCAAATAACAACTCGAGCTAAGAAGTTCACAAAAAATAGTAAACTAAAAAAGCAAATTTATATTTACTCAACTAAATTAAAACTTAAACCAAGTAGTAAAAAAATAATAAAACTGTAATTAATGGTCACATATTTTCTTCAACGACAAAAGAGTGGTGACCATTCTTCTTTAACTCAACGAAGAAAAATTCACATAAGAATAGTAAAAAAAAAAAATCTAACCATTCTTTACTAAACAAAATAACAACTGAAACATAGAAATACACACAAAAAGCGTAAACTAAAAAATCTAACCATTATATACGCACCCAAATAAAAACTAAAACAAAGAAATTCTTAGAAAACCAGTGAACAAAAAAAATCTCACCATTACTTATTCACCCACATAACAACTCAAACCAAGAAGTTCACAAAAAATAGTAAACTAAAAAAGAAAACATATATTTACTCAACCAAATAGCAACTCAAACCAAGCAGTAAAAAGATAATAAAACAATGATTAATGGTCACATAGTTTTTTCATTAACAAAGGAGTGAATAACATGCTTTTTCATCTCAACCAAGAAATTTTCACAAGAATAGTAAACAAAAAAAATCTAAGCCTTCTTTACTAAACAAAATAACAACTCAAACAAAGAAATCTACACAAAAATAGTAAAATAAAAAATCCAGCCATTATTTACTCACCCAAATAACAACTCAAAGAAAAAAATTTTCAAAAAATTAGTAAACAAAAAAATTTCACCATTATTTTATTAGCCGAATGAAAACTCGAACCAAGAAGTTCACAAAATATAGTAAACTAAAAAAGCAAATTTTTATTTACTCAACCAAATAACAACTCAAACCAAGTGGTAAAAAAATCATTCAACTATAATTAATAGTCAAATATTTTCTTCTTCAACGAAGGAGTAATGAACATTCTTTATCATCTCTGCCAAGAGTTCACATAGGAATAGTAAACAAAAAAATCTAACCATTCTTCAGTATTCCAAATAAAACTCAAACAATGAAATTTACACAAAAATAGGAAACGTGAAAATCCAATCGTTATTTACTGTCCTAAATAATAACTCAAACAAAGTAATTAATAGAAAACTAGTAAACTAACAAATTCCACTATTAATTACTCACCTAAATAACTCAAACCAAGAAGTTCATATAAAATAGTATACTTAAAAAGTAAATTTATATTTATTCAACCAAATAACAACTCAAACTAAGTAGTAAAAAAGAAAACAGAAAATTAACTTACTGTAAAGAAGAGGCTTGAACGGTGGCATGGCGGTGGATTGTGCTTCGCAGACAGTGGCGTGGCAAACGGTGGCACAAAGGCGAGGTGGAAATTCTTTCAAGAAGGAAGGAGAAGAAATTAGCAGAGGAAGAAGGAGAAGAGAAGAAGAGAAGAAAGAGGAGGGAGAAAAACTTACCTTTTTTTCCAGCAAGAGTAGCGACATCGTCGATGGGGTGGCGGATGAGGTAGTCAAAGGTTGGAGGTATGTTTAGGGTTTTGCAGAAGAGGGAATGAAAAGGGGAGAAGAGGTAATGAAAAAGGAAGGGAAGATTGAGTTGTCTGAAAAATATTCAGCATTTACCGACTGACTACCGACCACAAGTCGGTTGGTAAATATTATTTTTTTAAAAAAATAGTTTTTTAAAAAAAACTCTTAACGTAATGACTGATTACCAAAGAAATTTGATCGATAAAAGGCCTTCAACTAAATAAACACATTTTAAAAAATGTATTTAATATAGCGCCCGATTACTAACATAACTCAGTCGGTAATTTCAATTTAGTTAGCTACCGATTGTAAAATATTTTCGTGATTCAGAATTCAAGTCGGTCGGCAATTTACTCAGGTAACATTTAAGTTACTGACCTAGTCACTTTTGTTTGGTAAAATTGGTTTGTAAAACTGATTTTTCTAGTAGTGTTTATAGGATTAAAATATATAGGGTTCTTATTATTAGGTCTTTTGTGGCTTTGTATTGTGCAGGTAGATCTACTCAAGTTTGCTTATGCTCGGTAATTAAAAAATCATCCACGTAAATTATAAGCACACACAGAAAAACATTTTTTGTAATGATAAGTAAAAAGAGAACAATCTACATAAGACTAAGAAAAACCACATTTACGTAGGGTGACTGTAAGTTTGGAAAACTAACATCTTGGCACTTACCACAGACCATAGAGAGATTTCTTTAATTTAAACATTGTAAGCCCTAAGGGCATATTTGTAATGTTTTGATTATGATTAACTTGTGCTTTATGTTTATTAGAAATAGCTTTATATAGAAGAACAAAAGATGCACAAGAGAAGTCTCAAGGATAATCTACAAAGAAGCAAAAGATCACTCAAGACAACAAGAGTTTATGAAGATGAAGTGATTAAGTTGAATACCTTGAAGACAAGAAGAATAGTTAGGGGCATCCTATAAGGTAATTTTGTAAAACTCCCTAACCTGATCCTTTGATTTTTGATCAATTATGTTAGCTCCTTAGAAGAAATATTTTTGCCAAACTATCCTTGAAAAACTAAGTGTTCTTGATAAAGTTTTGATGTTTTAAAGGTATTACACATTTTTTAAAGAGTGTCAAGAATACATGTTTTAAAATGTGAAGCAAAATATACATTTTACAGGAAAACCGGTTGTCTAATTTTTTGTCGTAAGTTAAAAATCAGCCATCAGATTTTCGTCTACTAAGAAAATGGACGTCCTATTTTTGGGTTTTCAAAATGAAAATTGGTCATCCAATTTTTTCAAGGCTATTAAAAATCGGTCTTCCTATTTTTAGAAAAGTCATTCGATTTTCTGTTCATAAGATAATCAGAAGTCCTAATTTGAAAACCGTTCTTTCGATTTTCACTTTTACTGTCAAAAAATGACTATTACCTGACAGTAATGACTAGTTTTTTTACCTTCACATACAAAATGACATTTGATCAGCTATAAATTTTAACCAGTTGAAAAATATTTACTAATAATTTCAAGAGCGTTAAAGAGCACATTTTAACCTTCTTTATCTTACAAAAACAAAATCTCCTTGGAGCTTCATTAATTGATCATCTCTTAAAGAAGGAGAAAAGAAAGCTTGTAGAAGCAATGAATCAAGTTGTATATTTCTCTTATCGTCTCTTATCAAGCATCATTTGTAACATTTTTCCATCCCTACTCTTTCATCTTTATTTGTGATAAAAAACCTTTTGGGTGATCCTCATTGTGGTGATGTTGTGTAAAAACTTCTGATTAGTAGATTTGTGAAATTCTTGAGTTGAGTCTCAAGGTAGTGGATGTAGCTCTATTGAGAGAGTGAACCATTATAGATACTTTGTCTCTTTTCTTTGTAGCTTGCACTTTATCTTTATGTTTATTATCTAATCCTTGATCATAAAAGAGATTTTGCTTAGATATTAAAAAGGAGTTATTAGATTCTTCTTCAAACCAAATCGGAGGTTTTAATTATAATTGTTCAAAAGAAGTTTTCAATTAGCCAAAAACCTTATTCACTCCTCCCCCTTCCCCCCCTAAAGTTTTTCAATTGGTATCAAAGCAGGTCTTCTTCCAAAGGCTAAAGTGAAAGTGAAGGAGAAGAAAAGGCCAACATGTGCTCCATGGCACTACAAAGTGATGTACAATCTTCACCTTCAAAACTTATCTAATTTTGTTGATGATGATGAGGTGATCCAAACTCCATGCTTATAGAAATGTACGATGAATTAAAAAAGATTTCCAAGATGAACAAGGAGTTGAAAAATAAGATTGATAATTTATTAAATGATACTTTAAAACTTATGGGTGAAAACAAAACTCTTCTTGAATCTTTAGAAGTTTTGGAAAAGGAAAAGGACTTCTCAAACATAGAATTTCAAAAACTTGTTATAGAGAAAAAAATATTTGTGAAAAAAGTTCTTTCTCTTGAGAAATGCATGGTTGATTACAATGATTTAAGGAAAAAAGTGATTGATCTCATCATATGTATTGAAAAATTTACAAAAGGAAAGGAAAATTTCGAAAAATTTCTTGGCTCTCAAAAGTCACCATTTGACAAAAATGGTATTGGATACAATCATTCCAATACTTTTCTAACCAAACACGTCTTGTAAAAGCTTCTTCATCCTTCTCACATCCTTGTTGTACTTATTGTGAAAAGAGTGGTCATAAAGTTGCAAAATGTTTTATAAAAAGAAAAATTGAAAGGGGAGTAAAAACTATTTGGAAAGTAAAAGAAAATACAACTAACATTCATGGACCCAAAAGGATATGGGTACCAAAAGTCATCTCTACTTCTTCTATTGTAGGAACACAAACCAAGCTCAACTATGTGGTATTTGGATAATGGTTGCTCAAGACACATGACCGGCAACAAACCTCTTATTATTAAGCTTAAGGAAACTGAAAGTGGCTTCATCACCTTTGGAGATAAGAAGAAAGGAAAGATCATTAGTATAGGTAACATTGGTAATGGCTCCTCTTCTTTAATAAGGAAATTCTTTTAATTCATGGTTTAAAGTTTAATTTGTTTAGTACTAGTCAATTATGTGATAATGGGTACAAGTTGTCTTTGAAAGTGATTCCTCTTCTATCATTGCTAAGCATGAAAACAAAACTATTTTTGTTGCAAAAAGAGTTGGAAATGTCTGTCTTTCATCTTGAAGATCTTATTTCTCAAAATTTAAAGTGTCTCTCAGTTCATGATAATGATGCATTTTTGTGGCATAGAAGGCTTGGCCATATTAGCATAGATTTACTAAACCAACTTTCTTCAAAAGAGCTTTTTAGAGATTTACCAAAATTACATTTTGAGAAAACCAAACTTTGTGATTCTTGCCAATTTGGAAAACAAGTTAAGACCTCTTATAAATCAAAGAAGATGATTTCTACCTCAAAACCTTTAGAATTCATATACATGGATTTATTTGGACCAATGAGGACCACTAGTCTTGGTTGTAGGAAGTATGCTTTTGTTATATTGGATGATTTTTAAAGATTCACTTGGACATTATTTTTTAGCCAAAAGCATGAGGCATTTCAAGAATTTGTCAAACTTTCAAACAGGTTCAAACCTCCCTTGATTGTAAATTGATCTCTGTGAGAAGTGATAATGGCAGAGAATTTAACAACCCTGACTTTACAGAACTATGTGATTATTTTTGTATAACACAAATTTCGACCGCTGAAACCGCACAATAAAATGGTGTTGTAAACAGGAAAAACTAAATTTTACAAGAAATGGCAAAATCAATGCTTTGTGAAAACTCCCTACCAAAATATTTTTGGGCCGAGGCCATTAATACCACTTGCTACGAAATGAATCGTGTTCTCTTGAGACCTTTTTTAAAGCAAACTCCTTTTGAACTCATTTTTGACAAAACCCCTTTAATTGGCTATTTTAAAGTTTTTAGATGTAAATGCTCTATCTTAAACACCAAGGACATTCTTGGGAAGTTTGATAGAAAATCTGATGAGAGAATTTTTCTAGGTTTCTCTTCAAACAAAAAGGCCTATAATATTTACAACAAAAGAACTTTGTGTATTGAAGAATCAATTCATGTTAACTTTGATGAATCTAACATTTTAAAAAAGAAAGATGATGATGACATAGATAACTCTTTGAGCTACCAACCCTTGCATACTCAAGCAATAAAGGGACATGCTAAGGAGGAAAAAGAGATTGAAGAGAAACAAGAAAATGACATAGAATTTCAAAATCTTCCTCAATATATGATATATCCAAAGGAACATTCCAAGAATGAAATCATTGGTGATGTATCACAAGAAGTAAGAACAAGAAGGTATTTTATTGACAACATTGCCTTATTATTTCAAATTGAGCCTAAATTTATAGATGATGCCTTATGTGATGAGTTTGGATTATTGCTATGCAAGAGGAACTAAATCAATTTGAAACAAACAAAGTAGAGACTATGGTCCCAGGACCTCGTGATCACCGCACTATTTGTACAAAATGGGTTTTTTAGAAATAAACTAAATAAATTCGGAGAAGTTATAAGAAACAAAGCCAGAATTATTGCCCGAGGATTCAATCAAGAAGAAGGCATAGATTTTGATGAAACTTTTTCTCCGATTGCTAGACTGGAATCCATAAGAATACTTTTAGCTTTTGCTTGTTTTAAAGGATTCAAGCTTTTTCAAATGGATGTTAATAATGCCTTTTTAAATGCTAATACTAAGGAGGAAGTTTATGTTGAACAACCTCCCGGTTTTGTACATGTAAAATTTCCAAACTATATTTACAAACTTTCAAAAGAATTCTATGGTTTAAAACAAGCTCCAAGAGCTTGGTATGAAAACTTAAGTGGATTTCTTTTTTCAAACAATTTCTCAGGAGGTGTTGTGGACAGATCCCCTTTTTACAAAAGCCTCTTGTAACAATGATCTTCTTATGCAAATTTACGTAGATGATATTATTTTTGGTGCTACTAATGTTTGTTTATGTGAAGAATTTTCCTCTCTAATGCAAAAAGAGTTTGAAATAACCATGATGGGAGAATTGACGACACCAAATCAAACAAATCAAGAAGGCATCTTCATCAATCAAGAAGTGTACAAAGGAACTTCTCAAAAGATTTAGGATGAGCGATGCAAAAGGAATAGGAACTCCAATAAGCTCATCTTGAAACTTGACAAGGATGAAAGAGGTAAAAAGGTAGATAAACACGGTATAGAGGTATGATTGGAAGTTTGCTTTACTTAACGGCTAGTAGGCCGGATAATATATTTGCTGTGTGTTTATATGCTAGATTCCAAGCTTGCCCCAAGGAATCTCATTAATAGATATTAAGCGTATTTTGAGATATTTAATATCATCTTATTATTATGGATTATGGTACTCTAAATAATCTTGTTTTGGTCTTATCGCTTACACTGAAGCGAATTATGCCGTGTAAGGTAAAAAGAAATATTACCAGTGGAAATTGTCATTTGTTGGGGGAATCCTTAGTGTCTTCGTACAACAAGAAGAAATTATGTGTATCCTTATTGACCACCGAAGCGGAATATGTAGTAGCTGGTTGTTACTGTGCTCGGGTACTTTGGATGAAGCATACTTGACTTTAGTTTTGATTTTAAAAATATACCTATTTTATGTGATAACACAAGTGCAATAGATCTTTCTGTACACCCTATACAACATTTAAAAACTAAACATATTGAAATTAAACATCATATTATAAGAGATCATGTTGCAAATGGAGATGTATTTTTAGACCATATTTGCATTAGACCATATTTGCATAGAGATCAAATCACAAACATTTTTACAAAACCCCTTTCTGAAGATCGTTTTTGTTGTTTGAGGAAATTACTTGGCATTGGTAAAGTCCAGGTCTAATGTGTGTTTTGAGTTTCATAATTTTTCTTCGTTTTTAAGCCGAGATATTCGGATGATAAAATTGGACGTTCCTTGGAAAAACTGGAAGTCCGTTTTTCCTTGAAAAGTTTCAAGAATTTTTCTTCACAAAAAAAGCCGAGAGTTTGGGACTCTACTAAATCGGACGCCTCCAAAAAAATCAGATGTCCGATTTCTTTTGTTAAATAAAATCGGACGACCGTTTTCAAAAATCGATCGATCGGTTGTTTAATTTATTCAACGATTTTCGCTCTTTTTAAATCAAAAAATTGAGAAACCCTTCTCATTTGCTCTTATTCACTCTCTCTACAAAAACGGCTCTTTCTCTCTAGAAACACACATCCGTTTCTCTCTTCTCTCTCAAAGAATACAACCGTTACTAAACACTCACAATTTCTCTCATTTCTCTAAAACAATCAATCGGTTGTCTCCCTCTGAAACACCCTCAATCGATCGACACTCTCTCTCTCTCTCTCTCTCTCAAAAAAATACCCTTTATAAAAACCCCATCAATCTTCTACTTAAAAAATGGTAAAAGTAAAGAATGCCAATGTTTGAAGGGGTGAAAAATTTAAAGAAGGAGGAAGTAGCAAAGGTGCAAGGACAGGGAAAGGGAAAAGAGTGGCAACTGGAGTTAGGGCACCAGAAAGGTTCATCTCTGTCAAAGAAGCTGCTAACTTTGGAGAATAGACACAAAAGAGAAGAAAGATTGCTCCACGTCATAGAGTTGATTTCTCTTATATGGAAGGTATGGAAATCATCCCTATCTTTTTGAAGATATTGGTTGGGGACTCTTGCTTACTTTAAATGAATTTATTATCTCGAAATGATTTATGAATTTTATGCAAATTTACAAAAGGGTAGAATTTAAAAGCAAGGAAATATAACCTATCAATGGATTACCTCTAGGGTTGGTGGCCGAGACATTTCCTTTGATGATAGATTAATAAACCATATCTTAGGAATACCTGGAAATTATATAAGGTTCTATACCAAAAACAATAAATTTTTTGATCCAAACCTATATAGTGAGAAAAGATTTGAAGAACTATTTACAAAGGGAGAAGTTCTTAAGAGGCATGATGACAGAAATGTAAATAAGCTCGATGATATGGAAGATTACTACACCATATGGTCTCTAATATAGTCATTCCTAATGTTGGTCACAATTCTTCCATTATAACATGCACTCCTTTGTCATGCTAACATTACATGAGCATAGAGGATTGAATTTTTGTTATATGGCCATAGAACACATGTTAGCTACTCAAACTTTTTCTACAAAATGCTTGTCAAATGGTTATTTCCCCGCTAGAGTCTTCCAATACTTTGTGCTTAGGTTGGTTAGAGTTGGTGATCCCACTACTGCTAGAAAAATCTATAACAAACATACTTTTAAAAGAATGGTTTTGCTAAAAATGAAGAAGGTATGTTGGTAAGGGGAGGAGAAGATGATAATGAGGAGAGTGATGAAGATAATAAAGATGATAAAGGAAATGAGGAGCAAGAAGCAATGAATGTTGATGAAGAGGAAGTGAAGAAGAACTAAGAAGAGGAAACCTACAGAAGAGAAACTAGGCAAAAGAAAGGGCAAGAATGAGTTAAATTGTGGATATGATAGTCTCTTTGCAAGCCTCCATAAACAGTCGCCTTGATGCATTAGATGGAAAAATATCTGACATTCAAGAGAGAGTGATGAGATTGGAAGCAAAGAACAGAGGAGAAGACAAATGAGGGATGAAGAAAAACAAAAAAAAAGGGGAGTTACTAGATAGCTTATGTTTTGTTTTTATAACTTAAGTTCTTACTTTTTTAACTACTTTTGCTCCTTTCTTTTTGAACTAAATTTGCTTATGAACTTATTCACAATCGTTTATGAAGTTTCCTTTTAAACTGTTTGTCTTCTTTGGTTAGTTTGGGACTCTATGATGAGATCTTAATGATGAGAGTTCCCTTGATATTTGTTTCAATGATCCCTTATATTCCTTGTGCTTTTTGATTTGTGACAAAAGGGGGAGAAAATATAAGATGCATATCTTTTTGGTGCTTTATATGATTGATAATGCATATGTTGATATATGATGCATGTTGTTGCTTTATATGATTGATAATGCATATGTTGATATAAGATGCATATGTTGTTGTTGCTTTATATGATGATACTTTTATATGATTGATAATGCATTATAGTTGTTGTTGCCTTATGATATGAGATTCATTACATTGGCATTATGTTGATGCTATAAGCGAATATATATATATATATATATGAGATGCATATGCTTTGTTGAGAATTGTCTTGGCAACTTGAGTTGTACAGCCTTAAATGTTTTCAACACTTTGTGTTGTATAAAGTTTTATGGATTATGTCTTATTGATTATATGGCCTTGAGTTCTCTTGATGATATTTTTGGTGGCATATTTGTTGGGAAGCATGCTCTTACGGGGAGCTTTAACTTCTTAAACTATTTTCAAACATTGGCTTGGCTTCAAAATTAAAGGGGGAGTTCTTTCTCTCTCATTTTTATGATTAGCTCTAAATGTTGATCTTTTGAAGCATTCTCTTTGCTTAACTATATTCTTTTGTTCAATATAATCATCTGTCGTATCTTTGTTTGTAATAGTAAAAAAAGGGGACATTGTAAGCATAAGGGCATATTTGTAATGTTTTAACTATGATTAACTTGTGCTTTGTGATAATTAGAAATAGCTTTATATAGAAGAACAAAAGATGCACAAGAGAAGTCTCAAGGGTAATCTACAAAGAAGCAAAAGATCACTCAAGACTACAAGAGTTTGTGAATTTGAAGTGATCAAGTTTAATACCTTGAAGACAAGAAGAATAGTTAAGAGTATTCTATAAGGTAATTTTGCAAAACTCCCTAACCCGTTTCTTTGATATTTGATCAATTATGTTAGCTCCTTGGAAGAAATATTTGACAAACTATCCTTAAAAAATGAAGTGTTCTGGATAAAGTTTTGATGTTTTAAAGGTATTACACATTTCTTAAAGAGTTTCAAGAATACATATTTTAAAATGTGAAGGAAAATGTATATTTTACAGGAAAACCGATTGTCCAATTTCTTTTCATAAGTTTTAAACTGGTCATCTGATTTTCTGCTACTAAGAAAATCCGACATCCGATTTTTGGGTTTTCAAAATGAAAACCAGTCATGCGATTTTTTCAAGGCTGTTAAAAATCAGTCTTCCTATTTTGAAAAAGGTCATCCGATTTTCTATACATAAGAAAATCGGAATTCCTATTTTGAAAATCGGTCGTCCGGTTTTCACTTTTACTGTAAAAAATGACCATTAACTAATAGTAACGGCTAGTTTCAAGAAGTTGAAAACCATTTACTAACGATTTCTAGAGCACTAAACAGCACATTTTTAACCTTCTTTATCTTACGAAAAGAAAATCTCCTTGGAGCTTCATTAATTGATCATCTTACAAAGAAGGAGAAAGGAAGCTTGTAGAAGCATTGAATCAAGTTGTATCTTTCTCGTATCATATCTTTTCAAGCATATAGTTGATCAATCTTTTGTTTTTAGGAGTGATCTTTCCCGAAATTAAATATAATAAGAGAAGAAAGAGAGCTTTAGAAGCAGCCAATCTTTTCTTTATGCCCAAAGACTCCCATTTCTTTCCTGGTTGGACCAACTCAACCGGCAATTTTCGAAAAGCCTTTCTGATTTTTTAGAGAAAGAAGCAGCTCCTATTGATAGAGATAAACTTATACAAAAGGTTGGCGGTAACATTGTTCTATTCCTACTCCTTTATCTTTATTTGTGATTAAAGGTTTTGTGAAAAACCCTTTAGGTGATGCTTTGATTTTTTCTATATTGTTTTGTTTTGTAAACGTTGAGGTTTGACTGCAAAACCCTTGAAGGGTGATTCTTGTTGTTATATTGTATAAAAACTTTTGATTAGTGAATTTGTGAGATCCTTGAGTTGAGTCTCAAGGTAGTGGATGTAGCTCTATTGAGAGAGTGAACCACTATAAATACTTTGTCTCTTTTCTTTGTGGCTTGCACTTTATCTTTATGTTTATTGTCTAATCCTTGATTATAAAAGATATTTTGTTTAGCTAGGAATTTTATTAAAAAGGAGTTATTAAATTCTTCTTCAAACAAAATCAGAGGTTTTAACTATAATTGGTCAAAAAAGTTTTCAATTGGCCAAAAACATTATTGCCCTTCCTTCCCCCCTCCCCCCCCCGCCCCCTCTCCCTCCCCTAAGGTTTTTCAAACATGACTTGTCCAGGAGAGGTCAAACGAAAACAAGGATGAGGGCGCATATAAACTTCTTCCAATAAGTCACTATGTAGGAAGGCATTGTGCACATTCATTTGATGCACATGCCAATTTCTCGCAGAAGCAATAGACAAAAGAGTGAGAACTTTCACTATCTTTGCTACAGTAGTAAAAGTCTCAATAAATTCAATTCTTTTGGTTTAGGTGTTGCCAAGAATGACCAAATGTGCATTGTACCATTCAATGCACTCATTCGCCTTATACTTGATACAGAAAAACCCAGTTGCTGCCTAGGGCCTATTTCCCAAGAGGAAAGTAGTCATGGACCACGTTCTATTTTTCTCAAGACCATCAATTTCTTGCTTCATTTGTAAACCTCTATTTAGCATTAGAGATAGCATCTAAGTATCAAGTAGGTTCATTTTCTGTAGTCATAGAAGCTAAGAATTGTCGATGGAAATCAAATAATTTATGACAATCCATAAAGTGTGGTAAGGGATAAAGAGACTTACCTGAGTGGCTGGAAGAAGTTGTAGTAGAATAGGAAGAATGGGATTTATTCCAAACAGTGTGACAGACAAAATCTCTAAGCTTTGCAAGAGAAGCTCTTATCCTTAAATTTCTCCTCAAAACCCCCTTGATTTGCAGTGGACCAGTCTCGTCAAAAGGATCCACTTAGATAAGAGGATCTACAGGGGTGTCTTCAGTTGCAACTAAGCTAGACTGTCCTTGGCCCTATTTAGAGTGTTGGATGTGTGCTTGGCCAGAGCTGAGCTATTCACTTGTGCTGTAACTGGGATGTGAGTCTTGGATGAAGGAGTACTTAGATTAGTTTCTCCTTGGCTGATGCTTGGCTTATGCAAGGCTGGGCTAGAAGACGTCAAAGTGCTCCCCCTGTCTGATAGAGTTGATTTTTAGTATAAATAAACACCTTAAGTTTAATTATTAACATTTAAAAATATTTTATTTATTAAATATAATTATTATATTTAATTTATTTTATTTTGGTGATAAAGGGAAAGAAGCCCACAAGCAAGCCCATAATTGAGAGAAGTCCAAGAAGTGGAAGTAGCCCAATTCAAGTAAAGAGAAAAAAAAAGAGAAAGAGAACGGGGTTACTGCCGTAAATAAAGAGAAAAGTAAGGACCAGCGAAAAAATAAGAAGAAAAAGGAAGTTGCTAAAAAGAGATAGCTAGAACCGAAAAGGAAAGGGGATACCTAGTAGAAGAAGGAGAAGAAGAGCTGTTGAGATACGGCTTTAAAAGAAGAAAAAGGAGAGAGCTGAGTGAGAACCGAAAATAGAAAAAAAAGAGAGCTGCATGTCACGCACTTACTTCTTCTTGTAAGTAGCCGTGCGGCCTTAGCACTCCCGCAATGCTAAGAAAGCCTTAACTTTCTCAAAACTTCAAAGGCTAGAGGAAAACCTTGGAAAGTTGTAGGCAAGAGTGGGTGTTTATGAAAGGAAGTTTATATTACTTGAAAGGAGCTTACAAGTCTTAGAACTCTAAGTTCTGATGTGTGTTTACAAATGAAGAGGGTGAGCCTATTTATAGGCAAGCACCTCCTCAATGGATGGCTAAGATTATTACATGTGGCAACGATCTAACGGTTGCCTTATATCATTCTAGAATATTCTACATAAAGATCTAGCTATGGAGGGTTCTAGAGAATTCTAGAGTAGTCTACATATTGCTTCCTCTATGGTTCTAGAGACTTCCAGAGTATTCTAGGCTTTTCCAGGGTCCTCTAGACAAGTTTAGATCATAGTAGAGCCTTCTGGAATGTTCTAGAACTTTGTGGGCTTGTCTAAAAATGTGAAGAACCTCATGTCTTGCAAGCAGGGCGTGACATTCTCCCCCACCTATGCTCGCGATGCCCTCATCATGCCTTCATCGTGGAATTGCTGTATATGATCTTTGAATTGCCAAAGGGCATCCTCCCGCTCCCAACTTGCTTCGCTTTCGGGCAAGTTCTTCCATTTTACGAGATATTCCCGATAATTTGGTACACCTCGTCTTCGAATATGGCGATCGGCTTGTATGGCCTCGACTTCCTTGTCAAAGGAGGTGACCACGGTGGTAGGCGCTCGCTTAGACTCTCCTCGCATAGGGTCCTCCATGTCTTCGTGATATGGTTTTAAAAGACTCACATGAAAGACCGGATGAATCTTCAGCTTGGAATGTAATTAGAGCTTATAGGAGACCTTTCCAACACGTTTTAAGAATGGGAAAGGGCCCTCATGTCTCCTAATCAATCCCTTGTGAACTTTCCTAAACTCCAATGGTCTTCTTCTCTTGTCTGCCCATTTCTTCATCCTTTTTGAGGCCTTGTTCAAGTATGCTCGTGCCAGTTCTGCTTGTTCGTGCCATGATTTGGCAAATTTAAATGCTGACGGGCTCCTACCTTCATAGCTTGTGGCAAGAGTAAGAGGCGTTGTAGGCTGCTTCCCCATGATTACTTCAAAAGGACTTCGGTTGGTTGCTTCACTCCGTTGGAGATTATAGGAGAATTGGGCCACATCAAGCAACTTTGCCCAATCTCGTTGGTTGGCACTCACGTAGTGCCTTAAGTATAGCTCCAAGAGTGCATTTGTCCGCTCAGTTTGGCCATCGCTTTGAGGATGGAAACTGGTGGAAAAGTTCAAATCTGAGCCAAGTAACTTAAACAATTCCGTCCAGAATCGTCCCGTGAAGCGCGGGTCTCGATCGCTCACTATGTTGGAGGGAACTCCCCAAAGCTTGACCACATTTTTCAAGAATAATCGGGCTGTCTCTTCAGCAGTGCAATTTGTAGGGGCTGGAATGAAGGTGGCATACTTGCTAAATCGATCAACCACCACTATTATACTGTCAAATCCTTCTGACTTTGGCAGGGAAGTGATAAAGTCCATTGAAACACTTTCCCAAGGCCTCTTAGGGATAGGCAATGGATCAAATAGTCCCGATGGTGCGTTTTGTTCAACTTTGTCTTGTTGGCATATGAGGCATGTTCTTACATAAGACTCCACCTCATCCTGCATTTGGGGCCAGTAATATGTGGTCTTCAACAAAGCAAGGGTGCGTTTCATACCTGGATGTCCAGCCCACTTAGAATTGTGGCATTCTTTGATCAACTCACGCCGAAGATTTCCCCATTTGGGCACAAAGAGTCGATTTCCCTTTGTGTAAAGCATCCCTTCTTCTAGCCAAAAGCACCTTGTCTTGCCTTCCATTACAAGTGCTATAAGATTTTTGGCTAGAGAGTCTTGTTGTAGGCTTTCCTTAATACGCTTGAGTATAGGGCTATCAACTCGACTGATGGATGCGAGTTCTACCTTGCGGCTTAAGGCGTCAGCTACCACGTTGGCTTTCCCCGGCTTGTACTCCAAGCTATAATCAAACTCCGCGAGAAAGTCTTGCCACCGAGCTTGTTTTGGACTAAGCTTCTTTTGAGTTTGGAAATAACTAGTAGCAATGTTTTCGGTCATGATGACGAACCTGGAACCCAACAAATAATGTCGCCAAACTCTTAGGCAATGGATGATTGCTGTCATCTCTTTTTCTTACACGGTGTAGCGACGTTCCGTCTCATTAAGTTTGCGGCTCTCATAGGCTATTACCCTCTTGCATGAGTACGCCTCCAATAGCAAAGTCCGAAGCATCAGTGTGCACTTCAAAAGGCTTGGAATAATCAGGCAAGCTGAGAACTGGATCTTTACAAATGGCCTTCTTTAGATCTTCAAAGGCACGTTGGCAATCTTCGCTCCATGCCCATGGTCGATTCTTCTTAAGAAGATCTGTTAATGGTGCCGCTGGAGCTGAATAGCCTTTGATAAAGCGACGATAATAGTTCACAAGTCCAAGGAAGGACCTTAAATCATGAACTTTAGTGGGTGGCTCCCACCTTTGTATGGCTTGCACCTTTGTATCCTCCATCATGAGCTTTCTACCCTTTATCTTATGCCCTAAGAACAATACCTCTTCTTGGGCAAATGAGCACTTCTCCTTTTTTACATATAGCTCGTTGTCCTTTAAAACTTGAGACACTTTTCTCAAGTGTTCCTTGTGTTCCTCCAGTGTTTGGCTGTATATCACAATATCATCCAAGTAGACTACCACGAATTGATCGAGGTAGGGGTGGAATAGCTTATTCATTAAGGTGCAAAAAGTTGCGGGTGCATTTGTTAGACCGAAAGGCATGACTAAAAACTCATAAGACCCATACCTTGTTATGCATGTGGTCTTGGGCTCGTCACCTTCGGCAATACGGACTTGATAGTATCCCGAGCGAAGATCTAACTTGGTGAAATACCGTGCATGGCCAAGTTGGTCAAAAAGATCCGGTACGAGTGGGATGGGATACTTATTTTTAATGGTGACCTTGTTGAGAGCCCGATAGTCAATACACATTCGTAGGGAACCATCCTTTTTCCTTTGGAAAAGAACCGGGGTACCGAAAGGAGCTTTGGAGGGCCTAATAAAACCGGCATCTATTAAGCCCTTTAGTTGTTTCTTGAGTTCAGCTAACTCCGGTGGTGCCATGCGATAGGGGCTCATTGCTGGTGGTTTGGCTCCTGGCTCTAACTCAATTTGATGATCGACCTCCCTTCTTGGTGGCAACTTCTTTGGTAATTCATCAGGCATGACATCCTTGAATTCACGAAGAACGCCTTCTATTTCCTTTGGAACAGTTAGTTGGGGAGGTAGCTCCTCATCGTCGTGCTCCTTGAGGATGGCTAGGTAGCTTTCCTCGTCTCTCTTCAAGCCTTTCTCGAACTGCATAGCTGACAATGCTTGCGGATCGGACTTGGTAGACCGTAGTGTTGGTACTACGCAAGTCTTTTCTTCGTCCAAGATGCACATGGTGTTGGCAAAAGGAATGGGAAACGCCTTCACTTGATCGAGAAACTCCATCCCGAGAACCACCTTGAAATCGTCCATAGGTACCACGAACAAATTCAGGTAGCCCACCCATGCACCAAGGGTGGTCTTGACGCCTCGAGCAATGCCTTGTATTGGCTTGGCCATAGAGTTGACGGCTTTCATAAACCCAGTGCCGCCAACTATTTGAAGGCCTAGTCTATTGGCTTCCTCTACGGAGATGAAGTTGTGGGACGCACCTGTGTCAAGTAAAGACTTCGTCTCCTTCCCATTGATAGTTGCATCTACGAAGTGAAGTCCCTTGGCTTGAGTCTTCGGAGTACTTTGGATGACATTGAGGAGTTGTAGTGAGCCGACTTGAGCATCTTCCTTGTTGCCACTTGATTTGTGCCCCTTGATATCGGCCGTCAAGGCATTGAGTGCCTTTGTCTTTGGACAATCTCGTGTCCAGTGAAGCTCGCCACATAAGAAGCATCCCCATTTAGGGATGGAACGATCAAAGTTGTCCTTTTGTTTGCCTTTATCCTTCGGCTTCCAAGGACTTTGACCTTGGCTTCGATTGTCTTCCTTGCGGTTGCCTCGCCAATGTTCTCCCCCACCTTTGTTGGGACTGCTTTTCTTCTCTTTGGACTTGGATGGCTCCTTTTTACTTGAGTAATCGATCAAGCTTTCGGCTATAGCGATGGCAGTAGCAAGGGCTTGCATACCACGATGCCTAAGTTCGATCTTAGCCCAAGTTTGTAGACCGTCCATGAAAAAGAAGAGCGAGTCCTTATCGGACATGTCGTGGATTTCCAACACGAGGTTTGTGAAGTCTTTCACATAATCTCGGATGCTTCCCAAATGTTTAAGTCTTCGTAGTCGACCACGTGCCTCTTCTTCGGCATTTTCAGGGTAAAATTGCCTCTTAAGCTCCCCTTTAAAATCATCGAAGGTAGTGATGGAGCACGTACCTCTCTTGACGTCTGCCTGCCGTCGGCGCCACCAAAGCATAGCTGTATCTGTGAGGTACAAAGCTATGCTCTTGATCTTGGCTCCCTCTTCTATGATGCCTACAACGTCAAAATATTGTTCGAGCCCCCATAAGAAGTTGTCTACTTCACGAGCGTTACGCGTTCCTGCGAAACTCTTTGGTTTTGGGATATCGACCCGTCAGGGTTCCACCGTGGATGTGGTTGAACCAGCAAGAACTGCCTTCTTACATAAGGCTAGGTCTCCTCGAGCTTTCTCCAATTGCATTAGCAAGCTATTAATCTCCCTTTGATGGACGTCTCGCAAACGGGCTACCTCGGCCATAAATTCGTCCCTAAGGGCCTGTAAGTCTTCTCGATTAGACTCACCTAGCTTGGTAAGGGCTTCACGCACCTCTTCATGGATTTTGGCAACGTCGGCCTCTAGACCTTCCACCCGTTGATCTAGATTCTCCATGTGTGCGTCCACGGCGCCCATGCCTTCCTCCACTCAAGTTAGGCGTAACTCAAAGCTAGCTGTGCTGTCCTTGGACTTCCCCCTCGGCTTTGGTATAACGGGGTCGCGTTGCTCCTCACGCCCCCGACCTTGTTGCGATGACTCCACATTGGTGGTGTCGAATCCCGCCACTTGATCTTTGATGGTCTTCGTCATGGCTTCCAACCAAGGCTCTGATACCACTTGTCAGGCACTTACTTCTTCTTGTAAGTAGCCAGTGCGGCCTTGGCACTTCCACAATGCTAAGAAAGCCTTAACTTGCTCAAAACTTCAAAGGCTAGAGGAAAACCTTGGAAAGTTGTAGGCAAGAGTGGGTGTTTATGAAAGGAACTTTATATTACTTGAAAGGAGCTTACAAGTCTTAGAACTCTAAGTTCTGATGTGTGTTTACAAATGAAGATGGTGAGCCTATTTATAGGCAAGCACCTCCTCAATGGATGGCTAAGATTATTACATGTGGCAACGATCTAACGGTTGCCTTATATCATTCTAGAATATTCTACATAAAGATCTAGCTATGGAGGGTTCTAGAGAATTCTAGAGTAGTCTACATATTGCTTCCTCTATGGTTCTAGAGACTTCCAGAGTATTCTAGGCTTTTCTAGGGTCCTCTAGACAAGTCTAGATCATATAGAGCCTTCTGGAACGTTCTAGAACTTTGTGGGCTTGTCTAAAAATGTGGAAGAACCTCGTATCTTGCAAGCAGGGCGTGACATGCAGCTGCTGAAAACAGAAGCTGCTGCTAGCAAGAACACAAAAAGAGCCGAGAGTCGAGAGGAAAGAAAATTGAAACAGCCGCAGAAGACCAGAACAACAGCAGCTGAGTAAGTTGTTGAAGTCATAGCATAACCAAAGCAGTTGCTGGCAAGTTGCAGCAGAAGCAGAATCGGACGCGGCAGAAGAAAGAAGCTGAAGCAGAGAGGACGACGCATCAGCAAATCCAAGGAACTGCGCGCAGAAACTGAAACGGAAACCAGCAGTAATCGAAGTAGGTGAAGCAGGTTTATCAGCAACACACGCAGCAGCTGTGCAGAAACTTGGAAGCTGCAGAATTTCAGCTTCTAATTGAAGAAAAGCCATGATCTTCAAATTGGTTTTTTCTTTCCTTTTAACTATGAACTAAATTTATTTTTAGAATCTCGATAAAACCCTAACTATGTGACTTTGGTTTATTTTATTTTTGGAGATTTATTATATTATTTATGTGATTGCATGTCTTTGGAATTTTCTTGGTATGATGCAATTAATTCTGTGACTGTTCTAGTAGAATGATTATTTAGGTTAGTTAGTATTTTTATCCATGTTTAATTCTTGTAGTGTTGAGTATGAAAGATATATAATTTTTGCAAGTATATTGTGGGTTTTAGAATTGAATAGTTCATGCTAATTTTAGATGATTTATTTCATAGGATTGAATAAGTCATGCTGATGGTTAGATGGATTATGTCATGCATTTAAACATAATATATTTCTTTAGTAAATCGAAGCTTGTAGCCTACATCACCACATAAAGGTTTAATCTTTTCTCCTAAATAAAACTAAGTCATTGTTATATAGGTTAGTGGTGGATTCAAGGTTCTAAATTATCTCTTTGTTTAAGCTCTCGTTATTTTAAATCTAGTTATTTTATTAATTAGTTTTATTTAATTTAGTAATAATTTTCTCAGATAATAAAATTTCAATCTTCTTTTCATAAAATTAATTTAGGAAGATAATAATTTAAGTAGTTAAGCCTTTCTCTGTGGTTCAATACCCTAGTACTTTCGTATTACATTGATCTTGTACACTTGCAAGTATTGGGTTAAAACTTTGTTATAAAAATCCCAATCAAGTTTTTGGCACCGTTGTCGGGGAAATGTTAAATTAATTGCTTGTGTTCTTGTCTTCTAAATTTGTTAATATTTTTATTTTATATATTTGCCTTTTTATTCTTAAAAAAAAGGAAAATATTTTTTGATCGTTTTCTTAGTTGTCTTCATTTTTTATTTATTATTATTTTTATTTTTTTTATAATATCTTCCATTTAGTAGTTTATTCTTCATTATTATTTGTAGTAAATTTTTTTTCTTTCCTGAATTTGTTTATTAATGCATGGTCATCGTTCGCTCTTTGTTGATTTAAAAGAATTTGATTCTGAGATATAGCGTAGACGTAAGGCACTTAGAGCACAAAGAGAAATTGCTAACACTTGTGATATTAAAATGACTGAAAATCCACGAGCATTAAGGAGTATTTTACTCCCAATACTTATAACTTACCAATAAGTAACAGATTACCTGAAATTGAGGCTAATCACTTTGAAATCAAAGCTTCTACTATTCAAATGCTACAATCTTTTTATGGCCTTGATTCAGAAAATCCTTATAAGCATATTGTTGAGTTTTTAGAAATTTCCTCAACTTTTAAACTGTTTAATGTTAGTGATGATGCTATTAGATTATGGCTTTTTCCTTTTTCTCTTAAGGATAAGGATAAACATTGGTTACATACATGTGAGAGAATAGGTACATCGACTGAGATGTCTAGGGAATTTCTAAAAAAATACTTTCCTATGGGTAAACTTACAAGATTAAGGAGAGAAATAACTACTTTTTCCCAACAAAATAGTGGATAATTTCACGAGAGTTGGGAGAGATTTAAAGAACTTCTTCGTAGTTTCCCTCACCATTAAGTCCCTAAATGGCAGCAAATACAAAGCTTTTATTCAGGATTAGATGAGAGAAATCACCAAATGGTTTATTCCTCTTATGGTGGTACCTTTCTTTATAAAACTGCAGATGAGGCGTGGAATTTATTTGAAAATTTGAGTGATAATTCACAACAGCACACCACATCCACACGTATAGGCAGATCTAGGCAAATAGGAAATAGAGGAACGTATGAAGTTTCTCAAAATGTTGATCTTTCTGTGAAAAAGTTGATGCCTTTTCTAAAAATTTTGCACAATTGTTAGCTTTAAATACATTGCCTACTAATTCTCCTAATATGCAAGGTGTTTGTGCAATTTGGTCTAGTCCTTCTCATGTTATCTATGACTATCCTAGTGCTTCACTATTTCAAGAATTTGTACAGGAAAGAGTCAATGCAGCCCAAGGATTTCACAGACAGAACGACCCATATTAAAACACATACAATCCAGGCTGGAGAAATCATCCTAATTTCTCATAGAGGCAACAAGGAGGGGAAGGTCAAAATTAGGCCAACAATAATATGAACAAAACAAACAATCTGGTATGACTGCTCCCCCTAGTTTTCAATCTCAAAGGTATGTACCTCCTTATCCTCCTAAAAGTGGAAACTCTATTTTTGAAGAAAAAGTGTTATCTGCTTTGAAAAGTTTGGAAGTGAAGACACAAATTCTAGACTCACACACTCAATCTGTTCCTAAGTTAGAAACTCAAATAGGGCAACTAGCTAATGCAATAAGTAAAAGAGATGAGGGTAAGCTTCCTAGTCATCCAATACAGAACCCTAGAGCTAATTATCATGAGCAAGCTAAAGCTGCCATTACTCTTAGAAATGGTAAGTTGGTAGATAATAGAGTAGGAGAACCTATTAAAGATAGTGATTTAAATGAAACCGAAATTGATGGGTTTGATATGGAGACTAAAATTGAAAACAAGGTAGAAAAGGAACTAATTTTTCCTCTAATTCTAAAACTCTAGAATATTCTCCCACGACTTCGCACAAGCCAAAGGTTCCCTTCCCTCAAGCTTTATTACCACCTCCACATCTTAGAAAGGACAATAAAATGGAAGACATATTAGAAACTTTTAAAGAAGTTAAAATCAACCTTCCACTTTTAGATGCTATTGAGCTACATTTTGCAACATAACACTCCACCTAAATATAAAGACCCTAGTGTTCCTACTATTTCTTGTCTTATTAGTGATCATAAAATAGATAGGGCACTCTTAGATTTAGGTTCTAGTGTTAACTTGATTCCTTACATTGTTTATGAAGAATTAGGATTAGGAGAATTGCAACCAACTGATATGACTTTGCAATTAGCTGATAGGTCTATCAAGGTACCTAGGGAGAGGATAGAAGATGTTCTTGTTCAAATTGATAAAGACGTCTTCCCTGTATACTTTCTAGTCCTAGATATGTAACCTGGTAGATCTTCAAAAAATCATATTCCTGTTATTCTAGGTCGTCCTTTCTTAGCTACTTCAAATGCTACTATTAATTGTAGAACTGGGGTAATGGATATCTCTATGATGAATATGAGGATTAGATTAAATATTTTAAAGCTTCTTCACAGCCGTTTATGGAAAATGATTATGATTGTTATTTGGTCGATATGATTGATGAATTAACTGAAGAAACTCTACCTTTAATGTGTTCTAAAGAATCTGCTTCTATTGAGAATGAGAATCCTATGTTAATGGATTATATAAATTCTAATTTTACTTGTATTACACCACTAGAAAATTCTTTGTGGGTTGGAAATCATGAGCCTTTGCCTGTGCTTGCAAAATCCCCTATTGTACCTTCTCCTATGTGCCCACTCTTGCTTGAATTGAAAACCCTTCCTTCTAAACTATATGTTTTCTTATGTGAAAATAAAACTTTGCCTGTGATAATTTCATATGATTTAAAATCTGACCAAGAAAGAGATTTGATTAAAGTTCTTTCTAATCATAAGAGGCCTATAGGGTGGTCCGTAGCTGATTTAAATGGAATAAACCCATCTGTAATCATGCGTAGAACACATCTAACAGAAAATGTGCAACCTTCTAGGGAATTACAAAGAAGGCTAAACCCTAACATGAAAGAAATAGTAAAAAAGGAGGTACTTAAACTCTTAGATTCTGGTATCTGTTATCCTATCTCTGATAGTTCATGGGATAGTCCTATATAAGTTGTACCAAAGAAGGCAGGAGTGTCTGTAATTGAGAATAAGGAAGGAGAGTTAGTTCCTACTAGAGAGGTTACTCGGTGGAGAATGTGTGTGGACTACAGAAAACTAAATGTTGCAACTAGAAAAGACAACTTCCCTCTACCTTTTAACGATCAAATTCTTGAAAAATTAGCTGGTCAAAGTTTTTATTGCTTTCTAGATGGTTACTCAGGATACTACCAAATTCCAGTTACCCCGAAGACCAAGAGAAAACTACTTTTACATGCCCTTTCGGTACTTTTGCTTTTGTAGAATGCATTTTGGATTATGTAATGGGCCTACTACTTTTCAAAAATGTATGCCTGCTATCTTTCCTGATATGGTTGATAAGTTTCTTGAGGTTTTCATGGATGATTTTTCTTTTTTTGGATCTACTTTTGAAGATTGCCTTAATAACTTGTCTGCTATTTTAGAAAGATGTGAAGAAGCTAATTTAGTTCTAAGTTGGGAAAAGAGTTATTTCATGGTTACAGAAGGAATAGTTTTGGGACATAAAGTGTCTAAAGAAGGAATTGAAGTAGATAAAGCTAAAATTGATTTAATTGCTAATCTTCCTCCACCTAAATCTGTCAAGCAAATTAGATCATTTTTGGGCCATGCAGCATTTTATAAAAGATTTATAAAAGACTTTATTATGATTGCTAAATCTTTAACTAATCTCTTGAGCAAAGATGTTGCATTCAATTTTGATGAATCTTGCATGAAAGCTTTTGAAAGACTTCGTTCTCTTCTTATATCTGCACCTATAGTTCAGGCTCCTAATTTTTCTTTACCCTTCGAAATCATGTGTGATGCTTCTGATTTTGCTGTGGGAGCTATTTTGGGGCAAAAGTTTGACAGGAAACCTCATGTCATTTACTATGCTAGTAGAACTCTTACTGATGCTCAAAGAAATTATACAACAACTGAAAAAGAGTTATTGGCTGTAGTTTTTGCACTTGAGAAATTTCCTTCTTATCTGTTACATTCCAAAGTGATTATTTATTCTGATCATTCTTCTTTAAAATACTTCTTATCTAAGACAGAGACTGAACCAAGATTGATTAGAAGGATATTATTTTTGCAAGAATTTGATATTGAAATCAGATATAAGAAAGGTTCTGAAAATTTAGTAGTTGATCATTTATCTAGGCTGTGGGATAATAATCATGATGAATCCGTTGCTTTGAAAGATACTTTTCCTAATGAGTAGTTATTTTCTTTTATCATATTCTCTTATCCCTTGGTTTGTACCTATTGTTAACTATCTCTCTATAGGTGAAATTCCAACACATTGGAATAAACAAGATAGTGATAAATTATTTTCAATGGTTAAATATTATTATTGGGATGTTCCCTACCTGTTTAAGCATTGTCCTGATCAAGTAAATCGTAGATGCATACCTGAATATGAATTTCACAGTATTTTAACTTTTTTTCATTCATGTGCATGTGGTGGACATTTTGGAGGTCGTAAAACTACTACTAAAGTTCTTCCAAGTGGTTTTTATTGGCCTAGTTTATTCAGAGATGCTCATAATTTTTTACTTGGCATGTGAAATGTGTCAACGTAGTAGTTCTATTTCTAAACGTAATATGATGCCTTTACAACCTATTTTAACTGTGGAGATCTTCGATGTTTTGGGAATTGATTTTATGAGTCCTTTTCCATCTTCTTTTGGTTATCATTATATTTTGGTAGCAGTGGATTATGTGTTTAAATGGGTGGAAGCTATAGCTACAAGAAAAAATGATCATAAAGTAGTTGTTCACTTTGTTAAAGAACATATTTTATGTAGATTTGGTACCCCTAGAGCTATTATTAGTGATGGAGAAAGTCATTTTTGTAACCATTCTTTTGAAGCACTTCTTAGGAAGTATTCTATAACTCATAAAGTGGCTACCCTTTATCACCCCCAAACAAGTGGTCAAGTAGAAATGTCTAATAGAGAGATTAAATCTATTCTTGAGAAAACCATTAAACCTGGCAGAAAGGATTGGTCTCAAAGATTGAATCATGCACTTTGGGCTTATCGCACAGCTTACAAGACTCCTATAAGAATGTCCCCTTTTAGACTCCTTTTTGGGAAATCTTCTCACTTGCCAGTATAATTAGAAACATGAGCTTATTGGGCTATTAAAGCTCTTAATTTTAATCTAAAGCAAGCTGGTTCTAATAGAAAATTACAATTAAATGAACTTTATGAATTACGAAATGAGGCATATGAGAATGCTAAAATTTATAAAGCTAAAACTAAAGCCTTTTATGATAAGATGATTTCCTGAAAATCATTTGAACCTAACCAAAAAATTTGGCTTTTTAATTCTAAATTACGCCTCTTTCCTGGTAAGTTGAGATCTCGTTAGGATGGACCTTTTATTGTTAAACAAGTTTTTCCCTCAAGTGCTATTCAGATTGAAGATCTTAAAAACAACCGAACCTTTATTGTTAACGGACAACGGTTGAAGCCTGCTCTTACCAATGACATGGAATAAGCTAAAATTGAATCTACTATGTTAGTAGATCCTACATATCAGGACTAGTTGGTGATAGAGTCTGGTTGAAGACTTTAAATTTAGTGCTTTTGGGAGGCAACCCAAATTTCTTTTTGTTTACCTATTTATTTGTTTATTTATTTAATTATTTTTTATTTCACTTGATTGGTAAAAATGTATAAAATGTTTGTTTTGTAGGGTAATAAAACAATATATCATTATCATGGAGATTACAGAGATTGTCTACTATTCTTGGAGACATGCATTAATATTGCTTCTTCTACCAGGTTGTGTTGCTCTTTTCTTTGTCTCTTCTCTACTCTTGGTATTCTTTTATCACATTGTGGACAATGTGTGGTCTAGGTGTGGGGGAGAAGATGTTTTTATTCTGATGTCTATTATTTTTTTTATTTTCATTTTTCTCGTCTTTCTTGTTCCATTTTTTTAATTTATTTTTCTACATTATTTTGAAAAAGAAATCAAAAATATGATTTCACATGAAGAATGATTCATTTTGAGTTCCTTTAAAAATGTCTTGAATAAGTTGAGAAAAGTACTTGTTTTCTTATTTTTTTAATTAGGGTGATGGACTTATATTCTATATCTGTTATAACTATTACATGACTTACACTTGAGCACATGGGTTCTTATTAGTGTTTAATAAATCCTTTACATTATTTTTGAGTTGCATAAAGTTGATGAATCTCTTCCCTACATTCTAGAACTTGCTTGAGTACCTCTTGAGATGAAATAGAAAGGTTTTCTTGATTTGACTCAGAGACGACGGTCATAGCCTTTCTTTGAATTGTTTGTGCCTTTCAAGCTTACCAAATTTCATGATTTTTTACCTTAGTACCCTTTTAAGCCTTAAATGTTATTTTCCTTCTTTAAACCACTTAAATATTAACCCTTAATCTTATAGAGAGAGCTTAATGCAAACTTCTAACTTATGCTTCAATGATGGGTTGTTGTTTTTGTGTTATGGAAAGAGAATATGTCAGTTTGGCAAAAGGAAGAAAAAAATTATTATATGACTTGTTGTGCTGAAAAATATAAATGCATTGAGCTGAAAAAAAAAAGAAAAAGAAAGAAAAGTTTATACATGATTGTTACAGGTCATAAGGTGCAAAGAAAAAAATGAAGAGGCCCGAATTTGTGAATATAAGAAAAAGAATGGACTTAAATGATAAAATTTTGAGAAAAAAGAATATGGTAGTTGGTGAATATATTAATTGAGGAAATACAGGGAGTTAAAACAAAGTTAGAAAGTTTGCCAAATTTTTAAAGTATCCATATTCTTTGTAAGCTCTCTTTTCTTTGAATTTGAAGTCCTTACCTTTGTTTAATAACCAACACCCTAACCTTATATTACAAGCTTTAAAGTCCTACCTGATTTGAGTTGAGTTTGAGAATTCTTGATTAGTGGAGAGAAGGTACAAAGAGTGAACCTATGGAACGAACTCTTGTGGAGATTTGTCTTCTATTTGTAATTTGAAAATCTTGTTAGCATTTATTTTTACACTGTTATGACCACGATTACATCTTACACAAGTCTTGCATTAGTTATGCGAGATAATTGAATATTTT
The DNA here is from genome assembly GCA_028651295.1 of Catharanthus roseus. Classification (NCBI taxonomy): domain Eukaryota; kingdom Viridiplantae; phylum Streptophyta; class Magnoliopsida; order Gentianales; family Apocynaceae; genus Catharanthus; species Catharanthus roseus. The sequence continues at coordinate 44,877,929 of JAPQWS010000159.1, forward strand.
TTTGTTAACTTGATTATGAAAATAAGAAGAAGAGTGCTTGTCTTGATAACTTTGGGATATTGATGAAGGGTACTTAATTTGGGATTATTCTATATCTTTTCTAAAGTTGTTATTTATTTGAGTTTGTGGGTATGTCGTCTGCAAACCCTCACGAGATCATACTCGTCCACTAGGGTAATTTAGGGGTTTAAAAGGCTTGTTGCATATGCTAAGTGCAATCGTGAGTCCTACGAAAGTGGCTAGTTAATCTTTCTTTTTGTTATTTTATTTTTGCTTGAGGACTAGCAAAATTTCATCTTCATTCTGGCTTGTAAAAAGACTTCTTTCTTAGTATTTGATTCGTAAATCCCAAGTTGGGGGAAGGAGTCATCCATGATCGAACTTAATACCAAAAACGGCCTACCTGCTTTCCTTCCGCCATCCGCCTTCTTCTTCTTCTTTTCTTTCTATCTTGCCTAAGTGCCGCCCTTCTTTTTCTCTAATTCGAAAGCGTGACCTTCTTCTTCTATAGGAAAAGCGAATAAGGAAAGCGAAGATCGCTAAAGGGACTTTCTTCATTTCTTCTTTATCTTTCTCACTTGTAGGACACTGATCGGTACTGAGTGCAAATTGGCCTACAAGTGGAGTAGTGACTGGTTTTTCCTTGCTCATGTTGAATCTCTCAAGCAACTTTTCAACATATTTTTCTTGAGATAACCACTGCTTTCCATTTTGTCTGTCCCGAGAGATTTTCATTCCAAGAATTTGTCTAGCCGGTCCCAAGTTCTTCATTGCAAAGGACCCTTATGGTCCAGCTGCTTTCGCTCCTTTGCTTTATGCTCTTACCATGTTCATTACGCTCCTACGCCTTAGGTCGGCTCCTTTCTCTTCAATTACTTTCCCAAGAATCTATCTGGCCTACCTTCCCTCATCTCTCTATCGAGAATAGGGAATAGAAGAAAGACTCCACTCTTCATGAAAAAAAGGGTACGTAGCGTGTCGTGTCTAATCGGCAAAGCCTTGCCGTAAAGCAAAAGGGCATACTGTTCTCACTCCATTTCCATTTATTCGGTATATTTCTCAGAGTTAAGCTAGCCACTATTAATTAGTGGGCAACTTGCTTCGGCTACTTGACGGAGTGATCCTTCCGGACATGTCGTTTTCAATAACGTGATTTCAGACTTTAAGTCTGCCAACAGACACTTAAGTGAATCTTACCAATCGCCCTTTTGGAGTCTGCATTGTATCCTTGGATAGTCATCTTAGTGTGACTTAATTTACTAGTATGGATTCCCTGGTGAGCTAGAGCACAAAGAGGCATTCATTCTATTTATGGCGGGCCCTATGTTTATCTGCACTCATGGTCACTTGGCCACAATCTCCCCTTTATTAACGAAGGACAGAGGAAAAGTCTGTGGAAATATCGATTTTGTTGGTTTGTGTTCTACGTAGTTGCAAACTTTCTTTGTCAGTAATTGGTGACGATAGAAAGGTGCGCAACTAGCTTGTTAAAGCATGGAATAGTATCCAGAAAGCACAGTAACAGCTATGATATAGGCGTACTCTCACCTAATAACCCCTTGTAAGGATTGAAAGTAGCACAATCGACTATAGGGCAGAACTCCTGATCTACGAATAGCCGCGGGCAAGCACCTTTACTTTTAACAAGCAAGGCGCGAAAGCCTTCTTCTATTTTAATGAAGATTATTACGTGACTCTTTTAGGTTAGCAAAGGGATCTTTTAGTACAAAAGAAAGAAAGGAAGCGAAGCAGCTGGGACTGAAGCTGGAATTACGGTATTTCGCTTTCCAGTCGAAATCGGAACTAGAATTAGCCTGCGGAACGCTTCATTTCGAAAAATAGTGTAGAGACATCAACTTTTTTGAAAGAAATGATCTGCATTCATTCCACTCTGCCGGCCCCATCTTCTGAATCGAGAAAGAAAGGTGACTTGATAGTCGGGTTCCTAAGAAATGCCCAAAAAGAGAAGAGAAGATGCAACAAACCTTCCTCGCTCTTGAGGACAAGCCCGGACTCCTTTAATAAGGGGGAGAACATCACTGTTCCGTATCAGTTGACTGAGTCCCGTACACTGCTAACGAAACTGTGGAAGGAAATGGTAACTAACCTCTTGACCGCACTCTTCGCGGCCTTTAGGTGTGGAAGAGTGGAATGTAAGCATCATCAAATCCTTAATGTGGTGTGTGCTTTGCTTTTCTAAGAAAATTTACATCATAGGTTCAAAGAAGAATGTGTCCCGACTGCCAGGTACCTTATAAATTTTACCCTTCTTATTTATTAAAAGGAGAAACTCTTTATGAGTTACTCTATGGAAAATTACCTTCTTTACTCCTATGTTAAAAGTTTTAGTTGTTTAGCTTTTGTACATGACCATGATTTACTCGGAGATAATTCCGTGCCTATGTTTTTCTTGGATATCCTATTAGGAAAAAAGCTTGACGGTTTTATGATTTAGAAAACAAGAAATTCATTTTATCAAGGGATGTTGTATTTCATGAAACAAAATTTCCATTTGTATCTAGACAGTACTACTACAATTCAGTCCTTGTGCAATTTTGGAGAAAATGCTAGAGCTAGAAATTATCATGACAGTGATCGGGATTTCTATAAAAAAATTTTAACCTAATACTTGCAAATGCACAAGGTCAATGTAATACGGAAGTATTATGTTATCGAACTACAGAGAAAGGCTTAACTACTTAAATTATTATCTTCCTAAATTAATTTTATGAAGAGAAGATTGAAATTTTATTATCTAAGAAAATTATTACTAAATTAAATAACACTAATGAATAAAATAACTAGATTTAAAATAACAAGACCTTAAACAAAGAGATGATTTAGAACTTTGAATCCACCACTAACCTATATAACAATGACTTAATCTTATTTAGGAGAAAAGATTAAACCTTTATGTGGTGTCTAGGCTACAAGCTTCGATTCACTAAAGAAATATATTATGTTTAAATGCATGACATAATCCATCTAACCATTAGCATGACTTATTCAATCCTATGACATAAATCATCTAAAATTAACATGAACTATTCTATTCTAAAACCCACAATATAATTGCAAAATTTACATATCTCTCATACTCATGACTACAAGAATTAAGAATGGATAAAAATATCAATTAACCCAAATAATTATTCTACGAGAACAATCACAAAGAATTAATTGCATCACACCAAGAAAATTCCAAAGATATGCAATCACATAAACAATATAATAAATCTCCAAAAATAAAATAAACCAAAGTCACATAGTTAGGGTTTCAGCAAGTTTCTAAAAATAAATTTAGTTCATAAGGAAAGAAAACACCAATTTGAAGATCATGGCTTTTCTTCAATTAGAAGCTGAAATTCTACAGCTTGCAAGTTTCTGCACAGCTGCTGCGTGTGTTGCTGATGAAGCTACTTCAACTGCTTTGATTGCTGCTGGTTTCCGCTTCAATTTCTGCGCGCAGCTTGCCATCATCTGATGCTGCGTTTGTTCTCTCTACTTTAGCTTCTTTCTTCTGCCGTGTCCGATTCTGCTTCTGCTGTTGCTTGCCAGCAGCTGTTTGGTTCTATTGTGACTTCAACAAACTGCACAGCTGTTGTTGTTCTGGTCTGTTGCGGCTTTTTTCTGTTTTATTCCCTCTTGGATCTCGGCTCTCTTTGTGTTCTTGCCAACATTGCATACGTTTTCAGCAGTTTGTGGCTCTTCTATTTTTCGATTCTCAGCTCAGCTCTCTCCTTTTTCTTCTTTTAAAGCTGCTTCTTAGCAGCTCTTCTTCTCCTTCTTCTACTAGGTTTCCTCCTTCCCTTTCGGTTCCAACTATCTCTTGTCAGCAACTTGCCTTCTTCTTGTTTTCTCGCTAGTCCTTCTTTTCTCTTTATTTACAGCAGCAGCCCCATTCTCTTTCTCTCTTTTTTTTTTTTTTTCTTGAATTGGGCTACCTCTACTTCTTGGACTTCTCTCAATTATGGGCTTGCTTGTGGGCTTCTTTCCCTTTACCACCAAATAAAATAAATTAAATATAATAATTATATTTAATAAATAAAAGATCTTTAAAAGTTAATAATTAAAACTTAAGGTGTTTATTTATACTAAAAATCAACTCTCTCAACTCCCCCACACCTAAAGGCTATGAAGAGTGCGGTCAAGAGTTTAGTTACCATTTCCTTCCACAGTTCCGTTAGCAGTGTACGGGACTCAGTCAATTGATTTGGAATAGTGACATTCTCCTCCTTATTAAAGGAGTCCGGGCTCGTCCTCGAGACCGAGGAAGGTTTGCTGCACCTTCCCTTCTCTTTTTGGGCATTTCTTAGGAACCCGACTCTCTTTTTGCACAAGGACCGAAATGTAGTAGCACTATCTAGATACAAATGGAAATTTTGTTTCATGAAATACAACATCCCTTGATAAAATGAATTTCTTGTTTTCGAAATCATAAAACTGTCAAGATTTTTTCCTAATAGGATATGCAAGAAAAACACAGGCACGAAATTATCTCTGAGTAAATCACGGTCATGTACAAAAGCTAAACAACCAAAACTTTTAACATGGGAGTAAAGAAGGTAATTTTCCATAGAGTAACTTATAAAGAGTTTCTCCTTTTAATAAATTAGAAGGAGAAAATTTATAAGGTACTCGGCAGTTAGGACACATTCCTCTTTGAACCTATGATGTAAACTTTCTTAGAAAAGCAAAGCACGCACCACATTAAGGATTTGATGATGCCTACTTTCCACTCTTCCATTTTGTTAAGATGTACCAACTATGGTAATTTGATGTAAAGGCCTTGTTCCAAGAAAAGGGATTTCAAGAAAATAAATTATGTGTCATTGTCACTGCAAAACACTTTAGCATTCTAATGAAAATGTGTCTTCACCATAATAAAGAAATTCTCTCAAAAGTTTTTTGCAACTTCCGTTTTCTCAGCAATTAGAGAAATCCAAACAACCGTAGGGTAAACGTCCAAGATGGTAAGAAAATAGAAAGCCCCACAAGTAGACACAGTTTTATAAGGTTCCCAAAGATCATGGTGAACTAACTAAAAAATCTCATAAGCATAATTTAAGCTCAAAGGAAAAATATCTCTTGTTTGCTTGGCTCACAAACGAATATTGAAATGTATTATTCTTAGAAGTAGTATTCAAAGACGATTTTCCTAAAATTGTATTTAATAAAAACTCTGAAGGATGCCCAAAACAAAATGCCATAAAACACTTGACTCAGAGAAAACAGTTGAACACGGATATAATGAGGATGATTGCAGAAGCCTGTAGAAAAATTTTCCATTCCTTTGTTCACACACTCCGATCAGCCTCATCGAGTCACGGTCCTTTATAACACACATATTATCAGTGAAGGTAACAAAAGTAGTTAGAATCCCGTGGCAATTGAGCAAAGATATCAAATTGCACTTAAGCTCAGGTATAAACAATATATTATGAATTTTAAATTTAGAATTTAAATGACCACTACCCTCCTGTACTGCTACAACCTCTGCTCCGCATTAGGCAATACAATTTTATAAGGAAATTTCTCAAAAAATCTTCCTACTAGTCATATGATTAGAACAACCTAAATTTAAAATCCATAAACATTCAACATTACCAGAGACCTTATTTGATTGGTTATTTAAAAGAGTAAGTGAGATGACCACTGTTTATTTGTAAATCTAGAGATGCTCATAGAATTTGGGCCATCATTACTAGAGCAGCCCTTGCTTCTTTCTTCACAGCCGGTGGTGGCATGAGTCCAGCCGCTACTGTGGTCATGTTGCTTTTTTGATGATGAACCACTTTCATGATAGTTTTTTTTTAATGTTTTTTTAAAAAGAAAGAGCATAGCTCAAAATTTTATTGAGGAAACGAGAGCAAGGGGGCCGAACCCGAAGGCCCTAATAAGAGAAAATAAATAAAATGAAAGGGATTATTTTGCTCGAGCCTTGGTTGACCATTTGGTAATTATGGTAAATTCAACTTTTAGTTTTTTCTTGTTCCTCTGTGTTCGAACTGGAGTGAAATCATCCTGAGATATAAAATAACTAAAGTTGACATAATGTTCCATAATCAGAACATCTGCCTTAGGGGTTCTTTGTTTGGGACTGTATTCAAGGATAGTAAAATAGGAGATGCATTATCTATAGAACCAATGTCTTTAGCATTTACTGATGGGAGCATAGTTGACATGGCTCGACTGAATTCCTTGAAACTATGTAGCGAAGGTTGTCGGTCTCCTTTGGTTTGGGCGATTAAAATGTTTTTTAGAACCGAACACACTCGTTTATTGATAGCAAAAGGGGGAGCCTTGTCCGGAGTATTCCTAATTAGCTCCATTATTTCCATAACGTCCTCCTCAGAGAAGTAAGAAAAGAAGTCATGATCTAGAGATAAATAACCAACTCCTAAGACAAAATCCTTCCTAATGGAAGGCTTCCCATCATCAATACCCACAGAGTTTATTTGGCCACCAGGGGATGAGGGATCAAGGGAACTCCTGCTAAAACATCAAACCCTCCTGTCAAAGTAAAAAATCTCCGCAATAGCACCTTCTATATGATCAAAATCCTGCCATGGAACAACAATAGCAAGGTCCCAAAGTGTAGCCAAGTGTTGCCCTTGGCACAGAGCAACAACATCATCAACCATCCCATTCAAACAAGTCAAATGTACAGCACCTGGAAGGGCTTCTTTTTCCAGCGACTAGAGCACATCAATAGTGAAAATGATTCATGAGTATTTGGAGCTATCTCACCAGTGTCTATCACTATTTATACTTAGATAATAAGCAATACTGAATCAAGATCTATAAAATAGTGTGAGCTGTTATCTTGTTCTTGAGAAGATGATACAAAAACTACCGTTGAAGGAAGGAGAGCTACAGTATAGCAGCGCAGCCTCGCAAGATTCAGCTGTTATAGTAAGAGGCAGCCTACGATCCAACAACCTTTTCACAAATTCCATCGACCATTTTATCCTTCGAATAACCTGCTGCTACAGAAGATGCAAGACAATTAAAGCCTAATATGTTTGTTCTCATTGAGTCTGCTGCAGGCAAGGTTTCACCCTCCAGTACTGCAGACAAAATTGCAGCATTACTACCAGCCTAGGAGCCTGCTATCTTCAACGGCGCAATAGAAGAAACAGCAGCCCCAACCTCTGCCACTGTTGTATTTTGCTACCCTAGAATAGAATCCTTTACTGTAGATGAATGCACTGCAACAGTTATAGCTAGAGGCATAACAATGAGCAAATTAAAGTTCTCTTTTGCCTTTCTAACCCAAACAGAGGGTTCCTGAATCACTAGACTACTGTCTTTAATATTCGGGGCAGCTAGGAGAGCGGCTAGTGGCTTGTCCTTGGTTTGCTTACACTTGTCCTTGGAGTGCCCTAAAAGCCTGCAATTAAAGAAATAAGGAGGCAGGTCTTCATGAGAAATCTTTTGCTAAAGCACTCCTCATGGCGAGCCAATCCAAACCCAAGAAAGTAAATCTTTTGCAACGCGAGGCCTTGATTAGGAAACTATCGCTTCGTCAAGCTTCAAAGGCTTCCCAACCATAGCAGCGAGAGAGAAAAGTACATCCTTTGTGACAAAATAGATTGGCATGTTTTCAGAAGCAATCCATGCCAGATGATAGAAGGTTCCTCGGCATCTCGGAATTCTGGAGACCGGTTAAAGTCCCTCATTGTAAACCTAAGAATATTCCATCTTCTCTTTTGTTGAGAATCCCACATCGGCTAATTAATGAAATTAATTATAACTTATAAAGACTTTGGCAGTCCTCCCCTCTCGAGGTACCTTTTGGGGTGAGTTAGGTCTAAGCCCAAAAATTCTAACATGGTATCAGAGCCAGTTGTTAGGCTGCCCGAGTTGGGTCACCCGTGCAGATGTCCAATCCTGCAAAATTCCACGTACCAGATGTCCACTCTTGGGCGTGAGAGGGTGTGTTGAGAATCCCACATCGGCTAATTAAAGAAAATAATTATAACTTATAAAGACTTGGGCAGTCCTCCCATCTTGAGTTACCTTTTGGGGTGAGTTAGGCCCAAGAAAAAATTCTAATATCTTTAACCATAATCTCGCATAATCTTCTTCAATAGTTGGTCGTAGAAGGATTTGTTTAGAATTGAACCAACTAATTTCAATCCAACCCTTGAGACCAATACTTTGGACTACTTTTCGAATTGTATCCATAGTTGTCCTTCCACGAGAAAATTTCCCTTCAAGAGAGAGAGGAAAAGGAGCATAAAATTTTTGTATTTCTTCTGCCATGAAGAACAATTCCAGTTCTCCTTGAAGCTTTGTGACACCTTGATTTTTGAGGAGAATGAAAGGGCGACTATAAAAAGCTCTGCAAAGCTTTTCTTTCTCTAACATGAAATATCCTCGTGATGTTGTTGGTAAGTATACAACCGCAGTTGGTGATGATTTCTAGCTAGTTCAACCATGCTTACGATTGACACAAACAAAAAGAAAAAAAAAAAGAAGGAGGAGCATCAATGGAGACAAGATATTTTTTTGTGGGGGGAGGGGGGTGGAATCCGTAAACATAGAAAGAGAATAAGAGAGAAAATGAAGGAACCAATGACATCCTTTATGGAAGGAAAGAAAATTACAAAAGAGAGGAAGAGAGAGAGAGAGAGAGAGAGAGATCACAATGCCAGATTCAAGATTCTGGCAATCTTGACAGTACAATGTTGTGATTTACTTGAGCTCAAAACTTTTTTATGACAGTTGGTTCCCTAATGTCACTTTTAAGACATTACTTGCAAGTTCCACGAGATGTTTGTTGTCCAGATTTTAATGGTAGCAAAGGTTGTGCCATTGCCGTCACAGTCATCCACCGCCGTTCCATAAGCCTTTTTTGTTCAACCTCGTCTTTACCACTTATTGTGAGAGGCAGTTGAAGGCTTTGATACCACGTAAATGGTTCCACCTATTTGAAACCATTTGATTATTCAATTTGTTGTCTTTTCTATGTTTGAATGTTTTAAAATGTTTCTATGTTATAGAAAATGATAAAAAGTCACCTCGTGAAATTTCTCACATTTTTGTTTTTTATTATGAATTTAAAAATGGTTAATTTTGGACTTTAAACTAGAATAATATATAAAAATGATTCTTTCGTTTATTTTAAGGGTTAGTAAACTAAAAGTCAAACAAAATCAAAGGATATATTTGAAACTTTACCTAAATAACTTTTAACAGTTGTTTATCGTCTAGCAAAATTCAATTAGATCCTAATTTTTTTATTATTAATTTTTAAGGATTTAATAACAATTTAGATAAATATTTGAATCAAATCTAACTTTATATTTTATCTTCTTCTTTAGTCATCAGCCACCTCCATCTCCACACGTTGTCGGCCGGTGTCATCGTGCTGCCGCATCCTAATTAGAAGAGTAAAAGAAAAATCTTTGATCTAAATGATGGAGCCGTCTTTGTCCTTTTCTTTCTCTTCTTCTATTCCTTCAGTTCCTCTTTTGACGAAAATCCCCACCACTTAGTCGATCTCCTCCTCGAAACTCCTCACCCGACTATCTCTGGCACCGTTCTTCTCTCAAGAGATGAAACCTCCATTCCGCTGGCTCCATTTCATCACTATCCCTAACACAAGCAAAATGATACAATATTTTTTTTCTAGATCATTTCATTCCCACATTAATGTAAATTCAAACTTTATAATTAAAAAATAGAGATGTAGAGATTTCCATCATATAAAGTGTGACTAATAGTGAAAATTTTCCTCTATTAAGAATATTTTAAAGGATAATTGATAGGGAAATTTTTTCTAGATTGAATAGTTCTATGGAAAAATTGAAGAAAGGGATTATTGTTGTTCGACAGCGTGGAAGCGGCCTGTGCCAGCTTGTGGAGTTCAAGGACTCTTCATGATCGAAGAACGAGATAGAAGATAGACTAGGGTTTGGTTTAAATATTTATTAAAATTACTATTAGATCCTTAAAAAATTAATAACAAAAAGTAAAGGCATAGTTGAATTTAGTTAGATTCTAAATGATTAAAAGAGAAGTTAAATAAGTGAAGTTCCAAATATATATTTTGACTTTCTTTGACTATTAGTCAATTAACACCTAAAATAGAAGGAGGAATCGTTTTTTTTGTACATCATTCCAGTTTAAGTTCCCAACTATAGTTTGTAACATTGGTTTTCATTTTGGTAAACTTTGAGAAAAAGAAAAACAAAATCATATGTGGGGTTGTATTTGTATTTGACCTTTTTTTTTTATTGTTTAGAATAAATTTGGAAAAAATATTTCGAAACCAAGTCTGTACTAACAGCAAAAGATACAAAATTCTCAAAATTGTTCGAAGTATATAATTACATATTGCAAGCCGACAGAAAAGCCTACCAGATCTATCAACTACCCTATTTTTCTCCCCCAGAAACTACCAACAACTCTTTAAAAAAAAAAGGCAGAGATCAAGTCATAGAAATCTTTCAAAAGATACTTCCCATTGGTGAAAAGATCCTTATTATGCCAGAAACTAGGGGGCTAGACCATCTTCAATAGTCCTTGCCCCACTTCATCTCTCTTTCTTTCAATTTCTCTCCTATATCTCCCTCTATCTCTCTCTCTCTCTCTCTCTCTCTCTCTCTTTCTCTTCTACTCTCTTCTTCCTCCTCTTAGTTCAGGTTCTGGTCTAAACCTATTCATGGGTGTGCGTTGGAGGTTGGAATATTTATGGATTATAGTGGTACATGTGGTATTAGAGATGAGAATTTGCAGAGTAGTGGTTTGAAAGGAAAGGTCACATTACGCACTACAGTGAACTAGGAGGGGTTTTCTTATTGAACAGAAAAATAAATAGACAACGATACGCAAAATGAACTTAGATATGCAATTTTGTTTGAATCTCAACAAATACATAAATTTACCAAGTTAAACGACTCTAAATTGCTGTGGAGATATCGAATATGAGTGGATAGAACTAATCATCAATTATGAGAAATTTGTAAGTATCTAGTTTTTTAAGATGCTAAAATTTAGAAAATTTCGTTCTTGAACATATAGAGTTCCACTATTCTATAAAATGAAAGAATGGATGAATTGCATAGAAACCTTTTAAAAGTGGAATTTTTGAATGATAAATATACAAAATTCACTAGGAAATAAAAGGCTTCGATGTAAACAAAAATAGAGAATATATAAACAAAATAGTTATTTTGTAATCGAAGAAATAAATATGGTAATACAATAGAAGATGTCACACGAAAGTGTTACAAATAAGTCAATCCCTGCTAAGAGAGATGAAGCTATTGAAAGCGAGATTAAATTTTTTAATATTAAAGTGGGACTAGAACCATGATGGTCTTGCCCCAGTTTCCACATTATTCCTATTCAATTTTATATCCTTTTCTTGCAATATGTTTCCACCATAAAAACTTGCTCCCCGACTTACTTGATCACTCCACTCCAAGAAGTAAAGCGTGGAACTTAGCATCAACTATACGTCCTTGAGGGGTTTCCTGGCTGCCCCCAAAATCTGTCCAACTACATCTCATAAAACAACTTCTGCTCCTCTTTTGCCATAGTTGTAATAAGCTCCATCTAAATTCAGTTATATAAGGGGAAAACTAGTTTTTGCCACCTAGCATGCACCCTATCTGTCCGTGGTCCTCCTGCAACCATCACGTCTGGGTAACTTTCCACAGTGAATATGATTTTGAATATACTTGGTAAAGGTTATCACGCGCCAGGAGTGGCTTGAGGACTTAGAGGGGTTTTTGGAATTATTTTTTTTGGGTAAATAAAAAAAGAAATTTATTTATCCATATGAGAAAGAGTTACAATTTCAAGAATGTCAGAAAGCTAGTCTAACATTTTTTTATATTCTCAACATTACATGAACATTACATGATATGGGATTATCAAAACCATTCTTTGCCCCTCTGAAGAATACTCTTTTATTATATTTATTTCTTATAGGATGAGCCATGCCATTAACATCTGCACTTAAAATGTGTAGCAGTAAATCTGGTGGATCCATAATGAGCATCCTTTCTTTACCCATATACTTTACTTGCTTAGCCAGTTTATCTGTTACCCGTTGGCTTCTCTAAAAGTATGAGTTAAACTTACATTCTGTTTTAGGGCCAACAAAGACTTGCAATTATTAAAGATATTCGAGTATATGTGGAATGAATTTTGATTTTGGCTTAAGAGCCTAATTGCCACGTTTGAATGGAAAGCAGATCGATATTTTGGAATTAATGAGGGTGTATTTTGGAAACAAAACGTTTATGATGTGTAAAGCATTTAATGAGATCTGCCAAAGCTTGCGCGGCGGTTTAGATTGGGTGGCTAGTACGCTGGAGCCTGGAGGTGAACGGTAAATGCCACCAAGCCGGTTCAGATACCGGGTTGACGGGCAGGCGCTTCAGAAGATGCGGGACGTGTATTTTGTAAATAATGGTGGATTGGAAAAGCATGCCGGGGTGCTGTATGGATTAGAGGTGTATTAAGGGGTTAAGTATCAAATTGTAGAAGATGTTTGTTAATCATTGGTTAGTAACAATTCTTTTAATTCATTTGTGGAAATAATTTTCTGCCCATATACGTTGCCATAATTGCAAACTAGTAGCACAAGCCACGTCACTACGTGAGTTATTAGGCTAATATGATATTGAATTGAACACAATTTAAAATTTTAAGGGGCAAACGTTAATTAGTACTCTAAGAATTAATATTGGTCGATGAACTGGAAGAATAGAAAATTAGTACGTTTTATATTATCGCTAGTAAAGTAAGAGTGTAAATAAAATTTTTTGCATATATTCCATCTTATTAAAATTAAATAATTATTTGGAAAATTTTATTAAGATTATTGATGAACGTTTAGTGTAGTTTTTTTTTAAATTTACATAGCACATACATTTCATTAATTCTTATATCCTATTATAAGACGACAGCTAATATGAAACAGTCTTCGATGCATATGAATGAATTAGCCCATGAAAGACAGAAAAATATGAGTTCGTTATAAATGGATGAATTTTTGTAGAATATGTAAAGTATAACAAAAAATGTCCTTCATCTTTTTACGTGTTTTTCTGCTGGAATCTATTTTCTTTGCACAGTTTGAAACGTGTTCCACCTATTTCATTATTGTCTTTGAATATCAACTTATGTCTGAAGCTTTATAGGCTCCACACCTACATACCAAAGAAACCTGCCTTTTGGCCATCCAAAAGTACCAACCTTCAGGATATTTGAAACTAGCTATGTTTCCCGTTCATGAAACATAGGTGAATATTCATAAATTATAAATATTATATTAAAAGAAATATAATAGATTATATAGAGATTTTGGATTCATGTATTGAGTTGTGGGAGAAGTTAACCTAATTTGAAGCTAGGTACAATGAAAGATAATATAAGAAAATAAATATACTTTCCACGTAAGAGTTGACACAACAAACAATAGTAGTAGACAAAAATATCCACAAACTAATATAATATTTATATATATATATTTAGAGCTTTATAATAATAATAATAAAATCTCAAAATATTCAACTAAAGAGAAGCATTTTAAAGTACTTCCAACTAATCAAGTATAAAAGAAAACCCGATGAAGATTACTTTGAATCCATTATATACAATAACCATGGCAAAGCTTTTTTTTTTTTTATGTTTTATTTCGAAAAGAGTTAATCTTGCATTTTATTTCTGGGAAAAAAGTCAATGTTACATTTCACCACTAAGACTATAACATTCATTTCAACCTCTATCATATAAAACAAATGGGAAAAAGGCCACAATCGAAAATGAACATTGGAAAAATATATCCCATCATAATATTACTGTCTATCATAATATTACGCTCAAGTTAACCACATTAAAATAACACATATTGCTCTTAATCTACTTGCCAAGTCTAAAGCTGAGGTAGAAGTTGTTGCGGAAGAGTTTGTGACTAATTGGGAGAAGAAGAAAAGAAGAATGAAGAAACAGTGAAGAACATGAGTAGCAGCATGACCAGCAATATAATCGGCAACACGGCCACTGCTGAACGTGTCAGTGACCATGTTCTCTTCTGTTTTTTACATTTTTATTTAATTTTTTCAGCTTTTAATTATTTATTTATTTTATTAGTTGTGGACATTTCTCTCTTTTACTTATGTGGATCATTAGGGCTTTGGCTAAACTACAAATAGCCACTTTTTCATTGTTGAGGGGATCATCAATTTTCATTGAATTACAGACCTTTTGTTCAATATTTAAGGATTCTCACTTGGAATTACTTATTGAAAGTTTTACGCTGCGTCAGCTGGTATCATAGCTTGAATTCAGTTCTTACTAACAATGTCCGGTAGAAACAGTGATATCCAGAACATCGTTCAGGATGTTGAAGCCTTGTGAGATAGGATAGATGCTCAAGAGGCGGCAGTCAGAACCTTGGAAGTAAATCTAGATAAACGATTCTGGCATTTAGATTAACACTTTGATGAGATGATTAACAAATTTGACGCCCTCGAGGTGAATGCCGACATAAAGAGGAATGATGGAGGATAAAGAGAAGAGATCAGCTAGCTCGAGGTGGTATTTCCAACGTACCTGTAGCTGCTAATATCCAAAATCAGGTTGCTGGTTATAATTCCAAAAACAGACCTGATATCAAAACAGTCAGCATAATAATGACTACTATGATGGTGATTTTAGATTGAAGGTTGATATTCCTAGTTTTTATGGTAATCTAGGCATAGAGGACATTGATGACTGGATTGCTGAAAATAATTATTTTTTTGAATATATGGATATTCCATAAAGGAAGAGACTGAAGTTAGTGGAATGTTGATTGAAGGGTGGAGCGTTTGCCTGGTGGGAGAGGCTTCTACATAGACAACAGAGAGGGTAAACAGCCTGTTCGAACATGTTTTAGAATGAAACAGTTGCTGCAGAGTAAATTTTTGCCTCTAGACTATGAACAGATCATATTTCAGCAGTATCAACGCTGTCAGAAGAATTAGAGATCCATACAGGAATAAACAGCAGACTTTATGAGGTTGGCAGAGAGGAATGATTTGCAGGAAAGAGAGGTGCATTAGGTCACTCGTTATTTGGATGGTTTGAAACCGCAAATTCGAGATAGAATTGGGGTACAGGTTGTAAAGAGTTTGACGTAGGTGAAAAACTTAGCAATTAAAGCTGAGTTAATGATTCGAGATAGAGATGGAAATAGGTTTGAAGGTAATAGGAGAACGTATGGCAATGATAATTTTTGGAGGAGTAATAGTGGTGAAGATACATCGAGGAGGTTTACAGATAGGAGTAAAGATATACAGGGATGAAATCAGGGTACTGAACGAAAGGAAGATAAGGGGCCTGGGAAGAAGGCTGCCGAATCAAATGAGGGACAAAAGGTAGCCACTAATCCTTATGCAAAACCTATTTTCAGCAAGTGTTTTCGTTATGGACAGCTCGGTCACAGATGAAATGAATGTCTTACTAGAAAACCTGTTATTGTAGTTGAATGGGACGAAGAAAAGTTGTTTTCTGGTCCTGATGGAGAAGATGATGACTATGAGGAATATGCAGAGGAGGAAGAGTAGAATTGTGCGATACGCAAGTTGATGTTATCTCCTAAAATAGAAGATGGAAGCCAGAAACACAAGCTGTTTCGGACCAAGTGTACTATCAATGGTCGAGTGTTTGAGTTGATCATATATAGTGGGAGCTGTGAAAACATCATTGGTAGAGATGCGGCTGAGTCATTGAAACTGAAGATGGAGAAACATCCCAGTCCATACTCTATTGGCTGGATTGAGGCAACAGAGAAGGTTCAGGTGAAAGAACGATGTAAGGTACCATTCTCTATTGGTACTTACATCGATGAAGTGTATTGTGATGTTGTGGATATGGATGCGTGTCATTTGTTGTTTGGGCGACCTAGGCAGTTTGATGTTAATGCATAACATGCGGGTAGAGATAATATATACAGACTATAAAAAAGATGGAGTCAAGATTAATCTACTTCCCATGAAGGCGAGTAATCGTGCTAAAGCTTCTAAAATGGAGGAACAGTCTTTCCTAGCAATTACACAATCTAGGCGTCAAATGGAGGAGGCTGTTAAGGAGTCACAGGTGGTGCATACTTTGGTGGTAAGGCAAGTCTTTGCAGCTGATGAGAAGAAGCATATTGATGAAGTACCAGAAAAGGTCAAACCATTACTAGAGGAATTTGCTGAGATTATGCCAGAGGAGCTTCCGGCTCAATTACCTCCTATGAGAGACATTCAATATCACATTAATCTGATCCCTGGAGCTAGCTTGCCAAACCTTCCACATTACAAGATGAGTTCAAAAGAGAGTGAGATTTTGCAGGAGAAGGTGCAGGAGTTGCTAGAGAAAGGGCATATTAGGGAGAGCATGAGTCCATGTGCGGTTCCTGCTTTATTGATGCCTAAGAAGGATGGAAGCTACGGGATGTGTGTTTATAGTAGAGCAATCAATTGGATTACAATTGGGTACAAATTTCCCATTCCTTGTTTGGAAGATATACTGGATAGACTGGGTAGAGCTAAAGTATTCACAAAGATCGATTTGCGGAGTGGATACCACCAAATTCGTATTAGGATGGGAGATGAATGGAAGACAGCTTTCAAGACAAAGGATGGTCTTTATGAGTGGCTGGTAATGCCTTTCGGATTATCTAATGCACTGAGCACTTTTATGCGACTTATGAATCAGGTACTTAAGCCATTTAGCGGTAAATTTGTGGTTGTTTATTTTGATAATATCCTGATTTATTGTAGTTCAGAAGAGGAACATTTAGATTATTTGAGGAGTGTGTTGACTGTCATGCATGAAAATTAATTGTATGTGAACTTGAAAAAATATAGTTTTATGGCTAGGAAGTTGTTGTTTCTTGGGTTTGTTTTTGTTATTGCAGATGCTATTCACGTAGATGATGAGAAAGTTCGGGCAATTAGAGAATGGTCAGCCCAAGAACAGTACCTGAGTTTAGGAGTTTCTTGGGTTTGGCTAGTTTCTATAGGTGTTTTATCAAGCACTTTAGTAATGTTGCAGCCCCTTTAACTCAGTGTCTGAAGAATGGCAAGTTTGAGTGGAGTGACAAAACTGAGTCAGCATTTGCTTTGTTGAAGAGAAGTTATGTACAACTCCTATGTTAGCTTTGCGAGATTTTACTAGGCTTTTTGAGGTGGATTGTGTTGCGAGTAGAGTTGGAATTAGTATAGTTTTGTCGAAGGAAAAATGACTAGTAGCATTCTTTAGTGAGAAGTTTAGTGATGCTAGACTTAAGTGGAGTATGATAAAGAATTCTATTCTGTTGCACGTGCTTTACGGACTTTGGAACATTATTTGGTTGGGCAGGAATTTCTTCTATATTCTTATTGTGATACTAAGACATCTGAATAGTCAAAGCCGAATTAGTAAAGATATGCATGCTAGGTGGATTCAATTTTTGCAGAAGTTTCCTTTTAAGTTGAGGCATAAGGCAGGAGTTCAGAATAAAGTAGCTGATGCTTTGAGTAGAAGAGTTACTTTATTGGTCAGTTTGAGTAATGAGATTGTAGGTTTCGAGTGTATAAAAGAGTTGTACTTTGACAATGCAGAGTTTGGACAGATTTAGGAGAAGTGTAATGAAAGGCAGCCATGATGGGTTGGTATTCCTGTCTTTTCTTTAAGGGAGAAGGTAATTCGTGATTTGCATGGCGTAAGATTAGCTGGTCATTTGAGCAGAGATAAAACTATTGCTGTTGTGATGGAGCGTTTCTATTGGCCACATTTATGTAGGGATGTGAACAAGATTGTGCAGAAATGTTACGTCTGTCAGACAACTAAGGGACATTCACAGAATACTAGTCTATACACACTTTTATCAGTGCGGTAGGACATTTGGGAGGATGTGTCGTTGGATTTTGTTCTTGGCTTACCTCGTACTCAGTGGGGTTCGGATTCTGCTTTTGTTGTTGTTGACCATTTTTTCAAAATTGTTCCATTTTATTCATTGCAGAAAAATTCATGATGCATGGAGTATTACCAAGTTGTATTTTGAACAGGTGGTTCGTTTGTATGGGGTGCCAAAATCTATTGCATCAGATCGTGATAGCAAGTTTCTCAGTCACTTCTGGAGATCACTTTGGCACAGATTTGATTCGTCTTTGAGTTACAGTAGTACAGCTCATCCACAGACTAATGCACAGACGGAGGTTACCAACAGATCATTAGGCAATCTGATTCGCAGCATTGTTGGTGATCAACCAAGGAAGTGGGATGATGCTTTGGCACAGGTTAAGTTTGCTTGCAACAGTTTCGTCCATCATACTACAGGTATGACGCCTTTTTCTGTAGTGTATCGGAAGGAACCTGCACATGCTTTGGATTTGCTTAAGCTGCCGATGGTGCAAGATAACATTGTAGCAGCTAAGCATGTGGTAGAGAATTGCCAATCTACTACAGAAGCTATTCGTAAGAAACTTGAAGAATCTAATGCAAGGTACAAATAAGCAGCTGACCAGCATCGCAAGGAGAAGCTTTTTGCTGTTGGTGATCATGTTATGTTGTTATTGCGAAGGGAGAGATTTCCAATTGGCCAGTATACAAAGTTGCAATCCAAGAAATATGGGCCATATTCAATTGTGAAGAAGATTAATGATAATGCCTATGTTGTTAGTTTGCCAGACATTATGGGGATATCTAAGACATTTAATGTGGTAGATATTTTCCCATTTTATCCCAATGATGAGCCTTTGTATCTAGAAAAATCGCGGACGAGTTTTTCCTAGGTGGGAGAGAATGATGTAGAAGTTGTTAAGGAAGAGTTTGTGACCAATTGGGAGAAGAAGTAAAGAAGAATGAAGAAACAGTGAAGAATACAGACAGCAACATGACCAGCAATATGATCAGCAACACGGTCACTGCTTAACGTGTCAGTGACCATGTTCTCTTTTGTTTTGGGCGTTTTTATTTAATTTTTTCAGCTTTTAACTATTTATTTATTTTATTAGTTGTGGGTATTTCTGTCTTTTACTTATGTGGGTCATTAGGGCTTTGGCTAAACTATAAATAGCCACTTTTTCATTGTTGAGGGGATAATTAATATTCATTTAATTACAGACCTTTTGTTCCAAATTTAAGGATTTTCACTTGGAATTCCCTGTTGAACGTTTTACGCTGCGTTAATGGCAATGGCTTCATCCAGCGCAATCTCTACACAAATATCGGGTTCTATCCTTCTATATGCTATAATCTATTTCGTTCCTTATTTAATACATTTTATTAATAAAAGGTACCAAATAAAAGATAACTTTTAAAATATATGAAAAAGATGAATCCTAAATGGAAAATATATTATAAAAAAAGGGACAAACGATCCTTATTATTCAAATATAATGTCAGAAATAGTGAAAAATAGATTATTTATGAGAAAAGAGGAAGGTTAAAAAAAACTATTTTTTTTAAATTTTAAATCATATCCAATTGCATTCCAAGTGCTTAGAAATTTGAAGGTAGTTTGACTAATAAAGGACTATAGCACACCGGAAACACAGGAGCCACCATTACCATGAGTTCACAAACTCAAACACCACAAAGGCAGCTGCATAAGGCAAAAGCATGCCTTTTAAAAAAAATATTGAACTTATTTCCATCAATAGATTGGGAAATTCATGCAGAAAATAATAGAATTCTCATAGAATCTATAAAAATAAATAGCTGAAAATTTTATAACAACTATGCTTTGCAACACATAAGAGAATCAAAAGAACTTCATATGTAAATGCACTCTTACAGGAGGCATGGATGTACTTTGATTTCCATAATAATCCCAAATAAAACAATATGCGGCCTTTGTACCTTGATTGAGCTTCAAAATACTAATCATTCCATTGAGGTGTCATTTTTTGTTTAAGTTAGTACTTGTACACATAAAAGGGCAGAGAATACATTTTTGTAGTATTTGTAAATTTGCCCTCGTTACAATCAATTGGATCAATATGTTGATTCCTGTTGTTCCATTAATATAGAGGGAGTAAAGAGGATTAAGATCTTGAGATCATGATTACCTAAAAATTAGCATATGCTAAGTTAATATTTTGCCATTAATAAATTCATAAAGTACGATTCCTTGTTTCATTGCAGAAATGTATAGGAAACCTCACAAAATGTGGAACTTTACATGCTTTTATCAACCCACATTGTCCTAGTCATAAAAAGAAAATTCCTTCACCACAAAGAACAAAAAAGAGGGAAATTCATAACTGATGTTGCCATTAATTAACAGATCGATTACCAAATCATTGTAAAGCATTTCTTGTGGCAAATGAAAACGTTGCAATAACCGATATGATGATCTTATACTTGTTCTATTGTGGTATGTCGAATTAGAAACGGTTTCTCCTCTTTCTTCCTAGCTATTAGATAGATGAGATGAAGCTACTACTCTATGTTGCGACAGCCCTCAAAATTTCCCAAAATGCGAATCCACTTTTTGTTAATAATTTGCTCTATTTCTCTTCCAGCAAATGCAAGTGTAAAAACCCTCCCTAAAGACATGCAATGTCGTCTCTTCCTTGATCTTTTCGCTGAACCACACCACCACACAGAAAGCAAACATTGGATCAAAAAATATATATATATCCTACTCGCAGTATGCTCTTTATGATCTCTGCCCGGATAGGTGCACCTTATAGAGACAAAGCAAGTGGAATAGAAGAAGCGAGTTGTAGCCTTGTGTATGGGGCTAATCTACTGTGTGGGATGGAATTGGCGATGCACTGAATCTTTCAAAAGAGAGGATGTAGAAATACAGATCTCGACCTTCAGCTAGGTAGGCTCGATGGAATCTGGGTAGGTTTTCTCGATAGATGAAAGGATCCCCTTCCTTAAATGTATGTGTAGGCTAGTCCTGGCTAAGGTAGCGATCTTATCAAACAATCATCCTAGCGTTGAAGGCGAGCCGTCGGTCAATGAGAAAGGGAAAGAAAGGGAAGAAACCAAAAAGGATGCAAAGTAGAGATGGCAGTGGTGCCTCCTTAAAGAGATGGCACCAGGAAAGCGAAGGTCTTCCCCGCCACTCGCTACCCTGTCCCGAAATATGCCATACATGTTCAAAGACTAAATCAAATATTTGATCAAAACTTATGTGTGCTGCGGAATGCTCATGTATATACAGATAAAATAAACTCCATGTATATACCATACATGAAGTTTAAGAAACTTATATCTTAAATCGAAATGTTAATCAAGATGTCCAGAAAATAGACATGAGACAAACCTTTGTTGCAATTAACTAAATTATAAACAAACTTTAATCAGTCTCATTATATGTTGCAAGGATACAATTAACAAACATACAAATTAGGGTAATTACCAGCGAAATCCATAATTATTCATAAATGCTGTTTATTTAGTACTTCTAGAGATCATATAATCAAGCCTCAGATCGAATGGTGTCTTTTGGTACAAAAGCTTTATAAGCATGATGTTTTTTGAAGATATATAAATCAGACCCAAAATACATGTTCTTCGCCAGTGTATTTATCTACTTTTTCTTGCCAACGATTCTTCTTCCCATTATAAATAGCAAAATCTCTACTATTTTTCTCTTTTCCATATCTATTTTCGTCAATAGGATTATACTTGCTCTTGCTGTAAATAATTTGGCTTCTAGGCCATCTCTCAGAAATACATAAGAAGCAAAAAACAAAATAATAATAAATATAAAATTTACCGTAAAAGAGAAATTATGGACCGAAAATGAGATTCAATCAGAAATTTATAGGCTCCATGATAGTTCCTCAATCCTCAAATGTTTTCTTTAAATGACTTCAAAAGCTACCTCTTGCTTTTTACTATCAAACCTGCAAGAAGAAAAAGAACAATGTGATTAGCAAGAGAAGATACACATGAAAAAAATATACTCTTCATATAAAGCAGTACAGTTTGAGCAATGCCCATAAAATTTTTCCCCCAACTATATGAATTACTCTCTAAATAAATATATAGACATCATTGAAGAAGGATAATGATCATTTGAAATATTTGAAATATAAAAGATACCCAAAATTTTAAGAAGTATTATGTAAATGAGATACGTAGAACTATCAAATCTAAATGGTCAAATATAATACATATTATCATATAATTACAGATATTTGTTCTTATTAATTATTATTAATACTAATTCTCTTGTATATTATTTTTCAAAAACACTAATTATTCCTAAGCTGACTAAATTATCTCTTCAATATAAGGATAGACATTATTTTAATTTTTAATACTCAATCACATGTTTTTATTTAATTATTTCTTATATTCTCTATTTATTTATTTCGCATATGGAGAAAAAATTAGAGAGGGCGCACGTGGGATCACTATGGTTTCTTTTAATATATATATATATATATATATATAGACTAGCTATGTTCCTCATCCTTCAAGCACGAATGAATATTTATAAATTATTAATGCAATAATATTAATAATAATTGTAATATAGAAAAATAAATATAACACATACTATTAATTTATTCAAAAATTGAACTGGCATAGAATTTTTTATTTAAATATGAGAAAATTTTAATAAACATATATCAACATATGGGAATATATAAAAATTTATTCTTTTAATCTGTTTCATCTGATAATTTTCCTCCACTCCAATATTCATTTTTTTTAAAAAAATCATGGATATCCCTTGTTAAAAGAATATATAAGAATAACAAATTTGTAAATGATGAAACATTTATAAAAAATTTTCGATTTTAATATGTATACCTTCTGATGCAAATTATATAACTAATCTTTATCACTTTCCTAATTGCTTTCCTATTAAAGAAAAATTTATAAGAGTAAATAAAATTCAATATAATGAAATATTTTATAAATAATATTTAAAGTTTAAATTTTTGCCTGTTGACACAAATTTTCTTAGGAGATAAGTCGAACATTTCATTGCTCAAGAAATTTGTTGAACTCACTTTTTTATTCTATGTATCAATTTACAAAATATATTTAATATATAATATTATCAAATTTATAGTAAATAATATATTCTGATAAACCATATGAATATAATTAAAAGTGATTTGGTTATTTGTCGCCATTAACAATATATTTTTTCTCTTTATAAGCACAAACTTTAATTTTATCTTTTCATTTACCTTTCAAATATTGCAATGAACTATTTTTAATAAATTGCTATATCTTAAACGTCAAAAATAGTTCATAGCCAGAAAAATAAAAAATCAAAATTTGTGGCTATAAAGAGGAAAGAAAAAATAGTTTGTACCTCAAAAAAGATAAAATTAAAGTTTATGGGTATAAAGTGGAAAGAAAAAATAGTTTGTCACTATAAAAATAGTTGAGAACGGGAAAAATATTTATGAATGATGAAAATTTTAGTAAAATGAAAGTTACTAACTTTTTTTGTAACGAATATGACACCAATATTCATGCTTGAGAGAAAAATGACACTTGAACTTTTTTCATTCTTTTCATGATATAGTAAACTATATTAAGATGTAGATGTTTTTTGGAATGGTCACGGTAATTTCTGGTTGAATATATTCACTTTTCTTATAATATTAGTGATGGCTTTGGATGTATCAAATACAATATAAAAATAATAGAGACATAGGATATAATGTAATATCCCGACTAAGCACCTCAAATTTAACATAGTCGCAGTAAGTTCAAACAAAAGTTTTGGAGTGTTGTATAAAGAATAGAAAGTTTTGGGGTCATTTGGTAATTTATAAAAAATTTGAGGAAGAATTTTTCATTACTGAACTTTTTGGGCATATTTTAGAATTATTACTGTTTAACGCTTTAATTTTGAGATTGATATTTTAAGTTTAATATGAATTTTAAGTCATTTTTAAGATTTGTGGTCAACGTTAAAAGTATAGAAATTTGGAGAACTTTAGTGTAATTATGAGAATTAATGGTGCCAAGTGGGTGGTAAATTGTGGATACATGGCAAGTAGGTGCCATGTGTCTTGACCACACAAGGCAAAACCATGAATGGATGGCGATATAAGAAGGCCAAAAGATGGCTAAAATTTCCCATCTCTTCCCCCCTATTTCTTTTCTCTTCTCTTTTTCTTCCTCAATTTCTCCTCTCATTTTCTCTCGGTTCTCTCCTCTCTCTTTCTCCCTCTCTCTTGGCAACCCACTCTCTTCTTTCTCTCCCCACTTTCTCTTTCGTTCTTCTTTCTTCTTTTCCTTTTCTTTCTCTCGGGTTTTCTCTCTCTCTCTCTCTCTCTCTCTCTCTCTCTCTCTCTCTCTCTCTCTCTCTCTCTCTCAAGGTAAGTCTTGTTCTTCTTTTTTTAATTTATTCTATTTTATTATTAGGAGAAGTTTTTATTTTATTTTATTAGGTTATATTTTCTAAGATAAATAAAATTAAGGTTTAATAGTTATAAATTTATTTTGGGAACCCATGATTTTTAAGGAATAATTATGAAATTATTTTGGAGATGCTTTTAGAATTCCTTTGGGTTTAGAATAAATTTAGGTACACCCTAAGGTCATCATAGAGTCATGGTTATATTTTTATAGAGCTATTCGATTAAATTGGAATGATACTCTTTGTAAGATTGACTCGGTTCGCTGCTCAAGCTGAGTTCACCAGCCTTTTTCTTTTTACAAAAGATTTAATTATTTCTTGAAAACATATTTCTCCAGTTTTGGATCTTGACAAAATTTATAAAATATTTACCAGGAGTATTACGGGTTATGCCAACTATGTTTTGAGTTATTAAAATATTTTTATTTTAAAGGCTTTGAAATATGTTTGAGTTAGTAAAATATTTTCGTAACACTTTTATTTTAAATAATTTTGTAATACTTTTTATTTTTGGGTTTTTAGTTTTGAAATTATTTGGATAAATTATTTTTAAAATATTTATTATTTCTTTCTTTGGAAATAATATTTTTAAATATTTCAAATTGCCTTAAAAGGTTTTGAGTTTTAAAATTATTTTGAGAAGTTATTTTATAATATTTATTATTTCTTTTTTGAAATAATACTTTAAATATTTTTAAAAACTTTTGAGATTTAAAATTATTTGGGAAAGTTATTTTTAATGTATTTATTATTTCCTTTGGAAATAATATTTTAAATATTTTAAGTATTCTTATAATGTTTTGGGATTTAAAGTTTTCTTTAAAATATTTATTATTTCTTTTTGAAATAATAGTTTAAATATTTTAAATATTTTTAAAAGGCTTTGGATTATTCAAATATTTTTATAATCCTTTTTATTTTAAAATATTCTTATACTATGGTTTCAAAAATATGTACTAATTTCCTTTTAAATAATATTTCTTTATGGTTTTATTCATATATTACTTTTAATTTTAAAGGTACTTAATAATTTCCTTTTCAGAAATATTTATCATGATTTTCGGAAAGCATATTGACATAACCTATTTTATACCCATTAACATTGTTTTAAAGCTTACATTTCAAAGTCATATATGCATAATTTTAGGGTGAACATGATTTCGGAAGACAAATGTTTTCATGAGTTTTTAAAAAGATATTATTTGAATTGTATTCATGATACATATGTCACGGCTACGAGTTTGTGGTTTCGCCCGGCAGATAGGATTTTTTGAAGAGACTGTGTGGCCAAGAGATGGCCTATGATTTTACAAAAATGCATTAAAACCCTAATCCTGCCAAAAAGGGCCTTGGTATATATTTTTGGTCAACATGTCGAGAGGATTGCACTGTGCGTGGCTAGTCCCCCGTACGAGGGCCTCTTCCGAACGACATTCTTGGTAGGTTTACTCTTGATCTGGATCCAGTTGACAGAGGCCATGGTAATATTGGAGGGTTAGGCACAAGGCGGTATTACGTTTGACTTAGTATCATGCTCTGCGGTAGGGTCTACTTCCTAGCAGGTTGGATCAGGAGGGGCTTCCCGGCTAGGATAGCACAAGGCGGCCTGGTAGATATCCTAGGGCTTGTTATCTTCTTATGTTTAAATGTCATGTGAGGTTGAAAAATCTAACGTTCGTACAGTGTGTTTTGAGTTTCAGTCTAGTATTGACTACAGGATGCCGGGACTTGTGTCCGATGACCTATTTTAAGGTTCCGAAGTCTGCCCGTTGAGCCTATCATGGTGCATGCATGGTTTTAAAAAGTTCGGGTGTCCCGACAGCGCCGATCTGTCTTGATTTTCTCAGACTTCCCAGCTGCGCTCGAACCTTTAAGAAAGTTTATAACTTGCATACAAGAGATTTTTATGAAAACATGTCTTTTCTGGCATGACAAACCATTTTGTAAAAAGTATTTTACCCGTATGGGAAACTCACAAAAACACATGTGCACATGAACTCACTGAGCATCCATCGCTCATGCCTTTCAAATGTTTTTTTTTTCCTTTTTCATATGACTCGGTAACCGGATCTAGTTAGTTGAGCCAATGGGTCAACTGGATTCAGTAATATTGGGGTCCTCCACCTCTTGTCATAAGGTTTGATCTATGAAGATTTTGGCCCTCATGGCCTTAAACCTATGTATATATTTGTGAAGTTTTTATTATAAAGTGATATTCTTTCTTCTTCTCGCTGCTTAGTTTAGAAGGACGCGTTCTAGTTCCTCTCGAAGGTATCTTAAGCTTTATACTTTTGTAATTCTAGTACCAAGAGCACGCAGGTACCTTACCCAGCCACAGTTAACCTAGCAGAGGGATACGGGGTATCATAAGCAGTATCAGAGCTCTAGGTTCGACACTAGATTCTTTAGATCCCAGATGAGCTCTAAGAGTTGACTGCTTTGACTCTATGTCTTCTAGATTTTGTAGCGTTACTCGTTTCGTCAGGTTAGACAGTTAGAGACTGCGGGTAGGTTGATAGCTAAGGTAGCACTGATACAGGAACCCTTGAGGCTTAGCATCAGGTTATGACTCGACGACGTTGGGTAGGATCAGCGAATAGGTTGGTAAGAGACCCCGGAAGTGGACGAGGCTCGCCGAAGAGAATTTAGTAGTCGTTTTCCCTGACAGGGTTAAACTCTTGAAAGAACATTTTATGATCTTGATGTTTGGGTAATAGGTACTGAATAAGCTTGATGTCTTTGTATTTGGTGCAACCTTTTTAAGTCGACTTGTATTAGATTTTCTTTATTAGTTTCTGCCTTTCGAGTGGATGGTCTTACTAAAGTGTGTTTTCTATATGATTATGTTTTGTTTTAAGCTTTGATATCTCTTTTGATTATGGGATGTTACGTATAAGCTATAACTTCATACTCAAGGTTAGCATTCCTAAGTTCTTGTTAGGTTCGAACTTATCCTTGGTTTAGGAAAATTTCAGGAGCCACACATTCATTTGTGAGCATGCATTTCATAAAACATATCCCTAAAATTTCTGTTAGCATACCCCACCAATTGATTGTTTGCACACCATGGAAGTGAGTCGAGTCACTGAGGAAAAGTACCCCGATTGTCAGATTTATATAGGGAGTGCGATATTACCTGGGGATTTGATCACCTTATCCTTTGAGAGATACGATGTGATTTTAGGAATGGGTTGGTTGTCTAAGCATTACACCCAGCTAGATTACCGAAAAAAATAGTAGTTAAGTTTACGCAACCGGATATGCCTGCCCTAGAATTTCAAGGAGATAAAACCAAGAGAGAAAACCATTTTATCGCCGGCATTAAAGCTAGGAAATTTATAAAGAAGGGATGCCAAGGGTATTTGGCATACTTGCTCAACAAAACTGGAGAAGAGGAACAAATGGAAACAATCCCAGTGGTGAAGGAATTCTTGGATATTTTTCCTGCAAAATTAACAACTCTACCACCAGAACGGGAAGTAAACTTTGGCATAGAACTAGTACCTGGTGCGACACCAATATCCCGAACACCATATCGAATGGCTCAGAAGGACTTGAAGGAGCTAAAGGATCAACTACAAGAATTGTTAAGGCAAGGCTACATTCGTCCGAGCACATCATCATTGGGTGCACCAGTATTGTTCGTTAAAAAGAAAGATGGAACCCTTAGAATGTGCATCGACTACCGGGGTTGAATAGTGTCACTATAAATAATAAATACCCTTTTTCCGTAATCAATGAATTATATAACCAACTTCAAGGAATAGGTTGCTATTCCAAGTTGGATCTAAGGCAAGGGTATTACCAAGTATGGATAAAAGAAAAAGATATCCCAATAACCGCTTTTAACACTTGATACGGACACTATGAGTTTGTGGTGATGCCTTTTGGTTTGACCAATATACCAGCAACATTCATAGGTTTGATGCAAGGATTTTTTTCGCCCATACTTGGACTAGTTTATGGTTATTTTCATCGATGATATCTTGGTTTACTCACCAGACACTGTGACATATGAGCAACATCTTCGAAGTGTGCTACGAACGCTACGAGAACACAAACTTTACGCCAAGTTCAGTAAATGTGAGTTTTGGATGGAGAAGGTGAACTTTTTGAGACATGTGGTCACGCGTGAAGGCATAACCGTTGATCCAACCAATGTGGAAGTTGTAACTCGCTGGACATCACTAAAAACCCCTATAGAAGTACGTAGCTTTTTAGGGCTAGCTAGATACTATTAGTGATTTATGAAGGATTTTGCCAAAATTGCCGAACCCCTAACACAGTTAACTCGAAAGGCTGTTGAGTTCAAATGCTCAGAAAAGTGTGAGAAAAGCTTTCAGGAGTTGAAGCATCGATTAACGTCGGCACAAGTACTAACTTTGGCTGATCCGCAAAAGGAGTTTATGTTATATACGGATGCATCTGGAGAAGGATTAGGAGCAATACTAATACAAGACAGGAAGGCGGTTGCCTATATCTCCTGGAAGTTGAAAAACCACGTGAAAAACTACCCAAAACATGACTTGGAGCTAGCAGCCATAGTATTTACACTCAAGAAGTGGCGATATTATCTCTATGGGGCTAAATACGAGATCTTACTGATCAGAAGGGTTTAAAGTATCAATTCTTCCATAAAGATCAAAACATGAAGCAACGAAGATGGATAGAACTTCTTGAGTACCGATGCCCAATCAACTATCATTCCAGGAAAGCAAACATGGTAGCTGATGCTTTAAGTAGAAGTGACAAGTTAACGAGCCTCACTTTAACTTCAACGTTGCAACAAGAAATTAAGGAAGCACAGAGGAGCAATGAGGAATTTCAAAAGGGCTTAAAACTCAAGTTGAGGCAAATAAATTAGACGACCTCAAGTCTTGTGTACTGAACGAAACTTGTATTTTCGAAATGGTTTATGTGTACCGAATAAGGCAAAGATTAAACGAAGGATATTGGAGGAAGCACATAAAAGCAAGTATTCCTTACATCTTGGTGAGAACAAGATGTATCAGGATCTCAAGAGAAAGTTTTGGTGGAACAGAATGGAAAGAGATGTGCCAGAATATGTAGCTGCTTGTCTCACCTGTAAAGGTTGAAGCCAGAAGATAAGAAGTCTGCAAGACTCTTACAGCCATTACCTATCCTTGAATGGATATGGAATTGTGTTACGATGGACTTTGTCACCGGGTTGCCCATGGACCAAAGGTTACAAGGATGGCATTTAGGCCATAGTTGATTGTTTGACAAAAGGGGCACACTTTATTGCTATCAACATAAAATACTCCTTAGAAAAGCTAGCACAGCTTTATGTGGAGGAGATTGTAAGATTTCACAAAGTACCTGTAGACATTGTATCAGACCGAGATCCGAGATTTACTTCGAGATTTTGGTAAGTTCTAGGCTGCATTGGGGACTAATTTAAGCTATAGTACTACCTCACAGCCCTAGACTGATGGACAATTAGAACGAACGATCCAAACTTTGAAAGATACGTTGCAAGCATGCGCTTTAGAGTCTGGACACAAATGGATTGATAACGTGATTTGGGAGGAGTTCGCTTATAACAACAGTTATCATTCCTCAATCGGAATGGCGTCGTTTGAAGCTCTATTTGGGAGGAAGTGTAGAACGCCATTATATTGGGATGACATTGGAATTCGCTCCTCTTGGAGGCAGAAGAGTTGGATGCCAGAGTTAGAAGAGGCACAAAAATGGGTAAGAGTAATTCAAGAACGACTCGAGCAGCTAAAAGTCGACAAAAGAGCTACGCCGACAATCGACAGTGGGACTTGGCATTTGAAGTGGGAGATCGAGTTTTTCTAAAACTCACATCACACCCTGGGAACCATAGACACCCAGGAAAAGGGAAGTTAAGCCCCGATACATTAGACCATTTGAGGTAAATGACAGGGTTGATAAGGTAGCCTATAGACTGATATTACCGAAGCATTTCTAAAAAGAAAATATCCAGAGATTCTAGGTATGTGAGCCCAAAATTTCGATAAAGGTGGTAGAATGTAACATCCCTACTAATCACCTCAAAGTTAACATTGGTCGTGGTAAGTTCAAACAAAAGTTTTGGGGTATTTTATAAAGAATAGAAAGTTTAAGGGTCATTTTGTAATCTGTAGAAAATTTAAGAAAGAATTTTTCGTTGGAAAAGTTTTTTGGCATATTTTAGAATTATTAGTGTTTAACGCTTTAAGTTGGAGGTTGATATTTTAAGTTTAATATGAATTTTAAATTATTTTTCAAGTTTAGGGTCAACATAGAAAGTATAGAAATTTGGAGGACTTTAGTACGACTATGGAAATTAATGGTGCCAAGTGGGGTGGTAAATTGTAGACACATGGCATGTAGGTGCAATCTATCTTGACCACACGAGGCAAAGCCATAATGGATGGCTATATACGAAGGCCAAAGGATGGCTGAAATTTCCTATAGCTTCCCTCTCCTCGCCCCCCCACCCACCCGCCCCCCAATTTCTCCTCTCCTCTCTCTTTCTCCCTCTCAAGTAAGTCTTCTTCTTTTTTTATATTTAATCTATTTTATTATTAGGAGAAGTTTTTATTTTATTTTATTAGGTTATATTTTCTAGGATAAATAAAATTAAGGTTTAATAGTTAGAGATTTATTTTGGGAACCCATGATTTTTAAGGAATTATTATGAAATTATTTTGGAGATGTTTTTAGAATTCTTTTGGGCTCAGAATAAATTTAGGTACACCCTAGGGTCATCACGGGGTCATGGTTATATTTTTATGGGGCTATTTGATTAAATTTGTAATGATATTCTTTGTAAGATTGACTCGATTCACGGATCAAGGTGAGTTCATAACCTTTTTTCTTTTTACAAAAGATTTCATTATTTCTTGAAAACATATTTCTCCATTTTTGGATCTTGACAAAATTTACAAAATATTTACCGGGGGTATTACGGGTTATGCTAACTATATTTTGAGTTATTAAAATATTTTTGTTTTAAAGGCTTTGAAATATGTTTGAGTTAGTAAAATATTTTCGTAATACTTTTATTTTAAATATTTTTATAATACTTTTATTTTTGAGTTTTGAGTTTTGAAATTATTTGGAGAAATTATTTTTAAAATATTTATTATTTCTTTTTCTGGAAATAATATTTTTAAATATTTCAAATTGTCTTAAAAGGTTTTGAGTTTTGAAATTATTTTGACAAGTTATTTTAAAATATTTATTATTTAGTTTTGGAAATAATATTTTAAATATTTTAAAAAGGTTTTGAGATTTAAAATTATTTGGAAAATTATTTTTAAAATATTTATTATTTCCTTTGAAAATAATATTTTAAATATTTTAAATATTCTTATAAGGTTTTGAGATTTAAAATTTTCTTTAAAAATTTATTATTTCTTTTAAAATATTACTTTAAATATTTCAAATATTTTTAAAAGGCTTTGGATTATTCAAATATTTTTATAATACTTTTTATTTTAAAATATTCTTATATTATAATTTCAAAAAATATTTAATAATTTCTTTTTAAAGAATATTTCTTTACGGTTTTATTCATATATTACTTTAAATTTTAAAGGTACTTAATAATTTCTTTTTGAGAAATATTTATCATGATTTTTTGAAAGCATATTCACATAACCTATTTTATGCCCAGTAATATGGTTTTAAAGCTTACATTTCAAAGTTACGTATGCATACTTTCACGGTGAACAAGATTTCGAAAGACAAATGTTTTGAGATAAACAAATGTTTTCATGAGTTTTTACGAAGACATGATTTAAATTGCATTCATGATACATTTGTCATCGCTACGAGTTTGTGGCTTTGCCCGGCGGATAAGGATTTTTGAAGAGACTGTGTGGCCGAGAGATGGCCAATGATTTTAAAAAAATGCATTAAAACCCTAATCCGACCAAAAAGGGGCTAGGTATATATTTTTTATCAACATATCGAGAGGATTGCACTTTACGTGGCCAGTCTCCCACACGAGGGCCTCTTTCGAATGACATGCTTGGTAGGTTTACTCTTGATCTAGATCCAGTTGACAGAGGGCGTGGTACCGTTGGGGGGTTAGGACAAAGGCGGTATTACGTTTGACTCCGTATCATGCTCTGCGGTAGGGGCTACTTCCTAGCAGGTTGGGTTAGGAGGGGCTCACCGGCTAGGGTAGTATAGGGCGGCCTGGTAGGTATCCTAGGGCTCGTTACCTGCTTGTGTTTAAATGTCGTGTGAGGTTGAAAAATTGAATGTTCCTACAATGTGCTTTGGGTTTCAGGTTAGTATTGATTACAAGATGTAAGAACTTGTGTCCGATGATCTTGTTTAAGGTTCCAGACTCTGTCCGTTGAGCCTATCACGGTGTATGTATGGTTTTAAACAGTTCAGGTGTTGCGGCAGCGCCGATGTATCTTGATTCGCTCAGACTTTCCAGTTGCGGTCGAACCCTTAAGAATGTTTATAACTTGCATACAAGAGATTTTTATGAAAACATTTCTTTTCTAACATGACAAACCGTTTTATAAAAACTATTTTAATAGTATGGGAAATGCACGAAAACACACGTGCACATGAACTCACTGAGCATCCATCGCTCATGCCTTTCAAATTTTTCTCCCCTTTTTCATATGACTCGATAACCAGATCTGGTTAGTTGAGCCAATGTGGGTCCACTTGATTCGGTAATATTGGGGTTCTCCACCTCTAATCAAAGGTTTGATCTATGAAGATTTTGGCCCTCATGGCCTTAAACCTATGTATAAGTTTGAAAAGTTTTTATTATAAAGTGATATTATTTCTTCTTCCGCTACTTAATTTAGAGGGACATGTTCTAGTTCCTCCCGAATATATCTTAAGCTTTATATTTTTGTAAGTCCAGTGCCGAGAAGCATGTAGATACCTTACCGAGCAGCAATTAACCAAGTGGAGGGGTACGGGGTATCGCACATAATCAACAAAGTTTCTCTATTTTTTTTATAATTCTAACAAATTTAGAGTAAATATCACTTTTTTTATCCCAATATAATATTGTTAATTGAATTTGATCTTCAACTATTAATTTTAATTTTCTTTATCATCAACTAATGTATACGTAATATTGTTAGTTCTTTTGGGCAATTACTGGCGTGTTTGATCGATTTTGAAGATTTTGACTCCAAAAATTTTAAATCATATACTAGCAATTATCTTTTATCCATAAAAAATAGTAATTACTTTCTTTTCTTCCACCTCCTTTGAAAATAAAATTTTAAAAAAAAATTGTATATAATTTTGTTTGTAAAAAAAAGGTGTAATGTAGGGAATGATGAATGAAGGTTTATATGTGTAGTGCGGTGAAGACAGGATGACATGAATGAATGAATGAAACTATCTATAGAGAACATTCTCATTATTTGACACTCCAATCAATTAATAGTAAATTATAAAGTGCTTAAAAAATAATTCATTATCAAAAAACTTAGTGCTATTTAAAAATAATATTTTAATAATATATGAATATAATTATTTATAATTCTTCATATATGAACATTTTCAAGACTAAAGTAAGAAATAAAACAGAAGAGGACTTTCTTTCAAATTACATAATTATTTGTATTGAAAGAGAATATAATTAAACTTAAGTTCAGTATAGATGTGATCACTTATGCAAAGGTATCTATAAATGTAACTCGGGTATCTATAAGGATAGTATGAAAAAATTTAAAAATTTTCATTTTCATCTTCCCACTTCCTCTCTCTAAACAAAATCCTCTCCCCTCAGTCTAAAAGTCTACATTTCAAACTCAGATCTAGGAAGATCCGAACGTTAAAAATAAAAAAATAAAAAAATGTTAGTACTTCAATCTATACTTATTTATTTACAATTTTATCAGTTTAAAGCTTGAAATATGCATTGAATTTTAAAAAAAAAAAAGTCGTTTTTTCTTCAAATTCAGCCGATTTCTGTGGTTTTCGCCTGGATCGGCCAAAAAATTGGGATTTTTGTCCGGTCCAGTGAAAGTTCCTCTGCATGTCGCACGAAGGGACAAAAATTTCTCTGATTTGCACCAGGCTAGGTGAAATTTTGAGTACTTTTTGCCAGCCTGCGAAAGTCCTTGGACGAAAATAAACTTTTTTTTTAATATTCGTTTATATTAGTTACTTTTGTGTTTATAAATGTTAAAAATTATAATTATGTTTATTTGTTAATATTATGTTATTTAAGGAAGTTTTACATGAGTTTAATTTCATGTTTATTTCACATGTTATTTTATTTTGTTAATGTACAATACATGTAATTAGTTGTTTAAAATGGTTTATCTTATAATTATTTGTTTAATATGATTATGAAATATGTTTATGTGAATAATTTGACTCTAAATGTGCATTTATTATTTTGTTAGAATAAGCGTAGGTGTTATAGTTATTCATGTTATAGTTTGAATCAATTTACATATTTAGGTTGATTAAATTTATATATTACGTCAATAGTATAGAAAAATAGGGGGGTGGTAGATTAATGATTTCGTTAATTTGGTGTTTAGTGTTGTGAATCCCTTAAAGGGGATGATAAATATAACTTGAGTATCTATTAATTTATGAAGATTAATGAATGATTTTAACGAAATAATAATTTAAACATTGATATTTAAATAATATTGTGAATAATAATAATTTAAAACAATTATTTGAATTAAATTCAATTAATAATACATAAAGAATATAGTAATAATTTAAATAATAGGATCCAACCCCTTTTAATTAGTAATTACAATAAGAAGTAATACAATATATAATATAATAACTAATAATTGCATTATTATTAGTGAAAATAAATAAAATAAAATAAATAAAATAATAAATCCTTTTAAGAATAAATAATAGAATAATAAATGTTAAATTAATGTGAATTAAATAATAAAGGGCTTGAAAAAAATAATGAGATAATTTAATAATACAAGAGAAAAATTAAAGTAAATTTAAAAAATAACATGATGAAATAATATAGATAATGTAATTTAAAAAAATAATATAATGCAAAATAAATTAATTAGGCAAATATATGCTAATTATTGACGAATGTATTTGAATATTTATATAGATGGTTCGGCCCGACGCACGTAGGGGAGATGGTGATCTAGGTCCTATGACGAACAAGACACGTCGAGTTCAATGTCGTACTATTACTGCTTCATCTCAAGGTTTGAGGGGTCGTCACAGTAATTCTGATACCCCGTCTGCTCCTACCCCACTTACACTTGGGATATATTATGACCTAGGTGCACCGGGGTCTTTTACCCAACCCTCCTATATACCGATTAGGTCTCATCCTCCTCTCCCATCACACTATCCACATACTCCAGTACCATATGATATATATGCATATTCCCGACACCATCTTAGCCCCCACCCATATTATATGATCCCTATGCACATTTTCCTTCTATGTGTCCTTATATATCCGCTCAGGATAATGTACCCAATAGATCTAAAATTCAGGTACCTTCGAATGAAGTTAGTGGTCCAGGGAAACAGTTAGGTGCTGATTTTTTCGAGCATCTTGTCCAAGGAGTCCCTCCCGATTCATCTTACACCACACATGATTACACAGCCACTAATTATGGCATTTCCTCTTCTAGTCCTTTTTTAGGGAGAAATTTTGGGGATATTGGGTTGGAGGGTGACAAGGGTTTCTTTAAGGAGCCTGCATAGTTGGATCTCTCCAAATCGGCGAAGAGGACGAGCAGAGGGAGCCTGAGGATGATGATGACGGTGATGATAACGAAGATGAGGAGGAGCTTGTACCTGTGGCCCCTGCTTCATCATCCGGTAGTAGGCCTTCATCATCCGGTCCGGCAGTAGTTTCATGTCAATTATGAGTAAGATTTTAAAGTCTCGGAACAAAAGACCCGAGAAGTCGCGTCCGCCTACAGCACCTACCCAGAGAAAGAAAGCGAAGAATGCAGATTGAGAACAGACAGGACCAGTTGAGGGAGGTCCTGTTGATCTAGTGCTTATCCTTTTGTACGACGGACATGTGGTAGGTTCTATATGGCATGGATAGGTACTTTTTTAATTATTAATTACTCAACTATTTATTATTTTTTTTTTTGCCATGTTATATTATCTAATGCTAAATATTAATTTATTTAGTTGATGTTCAGGATCGAGGTATATTGAAGTCATGGTAGCGATTTATCTCACTTACGGGTTGGACCCCTAGTGATCCTGAGGTGGCAGATTTGGCATCGGGGATAGGACTCATCCATTTGAGGTCTTGTATATTCCAACACCCCAACTCAACTTTGTTATCTGTTTTTGTGGAGAGGTGGCAGCCGGACACCAATAGTTTCGACATGCCCTGGGGAGAGATGACAGTGACGTTATATGATGTGGAGCTGATACTGGGTGTACTTGCTTATGATAGTACTGCAGATCTTCAGTACTCTCGGAATCAGTTGATTGCTGTTATTCAGAGTGACTTGGGTATCACCTATACTGGGGGTGGTATAAATGGTCAGGAGTTATTTGATGTTGTAGAGGATCCCCGGAGTAGACTTTTCCCGAAGCATTAGGCTGCATGCTATATCCAATATTTGCTTGGTAGTTCACTCTTCACCGATAAGAGTGGTAACATCATCCCTGCAAAGCTTTGGCCGCTAGTGAAGGATGTTCGATTCTGTGGGGGTTTGCATGGGGTGCTGCTACGCTTGCCTACTTGTACATGAACTTAGGTCAGGCCTCGCGTGTTAATGCAAAGGAGTTGGCTGGGTGTTGGTCACTACTTGAGGTATTATTACTCATTTCTGTTAATATTTGTTTATTTATTTTTATTATTTAATGATATGTTATTTTTATCATTAACTTACATATTAAATTGCTCTTATTTTATTTAATATTCTCTGAATTGTTCGAAATTATTCATTTTCTTTAAACTTGTTTATTAGGCATGGATATACATGTACTTTCCTATGTTTGCATTTGTGATGAGACCAGACGCGATGCCTTGCAGGCCGTACATCCAGCGTTTGTAATATTGGGACATAAAACAGAGCATAAATTATTAGACATTCGCCTATGGTTAGATGTGTTGTCGGTTGATGTGGTTCGGTGGACTCCTTACAAGCTTAACGAAATCCGGGACATTTGGGTTTCCATATGGTATGGATGCTCGTATTTTGATTGTGTTGAGGAGTACATGCTTGACAGAGTTGTCCAAGAGTTCGGGTGGCGTCAATGTATACTAGCACATCCTATTCGTCTCATGGAGGCTCGTAGGCTAGCAAAAAACAGAATCTACGTGGTGAGAAATACATTTGTAGAGGCGTTGTGGCTTAAGGCACCATCACATCCATTGATGGAGACATGGACCAACATCCCTGTAGTACTCCTCAATGGATGCACAGATGATTATATGCAGTGGTTCATCCCTCGTACTCATCCTATGATACAGATCCTGAGATACTTCCACGTGGGTTTCAATATCCAGTTGGAGCTCCCATCTCACCCTCCGTTCTATTGGACATGCTTGCTCATGAGGTTGATAATAATAATGCTGTGAAAGAAGTGAAGTTCAATAAGATATCCCAATTGATAAAGCGGCATAATCATCCTCGGGGTTAGATTGATGTTTTTTTTTTTTTTTTTTGTTTATTTAGTTGGACATTTTTTTGATTTGTTATGCTTATTTACGGTTTTTGATGTGGATTGTTTGAATTTATTTATTTTGATCTTTATGTAAGGTTTAGGGTGTACCTATGTTTCCTTATGATCACTACGTTAATATTAATTTCATTAATTTTCAAATAATAAATAGGTAATTTAATACTAAATCATCATAACACAACACATATAACTTAAATAATAATAATAAGACTAATTTTCAATTTATAATAAATAATTTAGCTAAGACTAAATACATAATAAAATGTAAATATAAATTGCAACGTACAACATAATACTGAATAATTAATAAATTTATTTACAACAAAAAACTAGAAGTTAATATGAATGGGATCTTGTGGTGGATATTCTACACGATATTTCGTGTTCTAATATGCAATCCGTTCAAAATAAGGCTCTGCCTAACCACTGACTCGATCAATACGATTATATTACCATTGCAGGTGCAAATGAGGCAATGGGCATCCATCTCGCATCTATAGCTGAATAAGATAAGAGAAAATGTAAAATAAATCTCTTTTTATACACGTTATTACTATACGAAAAGGCATATATAAATAAAGCAAACCGTTGTGAAATGTTGTTTTTCGTAGAGGTGCCTGATAAACAGAGTTCCCTGCAGTACAAGTTGAATATGAGTACATAGGCAATAATATCGTGGACCCTAACCATGCAATCAATACCATGCACAAATTGAATGTATTTGCAATGATATAAAGGTGACCAAGTGTATCCAACCAATGCTCTCGAGACGCATGTCCATCTCGCCACTGTGTCCTCTATATGAGCTCATAATACTGTTCCAATGATCCAAACAGTGAAACATACATGTTCGTCATATGCTCCGACTCAAAAGACATTCGTCTACGGACCTTAGGCCGTTGGTTTTCATCTCTGAACACAAAGTCCACAACAACTTGAAATCCACAATTACTATCACCTATCACATTTTTCCAGTTCTTAATGAAGGTAAACACAAAACCGGGAATGCATCGATGAAGTGAATGTGGAAGGGGTAGATGGATCTATAACAGAAGATAAACTACTTCGTTCGCTGCTACGCCCTCTACCCTTACCCCTACCCCTAGTGCCCGTGGTGGTCTGCCCCTTCCACGTGAACTAAAACAAAAACCAGAACCGAAACCTAATCTAGAATCGGAGCCAGATCCGAATCTGCTTGACTTTTCTATATTTTTATGTGCAATGGAAACGTGCTCCCAGTACGACGTGTCCGTTTTGGTTGAGTTCGTCTTCCGTCGTCCCTTCGTGGCTGTATGCTCAGGGGGAGTTGTCAATGTTGCACCAGGATCTTCAAGTAAAATAGGACTCAAAACCCCTTTTATGATACGATGCACTTTCCTAACTTTCCATATGGGACCTGTACTTATTTGATCTAATAGGACGGCAAGATCACGCATCTCGAAATCCATGTCCTGTGCCTGCACAGAAGGAATGTCACCCCCAATTTCCGGTGTCCTCCAAAAGGCCGCAATATCTTCCAACTGAAGCGG
Organism: Catharanthus roseus; assembly: GCA_028651295.1. Lineage (NCBI taxonomy): Eukaryota > Viridiplantae > Streptophyta > Magnoliopsida > Gentianales > Apocynaceae > Catharanthus > Catharanthus roseus. The sequence goes on from JAPQWS010000159.1 coordinate 44,917,427, forward strand.
AAGAAGTTGTTCGAACCGTGTAATTAGCTTACATGAACATGGTAGTCCGTGTTATTTCCTTAAATAATGTCCGCACTTTTTTATCAGATCGTCAATGATCTTAGAGCTCTCTTTATCTTAACCCATATCTTTTTCAAAGCCAAATGACTGATGTCAATTACTTAGATTCTTCAATATGGGATTATTCTTCCCATTAAACTTTTCTTTAAGTCATGAAACTCCAATGAGCTCTTAATCTCCGTAATTTGACTTTCGATTAGTGAGTCAATATTAAGAAACACAGTGTCCAAATCACCATGGTATATTGAAAGCCATAGCTTCAGGACTGAATGTTCGCTCTCAATACGGTTCATGGTCCCAACCCCAAAATGTAGTACTTGAGATGTCCAAACTTTGTAGAATTTATGAGCTAGTGGATTCAACCATGTATTAAACAAATAATGTAACAAGTCAGGCCTTTTTTTAAATTCATCTTGAACACATCCAATTTTCTTAGGTATTCTGCCTCTTTGATTTCATTCAACAATTTGTTCCATGAGCCATTAACAAATCGAGATGTGACCTCTTCATCTTTAATCGTTTCGGTAAATTTTGCCAGCATATTTTGATTGATGTGCCTTCTGTATAACATATGATATGAGTTACTGAACACATCTTCGATCACAAGCATTGGAATGCTTTCCTTATCGGTAATGATCACAAGTGGTTCACCAGCATTAACATCTGACACATTCCCGGTTGACATAGCTGATGAAAAACATAGGTGCTTAATTTGTTAAAGGACCCATCTGTATGTCGTAGCTTGCTTCTATGCATGAAAGCAGTTGCCACAGTGAAGTTCTTACACATCGGAATCAACCCTATGGCTTCCAATAGTGGCATATTGTAACTTTTTTTAAATACAGAAGACAAATCAGATAGTTAGAAACTGTAATTAATACTCTTAAACCATAAACAGTAGATAATACAATACTTCAAGCTAAAGGACAACAAAAATTTTAAATCTAATTTATTAGTTTTCATTCAAACCCTAACCATAAATTATTTTAAATTATAACATAAACAATCAATATGTATTTAAATTAATATGGAGAGCTGCTACAATGCCTGACAAAGAACTTACTTGTTTGTTTTATATATAGTATCCATTATCAGTATATATGGCCATGCTTTGATCATTAATGTCGGGTGTGCAACGACAATATCACTAAGTACGTTGTTGTCCTCACAGTTTCTATAGAGGACCGTATAATCCCGCTGAACACTTAAGAAAAGAACTTCTTTTACCGATATTTCGCCCCTGCATCCTATTTTTTTTCATCTTTGCAAGTACGTTATATATTTTCTGTGCATTACATAAAACATATACATCATATTATTAGATCTAAACACATATATTTAAAATATTATAATAACCTATTAAAAGTGATGTACCTCACGGCACAACCCACATTCTGTTCTTGAAAAAATCTTAACATATTACGTGGTGGCAGATGACTTTTCCTAAATTACTTGGTTTGTATCAACTACTCCTACGTTAGTCTTGCAGCCTGAGCATGACCGTGACTGTAGACACCTCTTTTATGGGTAGGCCTCCCATCATGTACGAACAATTGCCAATTCTCACTCGTGGCCATTTACTCGCCTTTTAATTTAAATGGAAAACCACCCCGCCTTTTGAAAGGAATTTCTTCTTATTCATCATCAACTCTCGGCTTCGTTATTGATTTAATTGCACCTCCACACTTACAAGCCAATGTAATATAAGGTTGATGATCGGATGTTCTTGATCTTAAATACTGAGTGATGATCAAATATGTGTTCGCTTTCATCGCCGTTTCTTTAGCCCAATCTACCAACTCTACTTTCAAATTGAAAAATTGATTTGTTGTGAATAAATGTCTTTGATCCACATATTCTTCCGGTTCCAAAAATTCTTCAAATGTAATTGGATCTACATCATCTTGTTACGTTAAAACATAATACGAAACAAATTACTAATACATTTTATATTAATTAAAAAAGTTTATAAAACCAAAAAATTAACATTTAAAATTAAAAGTAAAGCGGTACTAAGTGATTTTTCCTAGAAGGGCGAAACTATCCAGATGTTTCGCTCTACTGGACGATTTTTTTAAAATTTTCGCCAGTATGGGCGAAACTTTTGGAGAAAGTGAGTCAGTATCAGAAAAGAAAATTAACCACTTTTCGTACCTAAAAATTGATATTTTCTTGCAAATAATCTACAAAATGATCCGTATCTACTTCCAGATTATATTGAATATGAAAGATTGATGTTTTTTTTTTAAAGAGAAGTTAGAGAGAATGTTGTAGAGAGAGAAAGTTTCAGGTAACAAATGAATTATTTTCGCGCTAACCTTATAGATTCCCGAGTTATATTTATTGACACTCTTATGCAATATAAAGAGTACAGTATTTTTGCAATAAACTATTTTGCGGGGGGGGAATTATTCTCACGCATATTTTGATATTTTTACCAAATTAAAGGTTATCGTATGAATTTTAACCCCCAAACTTTTGAGTCTAACTTAGCTCGTAAACTTATGTAACCTTTGCTGATAACATGTTACCTCACCCACCAATTAAAGAAAATAATTATGTCTCAATAAGTGTCAGTTTAATTTAAAAATTTTATATAATAACAACTATATTAATATATAGGGAGTGTTGGAATAGAATAATTGAGCTTTGATCCGAAGGAAGCGGGAAACCCCTTATTATAAAAACTTATAAAACTCTCTTTAGTTTTTACTTCCCTTTCCTTTTTAATATTATTACTATTCATTCGTGCGTGAGTGAAGTTTCTCCACCATATTTGTCTATCCATCCATCCCCAAAACTACTTTCCTTCCATTAAAATTTATATTTGATATTCATACACATAGAAGAGGAGGAGGAAATTAATCATATCCTGTGCTTCAGGTACAGATGTATATTTATAAATTATAAAGTTATATTACTAATAAAATTGAAGTGTTATATATATATATATATATATTTAAACAGTGGTAATATAGAAAAATAGATATAATACATGACACTAATTGAAAATAAAACTGTTATACCATTTGTCATCAAAACAAAATAAACTTTTAATAAATATACATATCTCATGCAAAACTATATAAATTAATTCTTTTAATTTATTTCATTTGATGATTTTCCTCTGCTTCATTCAACACAATAAATTAATGAATTACCGACCGAAGATTCGGACGGTAACCAGTCGATGAAAGAGAGTTACCGACCGAAGAGGTCAGTCACGGTATTTTAGTCTGTAACTCGTTTTGACGGAATAAAACGGCGGTCGGTAACTTTTACCGACTGACTTTTTGGAGTTACCGACTAAACTTGCAGTCGGTAACTTTATTTTTCTTAATTAAAAAATGTGAAATAAATATTGAGTTATCGACCAAGTTTACACAGTTACCGATTGAATACATCAGTAGGTAACTTAAATACCGATCAAATTTCAATCGGCCACTTAATTTACTAACTGAATTTCAGTCGGTACTTTTTTTGACAGATATTTTTATTCATAATTATAAATATCCACCTGAAATTAAAAACCAACAAGAACCACGAACTATATAAAATCAACAAAAACGTTTGTAATACAATCAACTAAAACGTCTAGAATACATATATATCAAATACAAATATATAAAAGGTATAGAATACAGAATATAATGTCAAATGTCAAATATATAAAAAACACATAACAAAAATATCATAAACTCTAGATAGGTGGAGGTGGAGGTGGGCTAGAGGAGGGAGGACCGGTTAGTGGCTGAGATGTGGCGTCATCATTCAACAGCAGGAAAGGAGGGAAGAGAGTGGGTGGCGAATCCAGCTACACTCCATACTGAGATGCGAATGATGTCATGAAGTCGGCGAACTTCTCCTGTGCCAGCTAAATGTATCCCCACAACCTCCTCTCTCTCTCAATACAGACCTCATGGCCTGCCGCGGAAGATACAGAAAGAATCGAAGATATGAAGGTGTTGCTGCCTCCCTGGCTCTCCATGGTAACGGTTGTAGATTGTGAGCCAAAACCATAAACATGGCCCTTGTTACTTCCACTGGCAGCCTCGAACATCAATTACTCGTTAGTTAGAATGGGTTAACCGGTCTCAATATGAAGGCGTTCCGCGTTCTCCTTCAGCTCCTGATACTTAGCTTGTACAGAAAAGATATTAATAAGTTATTATGAAGTAATATACAATAAGCATAGAGTAATAAATGATAACATGAGGATTGGTTTAAAACTATTAAAGAAGCTCACCAAAAACTGGTCGGATCGTGTATTGACCCACTGTTCCTTCTACTGATGCAGTAGGACATAAAGTTCTGATTGTGACAAGGCCTCGACTGCAAACATAAATGAGTTTTTAAATATAAAGATAATTAAAAAAACTATAAGTTATAAGAAAATATGGTTTTAAGTTAAAAAGCTGCTAGTAATTAAATATGGAAACAAAATTAACTTACCCACTCAATAAAAGACCTAGACCAACCGGTGTGCTTGCTGGGCCCCTGGCCACCATTCCCCTACTGCTGGTTTTGATGTGCCCCCTTCTGCCTCTTTTTGTATGCATCCGAGCCCCACTCATCACAAAGACTCATGTACTATTTGGTAGTCATCCAGTCAGTATGATGCCCATCGGATCGCACCTCGTACATAAAGTCCTTGTATAATAATGAGGCCCGTTTGTGCCAAACATCCCAAATGACATGGTCATGCATCGGGTCCCATCGATACCTCTTCTTCAACAATACATAATTTGTTAATCAATATAAGCTTATATATTTAAAAGTTCATTTAGTTAGTTTTATATAAACACTTACCTCGTACTCGGTATACCACATTTTTTTTCATTCTATTTGGGACCTTCCCAAAATTCGGATGTACCTCAATGAGATGTGCCTTCATGATTTTAGTAATCACCTTTACGCAGTCCGATTGCTTGTTGAAGCTGTGAAATGTTGAAATACAAGTACATTAATTGCATAAATTTTATTAATGTTAGTTAAAAAAAATTAAAGAGTTTAAGGAACAAGTGACGTTTAAGTTTAAAAAGTCCCTCGGATTTTCCCATATAAAATTAACATTTCTTAGGCATAGAAAACAACAACTACACAACTAATCCAATAAAATCAATGTTTAACATGTGTAATATAAACATGTGTTCTATGTTTAACAAACAACAATTCCATAAAATATGCCTTATTCAAGGCTTGCTACGACGTGTACTTGCCAATGGTCGGTAAGATAAGGATGCGAGAGTCCACAACACCCTGGGATGAAGAGATCGATGGCGGTGGATGTGTTGATGATGAAGGGGCAAGTGCCGATAGACGTGCTGATGATGAAGGGGTAGGCCTCAATAACATCCCCACAGTAGATGAAACAGAAGAAGGAGTAGACGTGGGCACCGGACTCGAGTATGGCAGCTGCAGAAATGGAGTCAAGGTCGCTGATGTGTAAAAGCCACTGCAAGAGGGGTAGACGTCCCCGGAGATGTAGAAACCGTTGTTGGAAAAAGAGACGTCCATGAAGGAATAGAAGTCGCTGCTGAAGGAGTAGACGTCTCAATCGGAGTAGAAGCTGCTGGAGAAGGAGACATCCCCGAAGGTGTAGAAGCCGCTGTTGAGTGAGCCCTCTTCTTACTCCCACGTACCATCTGTAATATAAAAGATTAAACAATTTTAGAAAGTGACTTAAAAGTAAAGTTATTTAAAGATATATAACGACAAAGAGAAACAAACAAGTTATTTAGAAACAAAGTTACTTAAATAAAAATTAAGAGAAAAAGAAACAAACAAGTTACTTAAACAAATTACCAAGTAAACATTCTACGTTTCGGAATTAGACTCCGATTGAAACTCTTCGACTTCCTCTTCTTCATCGGACTCCCATTCGATCTCTTCCTCATGTTCATTATTTTCATCTTCATCTACAATACTACTCTTCCTGCAAATGTCTACCGATTCTGACTCGCTCGACTCGTGAACGAGAGTTCCAATGTCTTAAACATCAACGTCTACCCTTGAAGTCTTAGCAATATCAACGTATTCTTGAAATAGAACGTCTACTAGAGGTACATCTAAAATATGAGGTCTTAACTTCATTACAGCCCACCAATCACTTTTTTGTCGTTTAGGTGCAGGGTATGGAACGTAAGTCACTTGTTCGGCTTATTGAGATAAAATGAAAGGATCATATCCCCTTGCATATTTCTCTTTAATGTGCAGCTCCAGAATTTAATATTTATCATGAATCTTGAGACCTCAAGTTAAATGTGAATCAAACAAATCAGACTTAAAAATAACGACCGATTGACTTGGTCTTCCAATATATCGAACCTCATCATCTCATTTAAAGTCCCATGATAATCACCCTTTAACCCGTACACTAAGTTATATGTAAGACTATCAGAACCTCTTTCCTGTGTATTTAACCTAAACTTGTTAACAAAATATCCATGACATGATTTCACACGTTTAGGCGGACCCAATAATAAGCACCTAAGGCATTCATTGTCGCTTGAATTCACGGGTTTTTCCATCTGAATAAAAGAATGAACATTTGTTTAGTTTATACATTATTAAACTTACAATAGTAAAATTAATCAGACTTTCAACTCACTTCTTCTCTAAACCATATTAAAACTCATCACTGATTCTCGTCGATATGTCACTTTCTGTTAAACTTGGAAAATGCATCCTCAATTCTGTTGTGTACTTCCTACAAGTAATTAATGTACTTAACTTGTAATTAATCACGTGTTATCATCTGTGAGTAAAAATATTTTTATATAGTAAGTAGTGAAATTAACTTACGAGAGGTACAACTCAACTTCATCATAGTTCGTTACTGTCTTATATTCTTTATCATCCAAATATCTTGTCGTCGTATTACTGTACACCCTCCCTTGTCCATTGCAAATTGAAAGACCCGATTCTCCATCCCTTGGTTGATCACTATCATCATTTCTTGGTGGATCTCTAGCCTTGGTGGAAACATGAGCTTCAAATAGCAGCTATAAAATGTGGCAGCCTCTTCAACCAAATAAGCATTGCACATCCAACCCTCAAACCTAGCCTTATTCTTAATTTTCTTTCTTCAAATGGTTCAAGTACATCTCAAATGGATAGATCCATCTATAAGGAACTAGACTACATACCTAGCCTCATACGGAAAGTGAACCACTAAATACTCCATGAAATTGAAGAACGAAGGAGGAAAAATCCTTTCTAACTTGCTCAACCACACAACAATATTACTCTCCAATTCACACATGTGTGCCAAACTTAATTTAGGAGAGCACAAGTCTCTATGAAACAAACTCAATTCTATCAAGACACTCCATACCTTGTTCGAAAGTACCTCTTTGAGAGCAATAGGAATCAATCGCTCCATAAACACGTGGCAATCATGACTTTTCATTCCGGACATTCTCAACTCCTTTAAATCAATACATCTGCTCAGGTTATAGATGCATATATATCGGGTAGTTTCAAGTCCTTCACCCACTCAAGTACTATCTTCCTTTGTTCTTTTGTCAAAGCTTAAGACACCTTCTATTTTGCAGAACCTTTGAGATTTAGTTCGGGCCGATTACAATATCTTTGAACATCTTCCTTAGACTTCACGTTATCTTTCATCTTCCCTTTCACATCCATAACTGTACTAAAAAAATTATCAAAGACATTCTTCTCATTATGCATGACGTCAAGATTGTGGCGAACTAGAAGAGTACGCCGATACGGAAGATCCCAAAAGATACTACGCCTTGTCTAATTGCGACATTCTCCTCTACCATCTTCCTTTCCCATCTAAATTCTGGTTTCTGTAATATTTGACATATCTTGAACCTTTTTTCCCAATTTCTCTCCTGTAAGACAAGGTGGCAGCTCAGAATGATCTTCTCCTTTACCCTTTTTAAAACACCTAGAATCCCTCTGAAATGGATGATCGGAAGGCAAAAAGTAGCGATGAGAATCAAACTAAGATTGCTTTCCCGCACTTTGTAGTCTAAATGGTTTTGTTTCTTCCATGCAATAAGGACAAGCTAATACTCCAGCAATAATCCAACCGGACAACATCCCATACGTAAGAAAGTCACTAACAACCCATAGAAGGGCATCCCTCATATTAAAGTTATGATTCTTCAAAATATCATATGTGTTAACCGCATGCAACAATAATTGGTACAATTCTTCTATCAATGATTACAAGTAAACATAGCTAACTTATGTTTTGGATTCTAAGGGCCTACAATAAAACATGTAAAGAACAATTATCGGAGTTTGTAAGCACATCCAAAAAGCTAAGTTGTATGGCATAACAATCACTGGCCATGACAAATACTGCTTTCCAAACATCCCAAAAGGTGATAGTCCAAGTCTTACATTCCTTGCTTCGGAAGCAAACTCAGGATGAGTACTAACAAAATGCTTCCAAGCTTCTCCATCCCGTGGGTGACTCATCCTATCTAGCTCAGGAATTTTTCTGAGTGCCATCTCATATGCTCAGCCGTTCTTAGAGAAACATACAACCTCTCAACCTGGGTGTTAACAGAAAATAATGCATCTTCTGGTATGGAATTTCTTTGGACTTCTTCTTCTTATTTTTCTTTCTTCTCATGTAACGTTCATGGCAACAAAAATTGCACTGATGTGCTTGAGCATCATCCTCCCAATACAGTATACATCCATTAACTCATATATCAATCTCATATTCAAACCAGATACTAACTTCTTTGTCTAGTACCAATCACCCAACACATTATTGCCTTCAAAGAATACATCCTTCAACAAGTGTAATATTTGATCAAAGTACTTTTTAGACATGTTATTCCTTGACTTAATGTTCAACAACCTTACAATTGCTAACAACTGTGAGTACTTTGTACAACCTTCATACAACGACATATTAACAGATTTTAGCATGTCATAAAATCGTTGAGCTTCAGGATTAGGTTTCTCCTCATAATTGTAGTACGCTGGATCGGGTTCAAAATCCAGACCAGCTGCATAAAAAAATACGCTCACAATAAGTGTTGCTTTCAACATTTCTTTTAACACTACCTTTCCTAATAATCGGTCGGTAACTCACCGACGGTTCTCCATGTGCAGTCCAATTATGATAATTAGGTAAAAAACCTTATATATAAAAATGCAACTTCACATCATCCTCTTTAAGATACTTTAAGTTCTTGCAATTTGTGCACAGACACCGTAACTCGTTAGGTGTACAAAAACTGTAATTTAGACATCAATTCACAAACCCCTTCACACCTGGTTGAAACTTATTACTAATTCCCATAACTCCAGGCACAGTTCTTCTATACATCCAACTACGATCCTACCCTACAACTTCATAAAACAAAACATACTCATTTACAGTTAGAATTCATTACTAACTAACCTTACATTTAAAGTGTTTAAAGTTGATTTATGAAATATTTAGATTGTAAGATTTGTTCTTTAAGAGTTTAAAGACTCTGGTAATCATTTCATTATTAAGTTGACTTCTAAAAGAAGAAGTCGATTTTGATACATTGGAAATGAACAAGTAATAGAAGTACAAACACTTTTATCGTTTTGAGAAAAGTCCCAAAGTTAAGAAATTTTATTTATTTTAAGGTCTTAATATTTATTTTTAGATAAGTAAACCCTTAAACTTCCCTTAACTTTAAAACTTTGATAGAAACAAACATATAATTCCTAAAATACACTTCAAACTTTGGTGTTTGTAAACTTTCGTAAATATTTCAAACACTTATTTCAAACAATTGTTGAAACTCTGCTCTACCTACTTCTTAACAAAAACTCGAGAGGCTGCTCTACCAAGAATACACTACATAAAAGTCTTAGTTTTTTGAAGTTTAGAAAATTTTGGTAGAGTTTCCCCTGTATTATGGACATTTTCCAGGCACAAACACAAATTCACCAATTGAAAGAGTCAGAGCTTCCCTGTAAAGCAATATTTAAAATAAAAGAGTCAGGGCTCCCCTGTAAACCAATATTTAAACTAAAAGAGTCAGGGTTCCCTCGTAAAGTAACATTTAAACTAAAAGTGTTAGGGTTCTCCCCGTAAACCAATATTTATACAAAAAGAGTAAGGGCTCTTCCGTAAAGCAATATTTAAACAATAAGTTACAACTACATTTTTAAGAGTATTTTAAAATCCCATCAAATTATATAAACATATTCATATTCATTTGCTAATTCACTATACCATAATTATTATAATATTATTTTTAATTAAAAGCAGAATTAGATTAAAAGAATCAAATAGTCATTTCTACCTTTATATAAGCTGATAGCGAATCTGTTGGATCTTGATGTAATGAGAAGCGATGGTCAAATGTACTCAACTGAAAAACAAAACTTATATTAAAAGAAAAGTTACTTTTCATTTTTGGTATACAATTAAAATCTCAATTACTTATATAAATTTTATGACATCTAAGAGGAAATGTTATGAGGCGTGCTTAATATTATTCATCACAAGAGAAAAAAATAGTCACAGTATCATATGAAAGATATTTTCTAATAGTTTTAAATAAAAGATCATAAAATTAAAGTTTTCATAATAAGGACGTGAAAATGTATGAATGACAAATGTACGTGGAATGTGCAAAACAAAAACGACTTTAAGCATTACACTCAAAACCAATAATAAAACATAGAAAAAGCCATTTCAAGATTTGTGACGAAATAAAACCAGGGACTATAGTTGAGTTGCTAAACAACAACAATAAGAATTGCTCCACATATTACAAGATGAAAAGAACCTTATGATATACACCTCAGCAAATCAATTTCCTCTCAGCATTGCAATTCTTATCTTAGTTTTAAGATTTGGATTCTATCCCTTACACAATAGAATTCATGTACTCAAAAAGAAAAAGAAAATAGAAGGTTTTAAGATGTCCGATATGAAAGAACTATAAAAAGAAAAACTTCAAACAAATAGAACTGTATTAACAGAAAGAATATATGGGCTTTTTGAAACATCTAAGTTTCTAGCCACACATAATTTGAGAAGGAATGATAATGCTAAATTAAGAGAATCAATTCTTTTCTAAGTTAGCAACCAATGGGTTTAAGAGTTTTACCTCTATTAGAAGTACGGAACCGCACTGTCTTAAAAATATGCTTGAAACAAAGATACAAAAAATCATTATATAACTAGATCATTTAAGTTAATTTATTTGCTACATAATATACGAAAAATATGTTTAACATTTCTATTACAAGTTGCACCTAAACGAATTCTCAAACAAATTCTCACATGAAGAAGAATCTCTCTTGTAGTATATACTTAAATGAGTAAGAATTCAACCGTCAACATATATTTTACTTATGGGAATATATTGATTATTATGCACCTGTAAATATAATACTATGCATTTTGGGGATAATGAGAATCCCACGAGACCTTAATTGACTGCACTATTTTTCTAATTAATACATAGTATTTGGTTGGAGTCTTTCATCAATTTACTAATAAATAAAACTAAATTGGTAACAGCAACAACAAGAAGATAGACCAAAAAAAAGTTTGTACGGAACTTTAAAGATAGACCATATATTTTATTACTAGAAGCACACCATTTACGTCAAATGGGACTTCAAAGATAGACCATATTACTGGATGCACACCATTAACCTCAACAAGAAAATCTTTGTCATAATACTAATAAAATAACCAGTCCAGCCGCAAGTACACATACACACTCATGCTTTCTTTTTGTAATACAATTGAAATGGCTAAGCAGATGGACGAACAAGATGTATCGATCAACCTTTAAACATCTAACATTAACATGTTTTTAAGTTTTTGGGAAACAAAAGAAGAAGCATTGGACATTCAATTTCACTTAAACACAGAGAGTGAATGAGAGAGAGAGAGAGGGGGAGGGGGGAGGGGGGGGCTATACTTTCTTCAATTTCATAGCTGCTGAAGAAGCTGCCGGTCAATAGTCGCCTTCAATTTCAAGGTAGCCAGAGAGAGCAGTAGCATGTGAGCTGCAAAATTTAAAAAAAAAAAAAAGACCTTACACACACAGTATAGAGAGAGAAAGAGAGAGAGAGAGAGAGAGAGAGAGAGAAGAGGGGTTATACCTTCTTCAATTTCACAACTCTCAGAAAAGCTACTAGTCAACAGTCGCCTTCAATTTGAAGGTTGCCGAAGAAAGAGCAGTGGCGTGTGAGCTGCAAAATTAAAAAAATAAAATCCTTCCACACAGAGAGAGAGAGAGAGAGAGAGAGAGAGGGTCGCCGGACCAGGAGGGGCGACAGTCGCCGGATGATTGGTGATCCATGGTGGGGTTTCAAGTGATGTGTTGGGGGAGAACAGAGTCGAGTTGGGAGGGGGGTGGGGAGAACTGGGAAGTGTTTTTGAAAGGGGGAGGGAAGGGTTGAATCATGTAATTGAAATTCCATTTTAAAAAATTCAAATAACTTACCGACCGATTACTGACCAAGGATCGGGTGGTAAACTGTAGCTGCTGACTTAACGATCGATTTAGTCGAACTCAGTCGGTAACTTCCTCTAGTTACCAACCGAATACCATTCTGTCCATACTCGATTAATAATTTGAAGAAGTTACAGACCGACCAAAATCGGGCATTACGCTTTTTTCTAGTACTGATTTTTTATGAAAATATTATAAACTTTTAATAAATACACATATCATCATGCAAAAATATATAAATTTATTCTTTTAATTTATTTCTTCTGATAATTTTCCTATGCTTCAATATTTGTTCTTTTCAACACAAATGATGGACCTCTCCTGTTAAAAAATATATATAAGAATAACAAATTTAATATGATGAAAGTTTTGTAAGCAATAACAATCAAATTTATATTTATACCTTCTTATACAAATTTTCTTTGGATGTAACTCGAAAATTTTATTGTTTTCCTAATTGTTCTCCCCTATTAAACAAAAAATGCATAAGAGTAATAAAGTTCAATATAATAAAATATTCTATAAATAACATTCAAAAATTAAATTTACACCTTCTAAGACAAATTTTATTAGGATGTAACATGAACATTTCATTGGTTTCCTAATTTAATGTTTTTTCTTTATCAACATCTATAACGTTCGAGGCAAGTTCGAGAATTTTAATGAATTCGCTCTATTATTCATATTTAATATGTAATATTATTAATTTTTAGTATATAATATGTAACAATAAAGATATGAATATGAAGTAAGGGAAAAATTTTTATGAATTATTAATGTTATGTTAATAATACAATCACAATATGATATTCATAAATAATCGTAATATAACAAAATAGATATACACATTCAACTAACTTATTAAAAAATCAAAAGTCATAGTATTTGTGATACAAATATGAGAAAATTTTAGTAAATACACATATCATTATGTGTAAAAATGTATAAATTTATTCACATGATACTTCTCCTCCTCACCAATATTATTTTTTTTCAAAAACAAATTATGAATATCCCTATTAAAGAAAAAGATATAAAAATAAATAAATTTTTATAAGATAAAATATTTATAAATAACATTCAAATTTTTTATTAATACCTTCTGATACAAATTTTGTTTGGATATAACTCGAAATGTCACGTTACTCACATTCCTAATTGTGCTTTCCTATTAAAGAAAAATGCATAAGCGAGTTCTTGTTGTACCATACTTGAGCAGGAGATTAATATTTATAAATTATTAAAATTATTTTAAAATAAAAGTTATAACATTATATGTAATGTAATGAATGTTATTATTGAATTAAAATATTTTATATAAAATATATAAATCTTTGTATTTTTATGAATTCCGTAAAAAAGACTAATAAAAAAATCACAAAAACCATGAGGAACTTATCTTTTAAGAAAATTGACAAAATATTATTTCATATTCATCTAATAAGAAAAAAGAAGAGTGAGCAATGAAAAGATTATAAAATTTTAAAAAAGAAAATAAATTTGTAGACTGATCAAGAAACAAAAACTAATTATTATAGAGTGATTAGCATAAGAATTAATAGAGTTTGAGCCTTATTAAACATTTTGTTAATTTAGGAAAAGGATATAGGAGTTGTAATTCCTTATCTGGCAGTACCAAAATTTTAAAATAAATGTTAAATGTTTAATTATTTTAATAGTCTATGCTACTTTGCAAGGGTTTAAGTTGAATCGGATTTAATAATACATTATACTTTATCTTAAAAATTACTTCGGATCATAAATTATTTATCTGATAGAAGTTACAAATTCCAATAACTAATTATTTCTGAAATAGGTGTGCCCATCATAAATATTGTTTTTTTTTTTTTTTAATTTCGTCAATCAAATAATTTTGTAAAGAAAAATTTATATAACTTTCGTTCTCTTCAACTGATCCAAAATCTACTGAATCAATCTTTTGTCCATATTGTTGAATTATTGGCTAATTAATTAATATACAACCAATCAAAAGATAGAAATCTTCTAAATGCATTGGACGCATATCAAAATTGCAAAATAATTTCTTGAAATATTTTATCAATTGTACTGGTTTAATTCACCACACTCATTCCTTAGATATTTTCTCCTTCTAAGATGTTTCGTAAGGGTCGAAGATTGACAGACATATTGGCTTCTTCTTGTTCTATCACTGTCATTACTCTCTTCTTGCTGGCCTTGGTATGTTTTTTTTCTTTTCTTATTGATCAAGCCTCAAAGGTAAATTAGATTTCCCAACTGCAGAATTCCGATCACACTCATGATCAATTATGGACAATCAAGCTAGATTGCGCTATTGAATACTTTCAGTGAGAGCTTGATGATTTCATATGCCTAGCTAGATATCATGGATAGTAAAGATTTAGTTTAACTTCATGGATATCCATCGTAAAAGTTTGTGTTAGGAGGAAAATTAGTATATTTATTAAATTGTTCAACAACAATCGTTGTCCTTTATTAGTTGATAAAATATTTTCAAATGTAATTCAGTTGAGTATACAAAATGAGTTTCTTTCTAATAAATTTCCATTCTCTGCTTCATTCTCGTTTGAAGAAGAAAACACTGGCCATTAATTAATTAAAGCACACCAAAAGAAAATAAAAGAGATTTAACCCCCCCTCCCCAAAAAAAAAATTTAAACTCTAATTGATGCTCGTATGGCTAGTAAGATAAAAGAATTTGAGAAGCAAAGTGATTGATAATTGGGAAAATGCCAAAATCAATTGCCTATACATACAATGTAGACAAAATCAATTTCACAAAGGACTCTAAACTACCTTGGGAAGAACTTGGAAATAAGATTACTTTTCTATTGCAAGCTCATAACAATTAATTAAGAATAACATGCATAAAAAATACTAAAAATATGGATATGAAGATTCAGTGAGATCTCAAAAACTAACAAAAGAGACAAACGCCGAAATCAAGGTGGGTGTAAATACTGCCTCTTTTGACCTCTGATTAGGGTAAGATTTCTCCTTGTCTCTTGTGAACTGTAATTGAATTTAGTCAGAATATCTTAATATTCATAAAAAGATACAGATGTTAACATTATAAAAAACCATTCTCCTTACTATATATTTTTGCCTGTTCTTAAAAATACCTTTCAAGGGAAAATTACAAAATCGCCTTGGTAATCTTGCATTAATTGTGCTGATAAGAAAATAGTCTGCATTCAAATTGAGAGAACTATTAGCCTGAACAAAATTCAAAAGCATAAAGGTTAAATTCACAAAGAGAAAATATGGAGGAATAGAATATCATTGAAATTCGGAATTGAGTTGTGTAAAAAATTTTCTCAATCCCCTATGGAAAGAGAACTTCCTTCAGGCAATCGGTCCTGAAAATGCGACTTTTACACCAGTTTTCTCGCTGAGTTTCGTGAATGACCTGAATTAGACCTTGCTAATGGGGAGTTACTAGGCTGCTAACTTAATGGAGAATTCAGTTAACTACTAATAAATAACTGCAAGCAACAGGAAGAAAACATAGAGGGAATGAAAACGGGATGAGTACTTACGGTATTAAGGTTTATTAGGGCAGGGGGAGACTAATATTTATAAGGGAGATAGCATGTTATTCTCCATAGTTGGCAAAGCTAGCAAAACGTGGATTTTCCTAATTAGAGTTATCTTGTTATGTTTTTAATATAAAATATTTATGATAAGTAATAAATCAGAAACAACTATTCATCTTTTTAGTTGTTTAAATACAATAATTATCTTTCCAATAAGTAAAAAAAACTGATTAATAATTATTTTTTCTACATCTGTTATTTTTTTTATATTTATATAGGGAGAAAAAAGGAAAGGGAGCTACGTAGCACTCTTATAACACTCAGCATGACTTTATATATATATATATATATGGTATTAGAATATACCAGTGCCTGAATATCATTCCAAATATCCTGTACAGGCATTTATAATTGATTGGAGAAATTCTACTAAATACTCATGCACTAAACATTTCAAAGTATTGTTTGCAACTGTATCTTATGTGAACCGGTTAGACATGCAAGAACATCAAGGAGTTTTGACAAGAGCGAAGGGAAAACAACTAAAGAGTCACAAGGATCAAATTGAGCAAGAGAAGTTTCAAGGCTTAAATTTTGATGTCCAAGACTTTATGGGGATTAAATTTTGATGTCCAAGACTTTAGGGGGCAATATCCTAATTTTTGAATGAGTTAGAAATTGAAATTTACCGTGGTAGATGGTTGGAATCCCTTTTGCCCAAACTGAAAAGTTTCCTCCTATTTTTGGCAATGTGTTGACTAGCGCTCTAGAATAGTCCAAATGCAATTAAAACACTTCCATTGTCTTATCAAGTGTATGTATAGGTTATATCTATCCTTTGGGCTGAAAATATGAGAGAGAAAATTTCCTATTTCTCCCTCAAGTCTCTATAAATATGTAGTCTTCCATTTTGAAGAAGTAATCAAGAAATTTTTCAAGTTCTTCTCTTAGTATTCTTAGTTCTTAGCTTAGTTTTTCTATCTTCTTCAAGGGTGAACTTCCTCGAAAGAAAAATCACTATGAAGACTTGTTGAAAGTTCCAAGAGCTTCAAGGTTGATCATAAAAAAAAAATTCCTTCATACTAGTTACTACACTCTTGTAGAAAACTAGTCTTGAGGTCTTCTTCTTGTTTCATTGAGGTCTAAGGTTCAAAATACCTTAGGTTGCTTGAAATTTGAAGAAAAGATTTTGTTTAAACCTTCTTGAGGTCTTGGATTTGATATATCCAAGGTTGCTTGAAGTTTAACATTTTCAAGTCCTTTCAAAGGCACTTTCTTCTACTTATTACACTTGTTTTGTTTGTTCTCTCCCTCATTTCTTGGACAAAATTTTATGCTCTTGAAGATCATTCCACATCATTTGGTATCAGAGCCACCTTCAAGTAAGTGTTTTTGAGATATCTTACATACAAAAAAAAAAATAATAATAATAATACAAGACAAAAAAAAAAAAAAAAAGGAGAGAAAAGAGACAAGATTGCTGGAAAATGGCATCACAAAAATAGAATGCTTGAACGACCTGGAATATGACTAGAACTTTGCAATATTTTTACATGGAGTAATACTACATTGACCTGGGAAACAAATGAAATAAGTTTCATCTAATTTGGACTTCATTTGATATCTCAAAATAGTCAAAACTTGAAGGTGTACCTGCCTTTTCTGCAGACAAAAAAGTACTGAAATGATCTGTGCATATCTTCCTTTTTACTAATCATTTTTCTTTGATTCTTGAGCCTAAACTCAAGCATTTTGAGTGAAGATTCTTTCTAGGCAAACCTCATTTAATTTAGACTTGTGGTCTACTCTGCTTGCTGGAAACTTTTGTTGTGTATTCTTTTGTGTTCTTGAAGTGTCCTAGCTTTGTGTTTGTATTTGTGGTCGAATTTCTTTCCTCTTTCAGTACTTATTTCTTCATTTGGTCAATCTACCATTATTGACTCAAATGCTCTTGGAAATGTTGTTGAACTTCCTTAAAATGAATGGATGACTCAATATCATTTTCCTTACTTCTCATATTTCTCAACTAGTTTTTGTTTGTGATTTTTTTCATTTTGGTTGTTTTAAACTTGAGTAGAGGTGTTAAATATTTGTTAAGAACTCATAGAACTCTTTGAGGCTTGAACCTTTAGAAAAAGGCAAGAGCTGTGAGAATATCCTCAAAAAAAAAAAAAAATGCCAAAGAGAGTTAAACAAGAGAGTTTTGTGAGGTAAACACTACCAAGATGTCAACCCAAGCTCAAGCACCAACTCCTTTTGGAGAAGAGTCTAGCAACTCCCAACATGATGACCCTTTGAGGCTCATAATGCAAGAGTTACAATCCCTAAGAGATGAGATGAGGGATATTAGAAGGGATGTCACTAATCTCTCTAATCAACAAAGGGAGGTTAGTCCTCATGGTAGTCTCAATGTTACTACCCCAAGGAGCAATCGACCACTCAATTGCTCTAGGACAACCGAGTTCCACCAATCTCTACATTTTGATGAAGAACTTCATCCACCTCTTTACGGTGGTAGAAGAGGCGGTTTTGGAGGAAGAAGCATGCCTAGACACTTTGAAGAAGTTCCAAGGCCACAAGCTAGGCATGGAGAGCCATTATATGATGATCACGAACATGTTCCATTTGTTGCAAACTGTGGAAGAGACCAAGGTGACCAAACCTTGGACCGAATGAAGTGGAAAGCTCCCTAGTTTTAAGGGTGAGAATGACCCTAACATTTTCTTAGATTGGGAGAGGCAAGTAGAAAACATGTTTATGTTGAAAAATTGTAATGAGTTCTTAAAAGCTAGACTTGTACTAGCTGAATTTTCCGGCTATGCTTTACATTGGTGGGAAAAGGTAGTAAACCAAAGAGTTAGAAGTGGTAGACCACCGGTTGATACTTGGAGAGAGTTAAAAGCTTTGATAAGAGAAAGATTTATGCCTGAGCACTACTATAGAGAGCTTCATTATAAGCTCATGACTTTAAAATAAGGTGCAAAAAGTGTAGAAGAGTATAGACAAGAGCTTGAGCTCTACATCTTGAGGTTGAACTTGGAAGAAGATAAGGATGCTTCAATGGCTAGGTTCCTTAGTGGTCTCAATAGGGAGATAGCCAACCAACTTGAGCTGTATCCACATACAACTTATGAAGACATGTGCCACCTTGCCAACCAGATCGAATCACAAAGGAAAAGAAGTGGGATGATGTGATCCACATTTCCCAACCAAAGACAAGTTGCAACAACAAGACCACCTACTTCCAACTTTAAGCCATGGCCAAAAAAGGAGGAGGCTCCTAGAGGTACTTTCCAACCTCCAACCAAACAAAAGATGGAAGAGAGAGGTAAAATCATTTCTAACCCTCCAAAGTGCTTTAAATGTAATGGTGTAGGACATTGTGCAAGTAGTTGTCCGACAAAGAGAGCTTTGATCTTTAGGGAGGATTTGAATTGTTGGATTGAGAAGGAGGAGGATGAAAGTAGCGAATGTGTTGAGGGTGAGGATGATGAACATGTTGATTTGAATCCTTTAGGAAGTGATGACGATGTCTTGAGCTTAGTTACCATAAGAGCACTAAGCGCTCAAACTTTTGATGATAACATGATTGAACAAAGAGAAAACATCTTCCATTCTAAATGTAAAGTTGAGGGAAGGATTGCAACCTTATCATTGATAGTGGTAGTTGTGTAAATGTGGCTAGTGCTTATCTTGTTGAGAAGTTGAAACTACCTACTACAAAACATGATAAACCCTACAAACTCCATTGGCTAAATGATAGTGGAGAAATTAAAGTGTTGAGACAAATAGTGGTACCAATAGAAATGGGAGCTTACAAAGATGAGATACTATGTGATGTGGTGCCCATGCAAGCATGCCATCTTCTCTTGGGAAGACCTTAGCAATTCGATAGAAAGTCCCTCCACAATGGGGAGAAGAATACTTATTCTTTTGTGAAGGATGGAAGAACATTCACTATGAATTCTCTTACACCTCAACAAGTGAGAGATGAACAAAAAAAGATGAGGGAGAAAGAGAGGGCCGAAAGTGAGCTCAAAAGGAAAATAATTGGGGAGGGAAAGAGAGTTGAGGAAAAAGAAAAGAGTGAAGAAAGAGTGATGAAAAACAAGAGTGAAAAGAAAAAGAGTGACAACAAAAAAGAGAGTGAGGTGAAAGAAAAGAATTGTTTCTTTGCAAAACCTAGTGAGGTGATTGAAGCAATTGAAAGAAAAGAAGTGGTATTGCTTTTGTATTGTAGGGAATCTTTTACTTCATCTAAAGAACACCCTCTTTTTCAAGTGAAATTTTGCAGGTTATTGAAGATTACAAAGACGTATTTCCCGATGAGATGCCCGGAGGTCTTCCACCAATTAGAGGAATCGAACATCAAATCGATTTTGTCCCCGGGGCGGTCTTACTAAACCGACCGGCCTATTGGAGTCCACCGGAAGAGACTAAGGAGCTAAAAGGGCAAGTTGAATTATAGGATTCGCATATATCATATTTTGTTTTACTTATTAATGCGATTAATTAAATAGAATGTTGTTACTGCCAATTGTTTGGCGTACAGTCTGTAATCTGTGCAATTTAATTGTTAAACTAATATGCAGAATCACATGATTTAATGTTTAACTGTTAAACAAAATTTCTGGCGGCATGATTTTAGGGTTTATGACGGCAATAACTAATTAGGGACCGCCGTTTTCTTCCGGGGTCTTCGCTCCCGGAATCCCCTTGTTGTTTCTTTGCATGTTTCTTCCTATCTTTAGATGCATGGTGCATAGCATGGCCCTTTACCTCTTGTGATTGATTGGCTTATTTTGTTAATGGGTTGTATATTTTTAAATACGGCCTGTGTGTCGTTGTTTTCGTTGATGTAATATTATCAAGCTTTACTAGAATAGGTTAATTTTATTTCCTATTCCTATGTACGTTTTCTATCCTATGTAACAAGATTAGAAGGCCAAGACATTGGAGGCAAGCTCATGGAGATGAAGACTTACCTAGATTGACCTTTGACTTCCATGAGGCTCGTGGAAGTCAATATAGGATTGGGGCCATGCGATGACACATTTTATTTGATGTATACATATATTATGCATGTGATGTTTAGTTTATTTCCTTTTATTTTTTATATATGTTTTGTGAAATAATATACAAATAAAAAGGAAGAAGGTTTTTGAAACCGTGTAAAAAAAAAAAATTAAGTCGTAAAATGCCTTCCATGATCATAAGCACTTCTCCATGCTTGGATCATCATTTTGTCTCATTGCCAAAGCAAGAGATAAATGGTTACCTAAGTAGGGGAAGATAGAAAATGGTGATTTCTATATGCTTGGAATGGTTTGGATTAACTAGGCTATCAAAACGGTTTTGAGCCTAGGACATCATATGGGATTTTGCTGGTACATGTAGATGTAAATCCCATTAATACATTTTTCTCTAATTATGGGTGTTAAGCCAAAGCTTACTTATGATTAGAATAAAATGAATTTTTATACCCATGATTTATATCAAGTGTTGAAAATTTTAGGGAAAATTTAATGCTTCATTTATTTAATTTTACTTTGCAAATTCTATGTAGATAATGGCCTCAAACAATTCAAACACATCGTTGCGATCCGTGCTTGAAAAGAATAAGCTTAGTGGGACTAACTTTCTTGATTGGGCACGAAATTTAAGGATTGTCCTTAAACAAGACAAAAAAATTATATGTACTTGAGAACCCTATCCCTAATCAACCAGCTAATAATACCCCTAGAGTCGAAAAGGATGCTTATAGTAAGCACAAGGATGATTCTAACAATGTGACGTGTCTCATGTTGGCTACGATGGAATCTGAGTTGCAAAAGCAATTCGAGGAAGTTGAGGCTTATGAGATGATAAAACAGCTCAAGGAAATGTTCCAAGAGCAGGCACGTCAAGAGAGATATCTTACCACTAAGGCGTTGAATAGCTGCAAAATGACCCCCGGCACTTCGGGCTTAGTGCTCATGTCCTTAAGATGAAAGGGTATTTTGATCGCCTTGAAAAACTTGGAGCACCCTGTAAGTCATGACTTGGCTACCGATATGATCTTGGCCTCTTTGACCTCCCGACTATGATCAGTTTGTCATGAATTTCAATATGCATAATATGGAAAAGTCCATAAATGAATTGCACGGGATGCTCAAGCAGGCTGAACAAAACATTAGGAAGTCTACTCCTAATGTTCTGATGGTTCAGAAAGGGCAGTTCAAGAAGAACAAGGGAAAGGGAAAGGGAAAGGATATGGCCAAAAAGAGTAAAGGCAAGCAGAAGCCCAAGCCCAAGGTTAAACCACCAAAGGAAGGGACTTGCTTCCACTGCAATGAACCTGGTCATGGGAAGAAAAGAAGAAGCAAAAGGCCAGTGAGACTGCTGCTTCAGGTATTTTCGTTATAGAAATTAATATGTCTACTCCTACTTCATCGGTATTAGATACCGGATGTGGAGCTCACATTTGTGTAAATGTGCAGGGACTCAAAAGGAGTAGATCTTTGGCAAAGGGAGAGGTGGACCTACGAGTTGCAAATGGAGCAAAAGTTGCTGCTGTAGCTGTAGGGACATTTGATTTACTTTTGCCTACTGGGCTTATAATTGAACTTAAAGATTTTTATTATGTTCCTGCTATGAGTAGGAACATCATTTCGGTTTCTTGTTTGGATATTGATGGTTTTGAGTTCAATACTAAGAATGGTAAAAGTTCTATTTATAAAAATGGTATTTTCTATGGGGATGCCTCTTTATGTAATGGACTTTACATTCTTAACCTACATAATTCCATTAGTAAGCCCATCTATAACATAAATACAAAGAAATTTAAATCTAATGATTTAAATCAAACTTACTTCTGGCATTGTCGTTTGGGCCATATAAATGAGAAACGCATATCAAAACTCCATCAAGATGGGACTTTTATCTTCATTCGACCTTGAGTATTATGAAAAATGTGATTCTTGTTTATTGGGAAAAATGACTAAAAGTCCATTTACAGGGCAAAGTGAAAGGGCTACCGATTTATTGGAACTTATACATACTGATGTATGTGGGCCAATGAACACACAAGCCAGAGGAGGTTTTCAGTATTTCATTACATTCACAATGATTTCAGTAGGTATGGTTATGTCTATCTAATGAAACATAAATCTGATTCCTTTCAAAAGTTTAAGGAATTTCAAAATGAAGTACATAATCAACTTGGAAGGGGTATCAAATTACTTCGTTCAGATCGAGGTGGTGAATACTTAGGCCAAGGGTTTGACGAACATCTAAAAAAATTGTGGGATATTATCACAATTAACTCCACCAGGAACACCACAATGGAATGGTGTGTCTGAACGCAGAAATCGAACTATTGGATATGGTTCGATCTATGATGAGTCAAACAGATCTTCCAATTTCTTTTTGGGGTTATGCTCTAGAAACTGCTGCATTCATATTAAATAGAGTTCCATCTAAAGCTGTTCAGAAGACACCATATGAGATATTGACCAGGAAACAACCTAGTTTAGCATTTCTCAAAATTTGGGGATGTGATGTTTATGTGAAGCGATCATTATCTGAAAAACTAGCACCCAAATCTGATAAGTGTCTGTTTGTGGGATATCCTAAGGAAACTAAAGGATACTACTTTTATCTTCCATCTGAAAATAAAGTGTTTGTTGCTCGGAACGGAATTTTCCTTGAAAGGGAATTCGTTTCCAAGAGAGTCAGTGGGAGTAGAATCCATCTTGAAGAAGCTCAAGGACAGCAGACCATTTCTGAACCGAGTATGGATATTCTGTTGGACTCACGTATTCATACTGAGCCTGAACCTTTGACACAAGGGCCAAGAAGGTCTAGTAGGATTTCTCAAATACCATAGAGATATGGATTTCTTGTGACTGAGGATCATAATATTGATCTTATTGATCAAGGTGAACCTAATTCCTACCAAGATGCTATTCATAGTCTTGAATCTAGCAAATGGATAGAGGCTATGAAATCAGAAATGTAATCCATGCATGATAATCAAGTTTGGACTTTGATTGATCCACCTGAAGGTTGCAAGACCATAGGGTGTAAATGGGTTTTCAAAAAGAAAACTGACATGGATGGCAATGTGCACACTTACAAAGCACGATTGGTGGCAAAAGGGTATAGACAAACTCATGGTATAGACTATGATGAAACCTTTTCTCCACTTGTAATGCTTAAGTCAATTAGAATTCTACTTGCCATTGCAGCATATTATTATTATGAAATATGGCAAATGGATGTTAAAACTTCTTTTCTTAATGGAAATCTACTGGAGGATGTGTATATAACACAACCTGAAGGTTTTATTCATCCTTCGAATTCTAGTAAAGTGTGTAAATTTCAAAGATCCATTTATGGCTTGAAGCAAGCATCTCGAAGTTGGAATCTTCGTTTTGATGAAGCAATTAAAGAATTCAATTTCATCAAGAATGATGATGAACCTTGTGTCTACAAAAGGGTTACAGAAAATACAGTAGTCTTCTTAGTACTCTATGTCGATGACATCTTGTTAATTGGGAATGACATCCCCACTTTGCAAAGTGTAAAAACTTGGTTGGGGAAGTGTTTTTCAATGAAAGATTTAGGCGAAGCAGCCTATATTCTAGGCATTAGGATCTATCGAGATAGATCTAAAAAGCTTATTGGCCTAAGTCAGAGTGGATATATTGACAAGGTACTGAAAAGGTTCGGTATACAAGATTCTAAGAGAGGATTCTTGCCAATGTCACATGGCGTTAAACTCAGTAAGTCTCAAAGTCCTACCACAAGGGAGGATACAGAACGCATGAGTAAGATTCCTTACGCTTCCGTAATTGGATCTATCATGTACACCATGTTATGCACTCACCCAGATGTCTCGTATGCATTAAGCATGACTAGCAGATTCCAGTCAAATCCTGGTGAACCACATTGGACTGCAGTAAAAAACATTCTCAAGTACTTAAGAAGGACTAAAGAGATGTTTTTGATCTACGGAGGTCAGGAAGGAGAGCTTGTTGTAAATAGTTACACGGATGCTAGCTTTCAGACGGATGTAGATGATTTTAGATCGCAATCTGGATTTGTGTTTTGTTTGAATGGAGGTGTTGTGAGCTGGAAGAGTTCAAAGCAAGATACCGTGGCCGATTCTACTACAGAGGCTGAGTATGTGGTCGCTTTCGATGCAGCCCAATGAGGCAGTTTGGATCAGAAAGTTCATCACAGAACTAGGTGTAATTCCTAGCATTGTGAACCCAGTGGACCTATATTGTGATAATACAGGAGCCATTGCACAAGCTAAGGAACCTAGATCTCATCAACGATCCAAACATATTCTCAGGCGTTTCCATCTCATTCGAGAAATTATTGAGCGTGGAGATGTTAAAATTTGCAAAGTAGACACCAATGACAATGTCGCAGATCCATTGACAAAGCCACTCCACAACTTAAGCATGAGAGTCATACTAGGTCAATGGGTTTGAGAGTCATGTCAAATTGGCGGTAGGGCAAGTGGGAGATTGTTAGTATATGCCCTAAGTCCAGTTGACTCACATTTATGATTTATGAAGCATGTATTTTTGAATTGTATTTTATGCTCTTGGTCATCAAGTATGTGACTTGATAGTAAAACCCTTATAGCTAATAAAATACTATTCTTATTTTTCCCAAGTTTATTATATCTTGTAAACTAGTGTGAAGTTGATTGATGGTCAAGTTTTACTGATCATGAATATGAGATATAAAATCAATTCATAAATATATATTGAGAATATTGTATTGGACATGACCCAAAGTGAAGAAGAAATATTGCATGGGTTTAAGTTATAACTATTTCTTCTCAGTTTTATATTTGGTGTCCTTCGACCTAATGTTTCTAACGTTTCTTGCATGTGGGAGAAAAATATGTTTTGACATAGTCAAACATCACTTTTAATTAGGTGATCATTATGATTATTTGTTTGCTTATTTTCTCGTCATGGCTTGAATATTGGAGATAGTGAAACGAATTTGTCCCTCTCTTTTTAGAGAGAGATATCCATGGGCCCCTTGATAAGGAAGACTGGAAAATATGCATGGCCATACTCAAATAAGCATTAATAAGGTGTTATTAATATTATTTGTTGGAACAGTCTGCCTGGTGATCAAGTAAATGGTTAATTAAGTTTTATAAGGATGACTTGATCCATGCCTTATACTTAATTAGGATATCGTGTGACAAAAGGACTAAATATTAAATCTGATGCTAGGTTATTATTACATTTACTTAACTTGGGTAAGCATAATGTCTTGCTAGAGGCCGCTTATGTTTTGTTAATAAATGTCTAGGACACTTTTTCATTCATTGCCGACGTTAAGTGAACCTACAGGGTCACACGTATAGACGATCTTGTGAGCATAATGTCCACGTTCAATGAATCTAGATTGTGTCCAGATTCGTTGAACGTATACAAAAAAGGGAATCAGATTCCATATTGTATTTTCTGGTAGGTTAATTAGTAATTAATTTTATTTAATCGAATAAATGAAATTAATTACTTAATATTACTCATCTAACCGTTGGATGATTATGGGAATAGACGGACGAGATTAAACTGTCATTAGATGACAGTTAGGGTTTTGATATTGATAGCTATAGAAGGTTATGTTAACTTTTTTTTTGGTAGCCGTCCTTTATCTGATTAAAGGAAAACAAAACCCTAAACCCTAGAATGGCGATATAGTATCTAGCCTCCTCTCTCCGAAATACGATCGATTACCAGATAGTCAGGATCAGTTCTGAATAGTTTTCAGAACACAGAAGGGGCTAGCATCCCGATCGCTTGCAGAGAAGTTCGTCGCGTGGATACCAATAGAGGGCGAAGCATACAAAGCAGCGCCTCCGCAACGAACAATCAAAACATTGAGGTAATTTCTATCCAATTGGTTTTTCTAGTATGTGCAGATCTTGTTGGTGAATTTCCGTAGTTTTATTTTACTTTGTTTTTGCCTACGGAATCCAACAGTCTTCCACCAATTAGAGGAATCGAATACCAAATCGATTTTGTCCCTGGGACGGTCTTGCCAAACCGACCGGCCTATAGGAGTCCACCGGAAGAGACTAAGGAGCTAAAAAGGCAAGTTGAGGATCTAATTTCAAAAGGGTATGTGCGTGAGTCCGTGAGTCCTTGTGCGGTTCCAGTTTTGCTTGTTCCAAAAAAAGATGGTACATGGAGAATGTGTATAGATTGTAGAACCATAAACAACATTACTATTAAGTATAGGCATCCCATACCTAGACTTGATGAGTTGCATGGTTCTAATCTTTTCTCTAAAATTGACTTGAAATCCGGATACCATCAAATTAGGATGAGAGAAGGGGATGAGTGAAAAACCGCATTTAAGACTAACTTTGGTTTGTATGAATGGATGGTTATGCCCTTTGGATTAACTAATGCTCCTAGTACATTTATGAGATTAATGAATCATGTGTTGAGGAATTTTATTGGGAAATTTGTTGTTGTATAATTTGATGATATTTTGGTCTATATCAAGACATATGAAATGCATGTTGAACATCTTAGGGAAGTACTAAATATCTTAAGAATTGAAAAACTTTTTGCTAACCTTGACAAATGTGAGTTTTGTTTGGAGAAAGTTACATTTCTAGCTTATGTGGTAAGCTCACAAGGACTTCAAGTAGATGAAGGTAAGGTCCAAGCAATTAAGGAATGGCCAACACCAAGAAACGCATCGAAGTGAGAAGTTTCCATGGCCTAGCAAGTTTCTATAGGCGGTTCATTCAAAAATTTCAGCACACTTGCTAGCCCTTTGACCGATGTGATCAAGAAAACCGAAGGATTTAAGTGGGAAACAAAACAAGAACAAGCATTTCAACTATTGAAGGAAAAGTTGTGTAGTGCACCCCTTTTGTCACTACCAAACTTTAAGAAAACTTTTGAGGTGGAGTGTGATGCATCCGGCATTGGTATAGATGGTGTAGTTATGCAAGATGGAAAGCCCTTAGCCTATTTTAGTGAAAAACTTAATGGGGCAGCCGTGAGGTACTCAACTTATGACAAGGAGCTTTATGCTTTAATAAGAACATTAAAGCATTGGCAACACTACCTATGGCCAAAGGAGTTTGTTGTGCACACCGATCATGAGGCTTTGAAGTTTCTCAAGGGCCAACATAAACTCAATAAGAGACATGCAAGATGGATGGAGTTCATTGAAACATTTCCATATGTCATCCATTACAAGAAAGGTAAGGAGAATGTGGTGGCCGATGCTCTATCTAGAAGGTATACTCTCTTATCCACCCATCAAACAAAAATTTTGGGTTTTGAAATGCTTAAAGAAATGTATTCTAGTGATCATTACTTTAAGGAAATTGTTGAGAAATGCTTGTTAGCACCGTTTGGAAAATATTTTTTGCATGAAGGATTTATTTATTGTGAAGGTAGATTGTGCATACCATCTTGTTCTACTAGAATTCTACTTGTCAAAGAAGCACATTGTGGGGGTTTAATGGGACATTTTGGTGTCACTAAAACCTATGAAATTCTTCATGAACATTTTTTTTGGCCACATTTAAAAAGAGATGTAGAAAGATTTGTAGGAAGTTGTATTGAATGCAAGAAAGCAAAATCTAGAACTCTTCCACATGGACTTTACACACCATTAGAAGTTCCTAAAGAACCTTGGGTTGATATTTCTCTGGATTTTATTCTTGGTTTACCTAGGACCTCTAGAGGTATGGATTCTATTTTTTTTGTTGTGGATAGGTTCTCTAAAATGGCACACTTTATTCCTTGTAGGAAATCCGACGATGCTAGTTATGTAACTAGCTTGTTCTTTACTTGGATAGTTAGATTCCAAGGAATTCCAAGGTCTATTGTGTCGGATAGGGATACCAAATTCTTGAGCCATTTTTGAAGAGTTCTTCGGAAGAAGCTTGGTACTAACTTGCTTTATTCTACAGCTTGCCATCCACAAACGGATGGACAAACCGAGGTGGTAAATAGAACAATTGGCCAACTTCTAAGGGCTATTTTGAAGAAGAAATTGAGGCAATGGGAGGAGTGTTTGCCACACATTGAATTTGCTTATAATAGGGCACCTCACTCTACTACTTCTCATTCTCCATTTCAAGTTGTTTATGGTTTAAGCCCTCTAACTCCCTTTGATTTGGTTCCTTTGCCTATAGATCAAGCATTAAGCAAGGATGCAAGCAAGAAGACTGATTTTGTGAAAGCAATTCATGCAAAGGTCCATGAAGCCATTGTCAACTCCAACAAAAAGCTTGTAGAGAAAAGAAATGTGGGAAGAAGAAAAGTGGTATTCAAACCCGGTGATTGGGTTTGGGTACATTTTAGAAAGGAAAGATTTCCCCATCATAGAAAGTCTAAGCTTGATGATAGGGGAAATGGGCCATTTCAAATCCTTGAGAAAATTAATGACAATGCCAATAAAGTTGATCTTCCGGGACATTATAATGTTTGTGCCACTTTTAATGTATCCGATCTCTCTTGATTTGACATAGGTGATGGAGATTCAAGGATGAATCCTTTTCCACAGGGGAAGGATAATGTGAACTGATTAGACATGCAAGAACATCAAGGAGTTGTGACAAGAGCGAAGGCAAAACAACTAAAGAGTCACAATGATCAAATTAAGCAAGGGAAGTTTCAAGGCTTAAATTTTGATGTCAATTTTGATGTCCAAGACTTTATGGGGATTAAATTTTGATGTCCAAGACTTTATGGGTCAATATCCTAATTTTTGAATAAGTTAGAAATTGAAATTTACCTTGGTAGGTGGTTGGAATCCCTTTTGCCCAAGCTGAAAATTTGCCTCCTATTTTTGGCAATGTGTTGCCTAGCGCTCTAGAATAGTCCAAATGCAATTAAAACACCTCCATTGTCTTATCAAGTGTATGTATAGGTTATATCTATCCTTTGGGCTGAAAATATGAGAGGGAAAATTTCCTATTTTCTCCCTCAAGTCTTTATAAATATGTAGTCTTCCATTTTGAAGAAGTAATCAAGAAATTCAAGACAAAGGTTCTTCTCTTAGTATTCTGAGTTCTTAGCTTAGTTTTTCTATCTTCTTCAAGGGTTAACTTCCTTGAAAGAAAAATCAATTTGAAGACTTGTTGAAAGTTCCAAGAGCTTCAAGGTTGATCATAAAAAAAAAAATTCCTTCATACTAGTTACTACACTCTTGTAGAAAACTAGTCTTGAGGTCTTCCTCTTATTTCATTGAGGTCTAAGGTTCAAAATACCTTAGGTTGCTTGAACTTTGAAGAAAAGGTTTTGTTTAAACCTTCTTGAGGTCTTGGATTTGATATATCCAAGGTTGCTTGAAGTTTAACATTTTCAAGTCCTTTCAAAGGCACTTTCTTCTACTTATTACACTTGTTTTATTTGTTCTCTCCCTCATTTCTTGGACAAAATTTTATGCTCTTGAAGATCATTCCACATCAGTATCAAAAGAAATTTCATTTCCAACTTAATTTTTTGTCCCGCTTGTTGGAAGATTTAACTATAGGTTATTGGAATGAGCTCGGATATTTCCTCGACTATAGTTTAACCATTCCATTTCTAATAATCTTGGGTTTGAATGTTTATTTTGAAATTTTTCTTCGTTCCATGAAATTTTATATAGACACCATGGATGGGGGAGCTAGAGAAATTTTGATTAAAAATACATATATATACATATATCTATATATACATAATTAGCGTATTAATGTCTATATTTTCCAAATAATTTGGAGTGGAACTCAATAAACTGTCCTTCCAAATAAATATTGGAAGAAAAGCACGAAAAACACAAGTTATGTGATAAAAGAGAATATGGTTCAAAAAGAAAGCTGCAATGATTGCCTCATTCTATTAACAAGTGAATAATATATACACTTAATTTTTCCTAATCTAAGGAGTATATTTTTCCTAAATTACATTTGCTGCCTTATGTAGGAGATTCTTAACATAAATATAGAAGGCAACCTAATAATATGTAATCAATATAATTATTTACATATATTCCACAATCTAAGCTTTCCATGTTGATGAATATACCCATGTGTGGATATTCTTAATGCCCCCTCAAGTGGTAGTGTACAGATTCTGGACGCCAAACTTGCGTAGCAGATGAGGAAATCGTGATTGTTCCAAGGCCTTTGTGAAGATATGAGCAGGCTGAGCATCAATAGGAATATAGGCAGGAGCTATTAGTTGGGCTTGAATTTCATCCGAACAAAATGACAATCAATCTTGATGTGTTTGGTTTATTCATGGGAAACTTGATTTGAAGAAATATGAAGGCAGCCTGATTGTCGCAGTATGATGGTGTAGGGTTGGTTTGTGGGACCCGAAGATTATGCAGGAGATAACGCAACTATTTACGTTTGCAATAAGTTACTTCCATGCAACGGTATTCGGCTTCGGCAAAAGAGTGGGACATAGTATGATGTGGAATGATGTTCAAGAGCATAAAATTTTTTCCAAGAAGTGAGGGAGAGAACAAACAAAACAAGTGTAACAAGTAAAAGAGAGAAAGTGCCTTTGAAAGGACTTGAAAATGTTAAACTTCTAGCAACCTCGGATATAATAAATCCTTGAAACTTCAAGCAACCTAAGTTATTTTGAACCTTAGACCTCAATGAAACAAGAAGAAGACCTCAAGACTAGTGTTCTATAAGAGTGTAGTAACTAGTATGAAGGAATTTTGATGATCAATCTTGAAGCTCTTGGAACTTTAAACAAGTCTTCAAAGTGATTTTTCTTTCAAGGAAGTTCACCCTTGAAGAAGATAGAAAAAGTAAGCTAAGAGCTAAGAATACTAAGAGAAGAATCTTTGTCTTGAAAAATTTTTTGATTAGCTTCTCCAAAATGGAAGACTACATATTTATAGAGACTTGAGAGAGAAAATAGGAATTTTTCCCTCTCATATTTTCAGTCCAAAGGATAGATAAAACATATACATACACTTGATAAGACAATAGAGATGTTTTATTTATATTTGGACTATGCTAGAGCACTAGTCAACACATTGCAAAAAATATGAGGCAATTTTCCAGCTTGGGGAAAAGGGCTTTCAACCATCTACCAAGGTGAATTTTCAATTTCTAACTTATTCAACACTTTAGGATATTGCCCCATCTTGGACATCAAAATTTAAGCCCCATAAAGTCTTGGACATCAAAACTTAAGCCTCATAAGGTCTTGGACATCAAAATTTAAGCCTTGAAACTTCTCTTGCTCAATTTGATCCTTGTGACTATTTAGTTGTTTTGTCTTGACTCTTGTCACAACTCCTTGATGTTCTTGCATGTCTAATCAGTTCACATTTCCTTCCCCTTTGGAAAAGGATTCATCCTTGAATCTCCATTACCTATGTCAAATCAAGAGAGATTGGATACATTAAAAGTGGCACAAACATTATAATGTCCCGGAAGATCAACTTTATTGGCATTGCCATTAACTTTCTCAAGGATTTGAAATGACCATCTCTCCTATCATCAAGCTCAGACTTTCTTTGTTGGGGAAATCTTTCCTTTCAAAAATGCACCCAAACCTAATCATCGGGTTTGAATACCACTTTTCTTCTTCTGATATTTCTTTTCTCTACAAGCTTTTTGTTTGAGTTGGCAATGGCTTCATGGACCTTTGCATGAATTGCTTTCACAAAATCAGCCTTCTTGCTTGCATCCTTGCTTAATGCTTGATCTATAGGCAAAGGAACCAAATCAAAGGGAGTTAGAGGGTTAAAACCATAAACAACTTGAAATGGAGAATGAGAAGTAGTAGAGTGAGGTGCCCTATTATAAGCAAATTCAATGTGTGGCAAACACTCCTCCCATTGCCTCAATTTCTTCTTCAAAGTAGCCTTTAGAAGTTGTCCAATTGTTCTATTTACCACCTCGGTTTGTCCATCCGTTTGTGGATGGCAAGCTGTAGAATAAAGCAAGTTAGTACCAAGCTTCTTCCAAAGAACTCTCCAAAAATGGCTTAAGAATTTGGTATCCCTATCCGACACAATAGACCTTGGAATTCCATGGAATCTAACTATCCAAGTAAAGAACAAGCTAGCTACATGACTAGCATCGTCGGATTTCCTACAAGGAATAAAGTGTGCCATTTTAGAGAACCTATCAACAACAAGAAAAATAGAATCCATACCTCTAGAGGTCCTAGGTGAACCAAGAATAAAATCTATAGAAATATCAACCCAAGGTTCTAGACTTAGCTTTCTTGCATTCAATACAACTTTCTACAAATTTTTCTGCATCTCTTTTCTACATCAGAATTTCATAGGTTTTAGTGACACCAAAATGTCCCATTAAACCCCCACAATTTGCTTCTTGGACAAGTGGAATTTTAGTAGAACAAGATGGTATGCACAATCTACCTGCACAATAAAGAAATCCTTTGCGCAAAAAATGTTTTCGAAAAGGTGCTAACAAACATTTCTAAAAAAATTCCTTCAAGTCATCATCACTAGAATACATTTCTATCGACCACCATATTCTCCTTACCTTTCTTGTAACGGATGACATATGGAAATGTTTCAATGAACTCCATCCATCTTGCATGTCATTTATTGAGCTTATGTTGGCCCTTGAGAAACTTCAAAGCCTCATGATCGGTGAGCACAACAAACTCCTTTGGCCATAGGTAGTATTTCCAATGCTTTAATGTTCTCATTAACGTATAAAGTTCCTTGTCATAAGTTGAGTACCTCACGGCTGCCCCATTAAGTTTTTCACTAAATAAGCCAAGGGCTTTCTATCTTGCATAAGTACACCACCTATATCAATGCCGATTGCATCACACTCCACCTCAAAAGTTTTCTCAATTTTTGGTAGTGACAAAAGAGGTGCACTACACAACTTTTCCTTCAATAATTGAAATGCTTGTTCTTGCTTTGTTTCCCACTTAAATCCTTCGGTTTTGTTGATCACATAGGTCAAAAGGCTAGCAAGTGTGCTGAAATTTTTTATGAACCGCCTATAGAAACCTTCTAGGCCATGGAAACTCCTCACTTCCGATGCGTTTCTTGGTGTTGGCCATTCCTTAATTGCTTGGACCTTACTTTCATCTACTTGAAGTCCTCGTGAGCTCACCGCATAACCTAGAAATGTAACTTTCTCCAAACGAAACTCACATTTGTCAAGGGTAGCAAAAAGTTTTTCAATTCTCAAGACATTTAGCACTTCCCTAAGATGTTAAACATGCATTTCATATGTCTTGCTATAGACCAAAATGTCATCAAGGTATACGACAACAAATTTTCCAAAAAAATTCCTCAACACATGATTCATTAATCTTATAAATGTACTAGGAGCATCAGTTAATCCGAAGGGCATAACCATCCATTCATACAAACCAAAATTAGTCTTAAAAGCGGTTTTCACTAATCCCCTTCTCTCATCCTAATTTGATGGTATCCAAATTTCAAGTCAATTTTAGAGAAAAGATTAGAACTATGCAACTCATCAAGTAAATCATCAAGTCTAGATATGGGATGCCTATACTTAATAGTAATGTTGTTTATGGCTCTACAATCTATATACATTCTCCATGTACCATCTTTTTTTGGAATAAGTAAAACCGAAACCGCACAAGGACTCATGGACTCACGCACATATCTTTTTGAAATTAGATCCTCAACTTTCCTTTTTAGCTCCTTAGTCTCTTCCGGTGGACTCCTATAGGTCGGTCGGTTTGGCAAGACCACCCTAGGGGAAAAATTTGGTGTTCAATTCCTTTACTTGGTGGGAGACCTCTGGGCATCTCATCAGGAAATACGTCTTTATAATCTTCAATAACCTGCAAAATTTCACTTGAAAAAGAGAGTGAGTGTTCTTTAGATGAAGTAAAAGATTCCCTACAATGCAAGAGCAACACCACTTCTTTTCTTTCAATTGCTCTAGTCACCTCACTAGGTTTTGCAAAGAAACAATTCTTTTCTTTCATCTCAGTCACTTTTTTTTGTCATTCTCATTTTTCATCACTCTTTCTTCACTCTTTTCTTTTTCCTCAACTCTCTTTCCCTCCTCGATTTTTTTTTTCTTCTTAGCTCACTTTCGACCCTCTCATTCTCCCTCATCTTTTTTTGTTCATCTCTCACTTGTTGAGGTGTAAGAGGATTCATAGTGAATGTTTTTCCATCCTTCACAAAGGAATATGTATTTTTCTCCCCATTATGGAGGGACTTTCTATCAAATTGCCAAGGTCTTCCCAAGAGGAGATGGCATGCTTGCATGGGCACCACATCACATACTATCTCCTCTTTGTAAGCACCCATTTCTATTGGTACCACAACTTGTCTCAACATTTTAATTTCTCCACTATCATTTAGCCAATGAAGTTTGTAGGGTTTATCATGTTTTGTAGTAGGTAGTTTCAACTTCTCAACAAGATAAGCACTAGCCACATTTACACAACTACCACTATCAATGATAAGGTTGGCAATCCTTCCCTCAACTTTACATTTAAAATGGAAGATGTTTTCTCTTTGTTCAATCATGTAATCATCAAAAGCATGAGCACTTAGTGCTCTTATGGTAACTAAGCTCAAGATATCGTCATCACTTTCTAAAGGGTTCAAATCAACATGTTCATCATCATTACCATTTTCTTCACCCTCAACAAATTTGCCACTTTCATCCTCATTCTTCTCAATCCAACCATTCAAATCCTCCCTAAAGATCAAAGTTCTCTTTCTCGGACAACTACTTGCATAGTGTCTTACACCATTACATTTAAGGCCCTTTGGAGGGATAGAAATGATTTTACCCTTCTCTTCCATCTTTGGTTTGGTTAGAGGTTGGAAAGTACCTCTAGGAGCCTCCTCCTTTTTTGGCCATGGCTTGAAGTTGGAAGTAGGTGGTTTTATTGTTGCAACTAGTCTTTAGTTGGGAAATGAAGATCGCATCATCCCACTTCTTTTCCTTTGTGATTCGATCTTGTTGGCAAAGTGGCACATATCTTCATAAGTTGTATGTGGATACAACTCAAGTTGGTTGGCTATCTCCCTATTGAGACAACTAAGGAACCTAGCCATTGAAGCATCCTTGTCTTCTTCCAAGTTCAACCTCAAGATGTAGAGCTCAAGCTCCTATCTATACTCTTCTACACTTTTTGCACCTTGTTTTATAGTCATGGGCTTATAATTAAGCTCTCTATAGTAGTGCTCGGGCATAAATCTTTCTCTCATCAAAGCTTTTAACTCTCTCCAAGTATCAACCGGTGGTCTACCACTTCTAACTCTTTGGTTTACTACCTTTTCCCACCAATGTAAAGCATAGCCGGAAAATTCAGCTAGTACAAGTCTAGCTTTTAAGAACTCATTACAATTTTTCAACATAAACATGTTTTCTACTTGCCTCTCCCAATCTAAGAAAATGTTAGGGTCATTCTCACTCTTAAAACTAGGGAGCTTCCACTTAATTTGGTCCAAGGTTTGGTCACCTTGGTCTCTTCCATGGTTGGCAATAAATGGAACAAGTTCATGATCATCTTATAGTGGCTCTCCATGCCTAGCTTGTGGTCTTGGAACTTCTTCAAAGTGTCTAGGCATGCCTCTTCCTCCAAAACTGCCTCTTATACCATAGTAAGGAAGTGGATGAAGTTTTTCATCAAAATGCGGAGGTTGGTGGATCTCGGTTGTCCTAGAATAATTGAATGGTCTATTGCTCCTTCGGGTAGTAACATTGAGACTACCATGAGGACTAAGCTCCCTTTGCTGATTAGAGAGATTAGTGACATCCCTTCTAATATCCCTCATCTCATCTCTTAGGGATTGTAATTCTTGCATTATGAACCTCAAAGAGTCATCATTTTTGGAGTTGCTAGACTCTTCTCCAAAAGGAGTTGGTGCTTAAGCTTGGGTTGACATCTTGATAGTCTTTACCTTAAAAAACTCTCTTATTTAACTCTCTTTTGGCTTTTTTTGAGTATATTCTTACAACTCTTGCCTTTTTCTAAGGTTCAAGTCGCAAAGAGTTCTATGAGTTCTTAACAAAGATTTAACACCTCTACTCAAGTTTAAAACAACCAAAATAAAAAAAAATCACAAAAAAAAGAAGAAGTAAGTACTGAGAAAGGAAAGAAATTCGACCAGAAATGAAAACACAAAGCTAGGATACTTCAAGAACAGAAAAGAATACACAACAAAAGTTTCCAGTAAGTAGAGTAGATGACATACTCGGCTTGTTTTGAAAACCGATGTTTAGCCACAAGTCTAAATTGAATAAGGTTTGTCTAGAAAGAATCCTCACTCAAAATTCTTGAGTTTAGGCTCAAGAATCAAAGAAAAAGGTTTAGTAAAATAGAAGACATGCGCAGATCATTTCAGCACTTTTTGTTTGCGGAAAAGCCAGGTGCATCTTCAAGTTTTTGACTATTTTGAGATATCAAATAAAGCCCAAATTAGATGAGACTTGTTTCATTTGTTTCCGAGGTCAATGTAGTATAACTCCATGTAAAAATATTCAAAGTTCTTGTCATATTCCCGGTTGTTCAAGCACTCTATTCTTGTATTGCCATTTTCCAGCAATCTTGTCTCTTTTCTCTTTTTTTTTCCTTCTTTTTTTTTTTTTTGGTATGTAAGATATCTCAAAAACACTTACTTGAAGGTGTCTCTGATACCAAATGATGTGGAATGATCTTCAGGAGCATAAAATTTCGTCCAAGAAGTGAGGGAGAGAACAAACAAAACAAGTGTAACAAGGAGAAGAGAGAAAGTGCCTTTGAAAGGACTTAAAAATGTTAAACTTTTAGCGACATTGGATATATTAAATCCAAGACCTCAAGAAGGTTTAAAAAAATCTTTTCTTCAAAGTTCAAGCAACCTAAGGTATTTTGAACCTTAGACATCAATGAAACAAGAAGTAGACCTCAGGACTAGTTTTCTACAAGAGTGTAGTAACTAGTATGAAGGAATTTCAATGATCAACTTTGAAGCTCTTGGAACTTTCAACAAGTCTTCAAAGTGATTTTTCTTTCAAGGAAGTTCACCCTTGAAGAAGATAGAAAAACTAAGCTAAGAACTAAGAATACTAAGAGAAGAACCTTTGTCTTGAAAATTTTCTTGATTAGCTTATTCAAAATGGAAGACTACATATTTATAGAGACTTGAGAGAGAAAATAGGAATTTTTCCCTCTCATATTTTCAGCCCAAATGATAGATATAATCTATGCATACACTTGACAAGACAGTAAAGGTGTTTTAATTGCAGCTTGGGCAAAAGGGCTTCCAGCCATCTACCGAGGTGAATTTTAAATTTCTAACTTATTCAAAACTTTAGGATACTGCCCCATAAAGTCTTGGACATCAAAGTCTAAGCCCCATAAAGTCTTGGACATTAAAATTTAAGCCCCATAAGGTCTTGGACATCAAAATTTAAGCCTTGAAACTTCTCTTGCTCAATTTGATCCTTGTGACTCTTTAGTTTTTTTGCCTTGGCTCTTGTCACAACTCCTTGATGTTCTTGAATGTCTAACCAGTTCACATCACAGTGTGTTTCTTCTTCGATTTCGAAAAAATAGGAGCGTGACCCAAGGAAATAAAGAAACCGATAAGAGATCGACGAATGATGGGACAACTAGCCCAATTAAAGTCACAATAAGCACGCAGTTGTAAGTCGGAGTTAGCCCAAAATGCTCTTAATATATCTGAGAACGTGAAGGCCGGCATCCCAATGTTCCTTTCTCGATTGATACATAAATTGGGATAGTACTTGCATAGAGTAAGCTAACTCCAGCAAGGCGAATTTGAGATAGATAAGGCAGCCCACTAGACACCGATAGGATTCTAGTTAAGGTAGGAAGGAACCTTTAGCTTTGCCAAGATGATTATTTTGTTCCATAGGAAAAATAAGAAGTTTAACACCTAAGAGTCTGGCGTTGGATAAAATATCCAATGCATACTTGCACTGGTAGAGATAAATACCCTATTTTGTTCGAGCAGAGGGAAGGAAAGGGGTAAATAAGGTTTTGGCTAATTAAAAACTTTTTCGGATAATTATAAATAAAACCTCCAATTTTGTTTAAGAAAGAATTTAATAACTCTTTTTAATAAAATTCCTAACCAAACAAAATCTTTTTTATGAACAAGGATTAAGCAATAAAAATAAAAATAATGTGGAAACTGCAAAGTAGGGAGAGAAAGGGTTTATAGTGGTTCACTCTCTCAAAAGAGCTACATCCACTACCTTGAGACTCAACTCAAGGATTTCACCAATTCACCAAACACAAGTCTTTACACAATATCACAATAAGGATCACCCTTTAAAGGTTTTGCACACAAAACTCAAAGTTCACAAAACAAAACAATATAAAAATTAACAAAGGATCACCCAAAGGGTTTTCCACAAAACCTTTGATCACGAATTAAGATGAAAGAGTAGAGATGGAATAATATTACCAAAGAAGCTCGATAGGATAAAGATATAAATTTTGTTCAATGCTTCTACAAGCTTCCTTTCCTCCTCCTTTGAAATAATGATCAATAAATACAGCTCCAAGGAGTTTTTCGTTTTGTTTTTGTAAGATAAAAGAAGGTTTATACATACACTTGATAAGACAATAGAGGTGTTTTAATTTCATTTGGACTATTCTAGAGCACTAGTCAATACATTGCCAAAAATAGTAGGCAATTTTTCAACTTGGGCAAAAGGGCTATTAACCATCTACCAAGGTAAAATTTCAATTTCTAACTTATTCAAAACTTTAGGATATTTTCCCATAAAGTCTAGGATATCAAAATTTAAGCCCCATAAAGTCTTTGACATTAAAATTTAAGCCTTGAAACTTCCCTTGCTCAATTTGATCCTTGTGACTCTTTAGTTGTTTTGCCTTGGCTCTTGTCACAACTCCTAGATGTTCTTGCATGTCTAACCGGTTCATATCAGTTTGGAAAAAGGAAAGAGGGTGAGGCTATCTTGATAAAAGCAACAAGAGTGTAAACACGAGTGAACTTGCGTGAACATCAAAGAGTGAAACACTTAGGAAGTGATTGTTGTTTTTGTTTCTTTGTCTTAAATTGCAGGTTTAATCATGTCCACAGATGATCTTATGCGTACTCAATCTCATCAAGAAGGTCCTAGTGATCCTTCAAGGATGAATCACAATAAAACTTTGAGGTCTATGCAACAATCCATTGAAAGACTAGCAAGACAATTCCAAAGTGTTGCTAGGGATGTTCTAGAGCTTAATAAGGGCAAGAGTAGTGCTACTATGGAGCAAAGAGTTGGTGACAACCTTGGTTGTTTCAATTCACCTCACCATCAAAGACCTTATGATAATGTACCTACTTATAAATACCATGACATGCCAGTTCAACATTCTCATCCAATTCATGATGTTGGATATCAAAGAAGACCACAATATAGAGGTGGTAGAAGAGGAAGCCTAGGAGGAAGAGGATATCATAGGCTACAAGAAGAGTATCCAAGGCAAGAAGCTTGGCATGATGAAAACTTCTATGAAGAAGATGGAGACAATCCTAATGTTGGTCAAGCATAGCATGGTGGTTACTATGGTAATCAACAAGGAGATAAAGCTCTAGACAAAATCAAGTGGAAGGTGACTAGCTTCAAGGGTGATAGTGATCCTAATGTGTTCCTTGATTAGGAACGACAAGTAGAGAAACTCTTCAGGTAGAACTATATTGACATTGTCAAGGTGAAACTAGTCATAGCCGAATTTGGGTTATGCATTCTA
The DNA here is from genome assembly GCA_028651295.1 of Catharanthus roseus. NCBI lineage: Eukaryota > Viridiplantae > Streptophyta > Magnoliopsida > Gentianales > Apocynaceae > Catharanthus > Catharanthus roseus. The sequence goes on from JAPQWS010000159.1 coordinate 44,958,188, forward strand.
TTGGTGGGAAAGAGTTGTTACTCAAAGGTTGAGAATTGGAAAGCAACTGGTAGAAACTTAGGTGGAATTGAAGATTCTTATGAAAGAATGTACCGGAGCACTACTATAGAGAGTTGCATTATAAGTTGATGACTCTTAAGCAAGGCATTAAAAGTGTTGAAGAGTATATGCAAGAGTTGGAATTGTACATCTTGAGATTAAGTTTGGAAGAAGATAAAGATGCATTTATTGCAAGATTTCCAAGTGGTCTCAATATGGATATAGCTAATCAACTAGAGTTGTTCCCCTATACCACTTATGAAGACATGTGTCATTTGGCTACCAAGATAGAAAAAGAGGGTTGGTTTCTCTAAAACTAATCTTCCGTCTTCAAGGAATATGGTGCCTAAGCCTCAAGCATCTACATACAAGAGTTGGCCAAAGAAGGAAGATACATCTAAGGTTTTTTTCAAGGATCATTCTGAGCCTAAGATGGAAGAGAAGGGAAAATTAATCACTAATCCAACAAAGTGTTTCAAATGTAATGGAGTGGGGCACATAGCCATCAATTGCCCTACCAAAAGAACTTTGATGTTTAGTGAAAGATTTAAATGGTTCGATTGATAAAAGTGGTGATGATTGCCAATAAGGGATTGTGGACAAAGTTGAAAGTAGTTAGAATCAAGATATTGCCTCTTTTGATGCCAAAGAAGAGGGAATGAGCTAGGTGACAATTAGAGCTTTGTCTATTAAAATCCATGAGGAAGAATCAAGCATTCAAGGAGAAAGAAAAAACATCTTTCACGCTAAATGCTTAGTGTGAGGTAAGGTGGCTAACCTTCTTATTGATAATGGTAGTTGCACTAATATGGCTGACACTTATCTTGTTGAGAAGTTGAATTTACCTCTTATTAAGCATCCTAAACCCTATAAGCTACATTGGTTGAATGATAGTAGGGAGTTGAAGGAGAATAAACAAGTGTTAGTGTCTATCAGTAAGGGTCCTATAATGATGAAATTCTTTGTGATATAGCTCCTGTATAAGGGGGGGCATTTGTTGTTGGGGCTTTCTTGGCAATATGATAAGAAGGCTACTCATGATGGTGTGAAGAACACATACACTTTTGAGAAGATTGGTGAAAAATTTATGTTGAATCCTTTCACTCCTAGTCAAGTGTTTGTTGAGCAAAAGAAAATGAGAGAAAAAGAGAGACTAGAGAGTGAGAAAAAGAAAAAGAGAATTGAGAGGGAAAAAGATTTTAGGGTAAAAAATTGAGTGTGGAAAGAACTAGAGAGGAAAAGTGAAGAGAGTCAGGTAAAAGATTGATCAAAGGAATGAGAGCTGCAAGGGAGAGAAAAGATGTTTTTACGGAAAATAGAGTGAGGTTATAGAGGCTATTGAAAGAAAAGAATTGGTGCTACTTCTCTATTTAAAAAATATATTTGTCTCTACTAATGATCACTTGTCTTCTTTGTCTAATGCTACGTAGATATTATTGAAGAATTTAAAGATGTATTTCCCAAAGAAAGGCCTTGTAGACTTCCTCCCTTGAAAGGGATTGAGCATCAAATTGATCTGGTACCTGGAGCAGTATTGCCAAATAGACCGGCTTATAGAACTCCTCCCAAATAAACCAAGGAGTTGAGGAGACAAGTTGAGGATTTGCTATCCAAAGGCTATGGAAGAGAAAGCTTAAGCCCTTGTGTCGTTCCCATTTTATTAGTTCCTAAGAAAGATGGTACATAGCATATGTGTGTTGATTATAGAGCCCTTAACAATATAACTATCAAGTATAGGCATCATATTCTGAGATTAGATAATTTGCTTGATGAGTTGCATGGTTCTCAAATATTTTCAAAGATTGATTTAAATCAGGTTACCATCAAATTTGAATGAGGGAAGGGGATGATTGGAAAACGACTTTCAAAACTAATTTTGGTCTTTATGAGTGGCTAGTCATGTCTTTTGGCTTAACTAATATTCCTAGTACGTTCATGAGACTTATGCATCATGTGTTGAGAAACTTTATTGGTAAATCCGTTGTTGTTTATTTTGATGACATCTTGATATATAGCAATACTTATGAAGATCATTTGCATCATCTTAGATAAGTTTTATTAGTTTTTAGAAGTGAAAAGTTATATACTAACCCTGGGAAATGTGAGTTTTGTTTGGAAAAAGTGACTTTCCTAGGTCATGTGGTGAGCTCTCAAGGTCTTCAAGTGGATCAAGAGAAGGTTAAAGCATTCAAAGAATGGCCTACTCCCAATAGCATCAAAAGTGAGGAGTTTTCATGGTTTGGCAAGCTTCTATAGGAGGTTCATCAAGGATTTTAGCACCATTGCTAGCCCTTTGACGGATGTTATAAAGAAGATGAATGGATTCAAATAGGAGGAGAGTCAAAAGAAAGCTTTTGAATTGTTAAAGGAGAAGTTGAGTAGTGCCATTTCTTGCACTACCAAATTTTGTGAAGATGTTTGAGATAAAATGTGATGCCTTAGGTGTTGGCATTGGTGGTGTCTTGATGCAAGACAAGAGACTCTTGGCATACTTTAGTGAGAAATTGACCAGTGCGGTCGTGAATTATGCAACTTATGATAAGGAACTCTATTGGCAACATTATGATAAGGAACTCTATTGCAAATACATTGAAGTATTGGCAACATTATTTGTAGCCAAGGGAGTTTGTTGTAAACACTGATCACGAGTCCTTGAAATTTCTCAAAAGGAAACAAAAGTTGAACAAGAGACACGCAAGATGGATGGAATTCCTTGAGGCATTCCTATACATCATTTGCTACAAGAAAGGTAAAGAAAACAATGTAGCTGATGCATTATCAAGAAGGTACACTCTTATCTCTACATTACAAGCTCAAATTCTTGATTTGGAGATACTTAAAGAGTTATATGCTAGTGATCATGACTTTAAGGATATATATGAGAATTGCTTGCTTGTGCCTAATAATAAGTATGTTGTTTATGATGGTTTTCTTTATTGTGATGATAAATTGTGCATTATATCTTGTTCTACTAGATTGTTGTTAGTAAAGAAGGCTCATTGTAGTGGATTAATGGGGCATTTGGGTATTACAAAGACTTCTGACATTTTATATGAGCATAAACCCTAAACCCTAAACCCTAACTGTTGGAATTTGTAGAAAAAAACAAAAATTAAAACTACAAAAAACCGCCAATAGGATTCGCACATACTAAGAAAACCGATTGGATAGAAAATTACCTCAATGTTTTTTGCCATTAGGTGTGAAGGCGCTGCTGTTTACGTTTCACCCTCTATTGGTATCCATGCGACGAACTCTTCTGCAAGCCATCGGGATGCTAGACCCTTTGGTGTTCCAAAAATTGTTCAGAACGAATGCTGACTATCTAGTAATACATGAAATTTTGGAGAGAGAGAGGCTAGAACTATTATCGCCGTTCTAGGGTTAAAGCTTTTTGTTTTAATCTGATGAAGACGGCTATTGAGAAAAAGGTTAACGTAACCTTTAGTAGCTGTCAATATCAGAACCCTAATTGTCATCTAATGACAAAATCTCGTCCGTCTATTCCTATAATCATCTAACGATTGGATGAATAATATTAAGTAATTAATTTCATTTATCTAATAAATAAAATTAGTTACTTATTAAGTTACCAAAAAATACAATATGGAATTTGATTCCCCTTTTGTACGTTCAATGAATCAGGACATGATCTAGATTCATTGAATGTGGACATTGTCCTCACAAGATCATCTTCGTGTGTAATCCTATAGGTTCACTTAATGTTGGCAGTGAATGAAAAATGTCCTAGACATTATTTATTCACAAAACATAAGTGGGGTCTAACAAGACATTATGCTTACCCAAGTTAAGTCAAAGCAATGATAACTAGCATCAGTTTTAATATTTAGTCCTTTTTGTCACACGATATCCTAATTAAGTATAAGGTAGGGACCGAGTCTTGTTTATAAAACTTAATTAATCATTTACTTGATCAACAGGCAAACTGTTCCGACAAATAATATTAATAACACCTTATTAATACTTATTTGAGCATGGCCATGCGTATTTGCCAGTCTTCCTTATCAAGGGGTCCATGGATATCTCTCTCTAATAAGAGAAGGACAAATCCCTTTCACTATCTCCAATACTGAAGCCATGACAAGAAAATAGCCCAATCAATAGTCATAATAATCACCTAATAAAAAGTGATGTTTGAATATGTCAAAACATATTTTCTCCCATGCAAGAAGCATTAGAAATATTAAGTCAAAGGACACTAAATATAAAACTGAGAAGAAATACTTATGACTTACACCCATGCAATATTTCTACTTCACTTTGGGTCATGTCCAATACAATATTCTCAATATGTGTTTATGAATTGATTTTATATCTCATATTCATGTTTAGTAAAACTTGATCATCAACCAACTTCACACTAGTTTAATAATACAAGATGTAATAAAACTGGGGACAAACAAGAATAGTATTTTATTAGCAATAAGAGTTTTACTATCAAATCACATACTTGATGGCCAAGAGCATAAACTACAACTCAAAATACATGTTCATAAATCATAAATGTAAGTCAATTGGTCTAGGGCATATACTAACAGTCTTGATGCAAGATAAGAGACCCTTGGCATACTTTAGTGAGAAATTGACTAGAGCAGTCTTGAATTATGCAACGTATGATAAGAAACTCTATGCACTAGTGAGTACATTGAAGTGTTGGCAACATTATTTGTGGCCAAAGGAGTTTGTTGTAAACACTAATCAAGAGTCCTTGAAATTTCTCAAAAGGAAACAAAAGTTGAACAAGAGACATGCAAGATGGATGGAATTCATTGAGACATTCCTATACATGATTCATTAAAAGAAAGGTAAAGAAAACATTGTAACCGATGCATTGTCAAGAAGGTACACTCTTATCTCTACATTACAAGCTCAAAATTTTTTTTGAGATGCTCAAAGAGTTATATGCTAGTGATCATAACTTTAAGGATATATATGAGAAATGCTAACTTGTACCTGGTAATAAGTAACTTGTTTATGATGGTTTCGTTTATTGTGATGGTAAATTCTGCATTACATCTTGTTCTACTAGATTGTTGTTAGTAAAGAAGGCTCATTGTAGTGGATTAATGGGGCATTTTAGTATTGCAAAAACTTATGACATTTTATATGAGCATTTTTGTTGGCCTCATATGAAAAGAGATGTTAAGCAGTTTTGTGGTAATTATCTAGAATGCGAAAGGGCTAAATCTACTATTTTGTCTCATGGTCTTTATATTCCATAGAGGTGCCTAAAGTTCCTCGGGTTGACATTTCTATGGATTTTATTCTTGGCTTGCCTAAATCTTCTAAAGCATGGATTCTATCTTTGTGATGGTAGATAGGTTTTCTAAGATGGCTCACTCCATACCTTTCAAGATAACTGATGATGCTAGCTATGCAGCAAACTTGTTCTTTACTTTGATAGTGAGATTTCATGGGATTCCTAAGACTATTGTTTTCGACCGTGATACTAAATTTCTTAGTCATTTTTGGCGTGTTTTGTGAAAGAAACTTGGTACTCATTTGTTGTATTCTACAGCTTGCCATCCGCAAACTGATGGCTAAATGGAGGTGGTCAATAGGACCATTCGCCAACTTCTTAGGGCCATCCTTAAGAAGAACTTGCACCAATTGGAAGAAGCTCTTCTTCACATAGAGTTTGGTTACAATAGGGCTAAACATTCTACTACTTCCTTTTCTCCTTTTGAAATCGTGTATGGTTTTAATTCTTTGACTTCTTTCGATTTGGTTCCTTTGCCTATAGATAACACTGTGAGCTTGGATGGTAATCGAAAAGCGGTCAAATCCATTCATGCGAAGGTGCATGACATTATTGACCATACCAACAAGAAGCTGATGGCAAAGTGGAATGTTGGAAGGAAACATGTGGTGTTTGAACCCCATGATTGGGTTCAGGAGCATTTAAGAAAAGAACATTTTCCTTCCCAAAGCAAGGAAAAGCTTGATTCTCATGACGATGGACCATTTCAAGTTCTTGAGCGTCTTAATGATAATGCATATAAAATTGATCTTCTGGGTGACTATAATGTTAGCGCCACTCTTAATGTTTGTGAATATCTCCTTTTGATGTAGGTGAAGATTCAAGGATGAATCTTTTTAAAGGTGGGGCAAATAATATGAACCTGAAGGATCCATCGTTCAAGGATGTGAAGCTTAGACCGATGACAAAATTGCAAAGGAAGAAAGTTCAACTTCAAGAGGATAATGACATGATTGTTTGCATGATGGAAGCCTTGAAGAACAAAGATGGGGAGTTTGAAGGCCAAGAAAGTATTCCAAGTTGTTTACAAAGTTCTCAATTGATAAAGAGCAATGAAGGAATCAACTTGGAGCAAATTTTGGCAAAGTATGGAGAAAAATCACCCTACCGCCGACGACAGGCTCACCCCTACCATCGATGGTACCTTTCCATTTGTGGGGGAGTTGGGAACAAAGCACCTATCGTCGACAGTTGGTAATACCTACAATCATCGGTAGGCCTCTGGATGACAACTTTTGTAACGGCCTTTTTGGGCGGGAATTTGTTATGCAAGTGGATTTTTAGCTCCTAATTGAGGAGATTATGTGTAATTGAACCCCATAAACATTAGTATAGCTTGGCTTCACCTTTTAGTCTATAAATACCCCTTAATAACCTTCATGTAAGACTAATTGTGAATTTTTGCTAAAATTGATTGAGAGTACATCTCTTGGTCTCTTAGGGCTCTTCACCCTTCCATAGCTTAGCTTGCTAAGGGTTTTAGTCCTTAGGTGTGAGCAATTCAATGCCTTATGATGATGAGTCTATGGAATTCAATTGTTCATCATAATTCCTTTTGTTGATTGAGTCTTGAGTTGTGTTCTCGATTCAATTAATTCTAGCTCTTATATATTATGTATTTGGGGTTTTGAGGTGTTTTTTACCTCAAGGAAAGAGCCTAAACTTCTCAATGCTTGGGTTTATGAGGCATTTTTCTTCATAGGTTCTTCATTGGAAGTTGAAGCTTCAAATCCTCAATAGAGGTACTTCAAATCAAGGAGGAAGAACAAAAGCTTAAGAAATATCCTAAGTTAGGATCATGTGTGTAAGACAATGTTAACAGAATGTTTCAATATCTACAGGAAAAGTGAAAAGGAAAGAAGATATCTTTACATTGAATTCCCAGAACATTATGTTTGGAACCGCAAAAAAAGAATTTGGACTGAGAGGCAAAGAGGAAAAGTCATTGGCTGAATAAATGGAGCTAATCCAATTGAAAAAGAAAGACACTATTTAAGATTTCTATTGAATCATATTCGTAGACCAAAGTCATTTGAAGATTTGTTAACTATCATTGGATTTCAATGTCCAACCTTTAAAGGAACAGCTTAAAGAAGAGGATTTCTTGAATTTGATGTCAAGAAGTTGCGGGATACTTATTTTGAAGCAATGTCTAATGATTTTCAAAGAATAGAAAGTTCACCGACAGAAAATCAAGTGTTAAACACTTTAAATAGTCTTTGTTCATTTCTAGAAAGCGTGGGAAAGAGTATAATATCATATGATCTACTAAGAGTATTTATTGCAATATCAGATGAATCAGATAATAATCCAAGAAAAGTTAGAAATCCAGTCAGTTAACAGCCGACCGCTCTATCACTGAACTTTTCGTTCATATTCTGGAAGCTGATAGTCATACTAAATAAAGCTTAAATGAAGAATAATATACAACTTTCTCAAGAATACTCTCTCAAATAAATTCAAGAAAAGCTGGACTTTTCTTTGTTGATGGTCCAAGAGGAACTGGGAAAACCTTTTTGTATTGCACATTACTAGCACACATAAGATCAAAAGGTATGATAGTTGTGTCAACAACAATATCGGGTATTGTAGCATCAATCCTCCCTGGAGGACAAACAACAAATTCAAGGTTTAAGATACCTATAAATGCAAACAAAACAAGTATGTGTACAATAGACCACATCAAGACGTTCCAAGACATGAAGCATAGCATGAGGATAATTTGTTGGAAGATTTTGGAGAGGATCCTAATGTTGGCCAAGCATACCATTGTGGCTACTATGTTAATCAACAAGGGGATAAGGCTCTAGATAAAATCAAGTTGAATGTGCCAAGCTTCAAGGGTGAAAGTGATCCAAATGTATTCGTTGATTGAGAACGACAAGTGGAGAACTTATTCATGGTATAGAACTATAGTGATATTGTCAAGGTGAAGCTAGTCATAGTCAAATTCTCGGGTTATGCACTCCATTAGTGGGAAAGAGTTGTCACTCAAATGTTGAGAAATGGAAGACAACCAGTAGAAACTTGGGAGGAATTGAAGACACTCATGAAGGAGAGGTTTGTACCAGAACTATTATAGAGAGCTTTCATAAGCAAGGCAACAAAAGTGTTGAAGAGTATAGACAAGAAATGGAATTATACACTTTGAGATCGAGCTTGGAGAAAGATAAAGATGCTTCAATTGCTATATTTCTAAGTAGCCTCAATCGGGACATTTCTAATCAACTAGAATTGTACCCTTACACCATTTATGAAGACAGGTATCATTTGGCTACCAAGACTGAAAATCATAGGAAGATGATTGGTTTCTCTAAAACTAATCTTCCTTCTTCAAGAATTGTGGTGCCTAAAACTCAAGCATCAATCCACAAGAGTTGGCCAAAGAAAGAAGATACACCTATGTTGGCTTTCAAAGATAATCCTAAGCCTAATGTGGAAGAAAAAGAAAGGTTAATTACTAATTTTTGTAAAATGTAAAACGGGGATTCCTAATCACTACAATGTAAGGCAAGCGGACTTAACACTGTAGAGGTGGGTTCAACCCGAGCGTCAAATATCTCAAGGACAGTAAAGGCTAAAGTACTAATCGTGTCTCTATTATTTAGTTTTAAAAAAGGGTGGTCATTGAAAATGACATAATAAAAGAGAAATTGAAAACAATTAACAATTAAGAAAGCAAGGAAATCTTAAAATTTTAAAATTAATAAAGCAAGAGTTTAGATGGTGGAATCCCCTAATCCTTCTTACAAATTCAATTCGAAAAACTTTATAAAAACGATGTTGAATTAATTAAATTGGGTCATCACTCAAATTGGTCAATTCCTATCTCTAGGCGAAAGCCACCCTACTCACTAAACCTTAGATGAAAATCTCTTTTTTCCATAACAAATTATGAGGGCAATAAACTTAGGTGATTTAAAGGACCTAAAAGTATAATATCATATCTCTAGACAATTGCCCCAACTAACCCCCAATTGGTTGCCCTAGAACTTTCTTCTTTTTTCAATTTCAAACAATCTTTCGATTAATCTAATCTCGCGATAATTAAATTGTAAACAAGCATAATTGGAAGACAACTTAAATTAAAACACACATCAATATCAAGAATTTAAACTAGGAAATCCATAATCAAGAATTAGGGTTCAACAGTAACATCCCGACTAAGCAGCTCAAAGTTAACATAAGATGTGGTGAGTTTAAACAAAAGTTTTAGGGTGTTTTATAAAGAATAGAAAGTTTAGGGGTCATTTGGTAATTCTTGGAAAATCTAAGGAAGAATTTTTCTTTGAAAACTTTTTTGAGCATATTTTAAGATTATTAGTGTTTAATGCTTTAAGTTGGAGATTGAGATTTTAAGTTTAATATAAGTTTTAAGTAATTTTTAAAGTTTGGGGCCAACTTAGAAAATCTAGAAAGTTGAGGGACTGTATAATAATATTGTGGGCTGGTAGTGCCATGTGGGTTAGAGAGTGGAGGACACATGCCTGGTGAGTACCATGTGTCTTATGCGTGGGAGGCAAAGCCATGGATGGATGGATATATAAGGATGCCCATGGAAGGGTTGAAAATCCCTTTCTTCACCCCCCTCCCTTCCCTCCCCCCCTCCCCCCCCCCAATTTCTCACCTCTCTCTCTCTCTCTCTCTCTCTCTCTCTCTCTCTTATTTTCTCTTCGCTTTTCTTCTCTTTTTTCTCCCAGTTTTTTTCCTCTCCCCTCGGTTATCTCACTAGCCGAATCTCTCTCTCCCCACTTTCTCTTCTTTTATTTTCTTTCTTTTTTTTCTCTTTTTTCTCTAGGCTCTCCCTCCCTCTCTCTTTCTCAAGGTAATATATATTCTTTTTGGTTTCTTTTTAAATTAAATGTAGCTATATGGAGAGTTTTATTTTATTTTTATTATTAGGTTATATTTTCTAAAATAAATAATAAATATGTTTAATAATTATGAATTTATTTTGGGAACCCATGATTGTAAGGAATTGTTATGAAATTATTTTTGGAGTTGTTTTTAGAGTTTCATTGGATTTAGAATAAGTTTAGGTGAACCCTAGGGTCCTCATGGGTTATGTTTATATTTTTATGGTGTTATTTTATTAAGTTTAGAATTGTCATTATTTGTAGGGTTGGCTCGTTTCATGGCTCAAGGTGAGTTCACCAACAATTTTCTTTTACAAGAGATTTAATTATTTTAATGAAAGCATATTTCTCCATTTTGGATCTTGACAATTTACCGATGTTATATTATGGGTTATGCCAAATGTGTTCTACATTTTTAAAATATTTATTATTTCTTTTTGAAATAATATTTTCAATATTCTTATTAGGCTTTGAGATTTAAAATTATTTGGAGAAATTATCTTAAAAGTATTTACTATTTTCTTTTTGAAATGATATTTAAAATATTTCAAATATTCTTATAAGGTTTTTGAGATATTTTTATGTATTAAAATATTTTTTTATATAATACTTTTATTTTTATAAGGTTTTGAAATATGTTTGAGTTATTAAAAATATTTTTATAATACTTTTATTTTTATAAGGTTTTGAGATATGTTCGTGTTATTAAAAGTATTTTTATAGTATTTTTATTTTTAAATATCCTCATAAAGCTTTGAGATATGTATAAATTATTAAAATATTTTTATATTACTTTGAGGTTATTCTTAAAAGTATTTTATATTATTTTGAGTTTACTCTAGCATATGAATGTTGTGTTCTCCTGATCTTTCGAGACAGTGGGAATCTGGAAATATCCTGAGAATCCGCCAAGGAAACAATAAAAAGGATGGCCTGCTAACTGCTCCACCATTTGATCAATGAATGGAAGAGGGAAGTGATCCTTTCGAGTCGCCTCGTTCAATTTTCTGTAATCTATTACACCCTCCATCCAGTGATTACCCTTGTTGGAATTAGCTAATTTTTCTCGTTGGACACTACTGTCATTTCACCCTTCTTTGGTACTACTTGCAAAGGACATACCCAGATGCTGTCTAAAATAAGATATATAATTCCAGCATTCAAGAGTTTAATTACCTCTTTTTTCACCACTTCTTGCATGCCTTGACTCAGTCACCTTTGAGGTTGAATCACAGGCTTAGAATCCTCTTCAATCAAATCTTATGGGTGTAGAAAGAGGGACTTATTCCATGAATGTCTGCTATCTATCTTCCAAGCGATAGCTTTTTTTGTTGATGCAAAGTCCGCAACAAGGCTCATTTTTTAGGCCAGCTTAACTTGGAGGAGATGATGACTGGGAGTGTTGATTTTTCCCAAGGAAAGCATACTCTAAGTGATCCAGTAATGTTTTCAGTTCTAATTCTAGGTGTTCTTCAAATGAGGTCATAAGGGAGGGTTTTGAAGGTACCTTTTGATCTTCTTGTATAGTAGTAGCCTTCTCCTCCTCTAATTCATCTAATTTCTCAGTTAAAATCTAAACCTCCTCAGAATCCACCTCGCCTTCGGAATCCTGTTGCAAGGCTATCAATAAGGAATCTTCTTTGACAAATTCCTGCACATGTATAGAAATATAAGAATCCATAAAATCTATCATAAAGTAAGTATCATCATGATCCCCCGATCTACGCATGGTATGTGGAAGTCTCAATATAACTTTTTCTTTCCTAAATCTAAGGGTCAATTTTCCTTCCCCCATATCTATTAGAGCTTTAGCAGTTGTGAGGAATGGACGACCTGAGATGAGGAAAATTCCCCACTTATATCCATAATCACAAAACTGGGAATGCCAATTCCCCTACTTTTACTAGCATACCTCTATTATACCTCTAGGAAATTTGCAAGTGGAATACTCATCCTAGCAGGCTTTTTGGTTCTCCCACTCCCAATTTTTTAAAGAAATCATAAGGCATGAGATTTATGCTAGCATCTAAATCAGCTAAAGCCCTAAAAACAGTTATATCTCCTAAAGTGCAAAGAACAGTAAAACTCTTTGGATCCCTTAGTTTTTTTTGAAGTTTTTGTTTAAGATTGAGAATTGCTGAACACTCCTCATTTATCATCATCGAAGAGATGTCCTCCAACCTCTTCTTTCCAGAGACAACTTTTTTCAGGAATCGTGCATACTTAGGTATCTGCACTAAAACATCAACCAAAGGTAAGTTAATATGTCATTGTTTAAAGATTTCTGGAAACTTACCATATTGATCATCGTGTTTCGCCTTCAACACTCTTCTCGAGAATAGGGTAAGAGGTCTATATGCGGAAGGGATGATTCCTTCCTTTCTACTTTTTTCTGGTCAACCTCCTTTTCCTTAGGGAGAGTGGACTCCACTTGTGCTTGAGATGTCCCTTCTCCTTTTCTACAATCGGAGTAGGTGTTTTTACTAACTCTTTTTTGTTTCTCAAGGTGACCGCCTGTGCATCCTCATTTGTTTTATTATCAGCCAGACTTTCAGTGATCATCCTTGTTAATTTCCCAATTTGACTCTCCATGTTGTGGAGAGAGACAGTTTTGCTTCTTTGAACTACTTCTATCATTTACCCTAACATTCGCTAAATTTACATATTTCGACACGAGATCGTCCAAACCAGCCAATGGGAATGGTGGATTTACAAAACTAGGGAGCGGTTGTTGTCTCCTTTTATTTTCACAGTTCCAAACAGCCCTTGGTTGATTTCTCCACCCCGAATTGTATTGATTAGGATACATGTCCTACCCTTGCCAGTTTTCTCAGAACATGGCCTGTTGATGATAAATGTTTTCAGGTTTAACGGCCATGTCCTTTATCCCTTGTTCTAACATTGCCACTAGTCGAGCATCTGTGGCATCATTAGCGTCCATACCTTATACTTAACTTGAAATAAACAATTTATAAGCAGTACACACAGGTTTCAATAGTAATAAGCCGGATGACCAATGATCATACCACTAACACCTAACACAAACGAGAATGGTGAACAAGAAAACAAACGAAAATAAAAAGAAATCAAATGACTAAAGCACTAAAAAACAATCTTCCTTAAGCTGCCATCCTCGGCAACGGTGCAAAAAACTTGATGTTTCTAAAATGTAAAACGGGATTCCTAATCATATAAATGCAAGGCAAGGCGGACCTAACACTGTAGAGGTGAGTTCAAACCGAGTGTCGAATCTCTCGAGGACGGTAAAGGCTAAAGTACTAATCGTGTCTCTATTGTTTAGTCTAAGAAAAGGATGTTCGGTGAAAACGAAAAAATAAAAGAGAAACTGAAAACAATTAACAACTAAGAATGCTAAGAAATATTAAGATTTTAAAATTAATAAAGCAAGAGTTTGGATGGTGGAATTCCCTATTCCTTGTCACTAATTCAATTGGAAAAACTTTTATGAAAACAATATTGAATTAATTAAGTTGTTTTATCACTCAAATTGGGCAATCCCTATCCCTAGGCAAAAGCTACCCTACTCACTAACCCTTAGAGGAAAATCTCTTTTCTCCCTAACAAATGATGAGCACAATAAACTTAGGTGATTTAAAGTACCTAAAAGTGCAATATCATGTCTCTAGCCAATTGCTCCAATTAACCCCCAATTGGTTACCCTAGATCGTTCTTCCTTTTTCAATTATGAACAATCTTGTGACTAATCTAATCTCGAAACAATTAAATTGCAAACAAGCACAATTGGAAGACAACTTAAATTAAAACACACATCAAAATCAAGAATTTAAATCACGAAATCCATAATCAAGAATTAGGGTTCAACCCTCACCCAAACATAAAGAACTACTCATTATTCATTATGTAAAAACTGAAATTCAACATAAATTTCAATAACAAGGAAGTAAAAGAAAGCTTACGATGGAAATTGAAGCCACAAACGAACTCTCGAACGTCGCCTGGGCTCATCTTTCGAGTCACAAAGTTAAGATAGAAATCTTGAATTTGTTTCTTCAATTCTTGAAATCAAAGGAGTAAAATTGCCGAAATCTAAAAATTGTTTAACTAATTGAATGTATAAAAACTGAAGTTGAAGATTTTTTAATCTAAACTAACCCTAATTATCTATTACTACTCCTAATTACTGCTATTCTAAGTCCTATTCTGCTCTCATTTGCCTAATTGCAGAGCATAATATGACTTAGAGCAGTAGTAATTAGAAATGATGAAAAAAAACAAAAATAGATGAAATTAACATATAAAAATATAACCAATTATGCACATATCAATTACCAATCCAACAAGGTTTTTAAAGTACAATGGAGTGGAACACATAGCCGTAAATTGTCCTACCAAGATAACTTTGATTTTTAATGAAGAATGGAATGGTTGGATTGAAAGGGAAGAAGATTATTGCCAAGATGATATTGTTGACAAGGAAGAAAGCAATAAAGATCAAGAGATTGACTCTTTTTGAAGCCGTTGAATGGGGAATGAGTTTTGTGACCATTAGAGCTTTTTCTACTCAAGTCTTTGAGGAAGAAGGAAGCATCCAAAGGGAAAACGTCTTTCACACTAAATGCTTAGTGGGAGGTAAAGTTGCTAATATTATTATAGATAGTGGTAGTTCCACCAATGTGGCTAGCACATACCTTTATTGAAAAGTTGAATTTACCTCTTTTCAAGCATCCTAGGCCTTATAAGCTTCATTGGTTAAATGATAGTGGGAAGTGAAGGTTAATAAACAAGTACTATACCTATTACTAAGGGGTCATATCATGATGAAATTCTTTCTAATGTGGTTTCTATGCAAGCGGGCATTTGTTGTTGGGATATCCTTGGCAATTTGATAAGCTATTCATGATAGTGTGAAGAACACCTACACGTTTGAAAAGAATCGGAAAAAGTTCATGTTGAACCCCTTGACTCCTAGTCAAGTCTTTGAAGAACAAAAAAAAAAAATGAGAGAAAAAGAGAGACTAGAGAATGAGAAAAAGAAAAGGAGCATTGAAGAGGGGAAAAGAATTGATGAAAAATTGAATAGAAAAAAGAAAATGAGTGCTCAAAAGAGTGATAGTGGAAAGAGAGAAAAGAGGTGCTTCTATGCAAAAGCGAGTGAGATCATAAAAACCATTTAAAAAGAAGAGATAGTTTTACTTCTCTATTGTAAAAGGACATTTATGTCTACTAATGATCATTTGTCTTCTTTGCTAATACCATAGTGAAGATTATTGAAGAATACAAGGATGTCTTTCCCGAAGAGATACCCGGTGGAGTTTCTCCTTTGAGAGGAATTGAGCATCAAATTGATTTATTACCCGGAGCGGTGTTTCCATACAGACTGGCCTATAGGAGTTCTGCCGAAGAGACTAAGGAGCTAAGAAGACAAGTTGAGGATTTGTTTTCCAAGGTGTATGTACGAGAAAGCTTGAACCCTTGTGCTGTTCCCATTTTGCTAGTTACAAAGAAAGATGGTACGTGGCATATGTGTGTAGATTGTAGAGCCATCAACAATATTACTATCAAGTATAGGCATCTTATTCCTAGATTAGATGATCTACTTCATGAGTTGCATGGTTCACAAATATTTTCTAAAATTGATTTGAAATCGAGATACCATCAAATTAGAATGAAGGAAGGGGACGAGCGGAAAACGGCTTACAAAACGAATTTTGGTCTTTACGAGTGGCTAGTTATGCCTTTTGGATTAACTAATGCTCATAGTACATTCATAGGACTTATGCATCATGTGTTGAGGAATTTCATTGATAAATTTGTTGCAGTGTATTTTGATAATATCTTGATCTATAGTAAAACTTATGAAGATCATTTGCATCATTTAAAACAAGTTTTGTTAGTTTTGAAAAGTGAGAAATTATATGCTAACCTTGCAAAAGGTGACTTTCCTAGATTATGTGGTAGCTCTCAAGGTCTTCAAGTTGATCAAGAGAAGGTGAAAGCAATCAAAGAATAGTCCACTCCCAGGAATGCATCCAAAGTGAGGAGCTTTCATGGATTGGGAAGTTTCTATAGGAGGTTCATCAAGGATTTTAGCACCATTGCTAGTCCTTTGAAAGATGTGATTATGAAGATGAATGGATTCAAATGGGAGGAGAAGAAGGAAAAGGCATTTGAGTTACTAAAAGGCAAGGTTGAGTAGTGCACCTTTACTTGCACTACCTAACTTTGATAAAATGTTTGAGATAGAATGTGATGCCTTGAGTCTAGGCAATTGAAGGGGTTTTAATGCATGAAAGAGGCCCTTGGCTTACTTTAGTGAGAAGTTGACCGATGCGGCATTGAATTACACTACATATGATAAAGAGCTCTATACACTTGTGAGGACAGTGAAACATTAACAACATTTTTTGTTGCCTAAGGAGTTTGTGGTGCACACCAGTCATGAGTCCTTGAAGTTTCTTAAAGGACAACAAAAGCTAAACAAGAGGCATACAAGATGGATGGAGTTTATTGAGACCTTTCCATACATCATCTGATATAAGAAAGGTAAAGAAAACATTGTAGCGATTGTCTAGAAGGTACACTCTTATCTACTTTGCAAGCTCAAATTCTTGGTTTTTAGATGCTTAAAGATTTATATGCTAGTGATCTAGATTTTAAAGATATATTTGAGGATTGCTTGCTTATGCCTAAGGATAAGTATCTCATACATGATGGTTTTTTTAATCATAATGGTAGTTGTGCATTCCATCTTGTTCTACTAGGTTGTTGTTGGTTAAAGAGGCTCGTTGTAGTAGCTTAATAGGACATTTTTGTATTCTTAAAACTTACAATATCTTGAATGAGCATTTCTTTTTACCACACATGAGAAAAGATGTTGAAAGATCCATTGGAAATTTCTTAGAGTGTAAAAAGGCTAAATCTACTTCTTTACCACAAGGTCTTTATACTCCTTTATATGTGCCTAAAGTTCCTTGGGTTGACATTTCTATGGATTTTATTCTTGGATTGCCTAGATCATCCATGGGTATAGATTCTATCTTTGTTGTAGTAGATATGTTTTCTAAAATGGCTTATTTTATACCTTACAAGAGAACGAATGATGCTAGTCATGTTGCAAACTTGTTCTTTACTTGGATGGTACAATTTCCTTGTATACCTAGAACTATTATTTTGGATTGTGACACCAAATTTCTTAGTCGTTTTTGGCGTGGTTTGTGGTGGAAATTTAGCACTAGTTTGTTGTATTCTATAGCTTGCCATCCAAAAACCGATGGCCAAATGGAGGTGGTTAATAGAAATATTGGGCAACTTCTTAGGGCCATCATTAAGAAGAATTTGCGCCAATGGGAAGAATTCTTTCCTCAGATTGAGTTTGCTTATAATAGGGATAGACATTTTATTACTTCTTATTCTCTTTTTGAGGTTGTTTATGGTTTCATTCCTTTAAGTACATTTGATTTGGTTCCTTTGCCTATAGAGTATGTTGTGAGTATGGATGGAAAATGGAAGGCAAAGTTTGTCAAAACTATTCACACTAAGGTGGATGAAGCAATTGAGTCCAAGAACAAGAAATTAGTGGTTAGGCAGAATGTTGGGAGGAAACGAGTTATTTTTTAACCTGGAGATTGTGTTTGGCTTCATCTTCGCAAGGAACGCTTTCCTTCTCAATGCAAGATTAAGCTTGATGCTCGTGATGATGGACCTTTCTAAGTCCTTGAGCATCTTAATGATAATGCTTATAGAATTCATCTTTCGGGTGAATACAATGTTAACACCATCTTTAATATTTATTATTTGTCTCCTTTTGATGTAGATGAAGATTCAGGGACGAATCTTTTCAAAGAAGGGGCGGATGATTTAGATTGGAAGAGTCAAGCACCCCTGGAGTTGAAGCTTGGACCAATCACTAGAGCTCGGATGAAGAAATTCAAGGCTTCCAATGGAAATGAGGATAATGACATGATAGCTTACATGGAGGAAGCTTTGAGGAACAAGTTTGAAGGGTCTGGAGATCAAGGAGAGGCTTCCAAGTTGTTTTCAACTTGTTCAATAAGCAAGGATCATTCGAGGAAGCAACTAGAGGGAGAAAATTTGGCTAAGTGTTGGAGAATGGCACCCTACCATAGATGGTAGCCCTGGCCCTGGCATTGCCAGTATGGCTTCTAGCCAAAAGGGGCTGAGGAGATCATGCCCTACCGCCAATAGTAGTTCTCACCCTACCGTTGCCATAGGGTTCGGCTGGGACAATACTAATACGATCTATTTGAGGAGTTTTTGTTATTTGGCTTGTTTTCTCAGTTTTAAATCAAAGGTTTAATGGGTATTTAAGTCATTAAGCTATAGGTTATCTAGAGTTAGACTTTAGCCTATAAATACCCAATTATAACTCATTGTAAACAACATTTATGAATTTGCTGAAATTCGAGGGAGATTCTCCAATTGCTTCCAGGTTTCTTTTCCTTCTCAGCTGGCTTGCTTCTAGGTTTCTTTACCTTCTCAGCCTTAGATTTTAGAATCTATGGAACTAATTGATCATTCAAATTCCTTTCATTAGTTAATTCATAGAGATTCCTTTCTTTGAATTAATTAATCTTGGGTCTTCTAATTGTGTAATTGGGGTTTTGAGGCCTTTGTTTCCTTAAAGTTCTAATTATCAATCTAGGAAAGAACTTTAGCCTCTTAATATTAGGTTTATGAGTTTTAGATCCTCATAGGTTTCTTATGGAAGTGTTGAGTTTAAAATCCTCAATAGAGGTTCTTCAAGAAAAGGAGGTGATCCTTGGGAAGTAGTAGAGTCGAAACTACAATCAAAAGTGGATCTACATCAGATTTGGGCCTTCTTCAGACATTGTTTGTTTATTGTAGAATCTACCTAATAGGTTGAAGTGCTAAGTCTTTTAACAAATACAGGTACGAAAATTTTGCTCGAAACATTTGCATAGAGAAGTAATAAAATACTTGACATATGTAATCACATAATCCATAGAAACGTGTTTCGAAATATGCTTGCACTGTCAGACTTGCGAAAACAGAAATTTTAGTGAAATAAATAAGGAGATATGAGTATATTTGTTACCTTGGAGCTTGTACAGAGTTCTCCAAGATCCACCAAATAATTATGGAGTAGCAAAGTACTTGGGTGCTTGTGCCTAAACCACCTAAGCAAAATGTCTATCGGATGTTTGTGCAATTTGTTCTAGGCCTTCTCATGCTATCTATGACTATCCTAGTTCTTCACTTTTTCCAGAATTTGTGCAAGAACAAGTCAATACGGATCAAGGATTCAATAGAAACAATGATCCATATGCTAACACGAATAATCAGGCTGGAGAAATGATCTTAATTTCTCATGGAGGCAACAAGGACAAGAAGTTCAACTACGCCAACTATTATATAAAAAATAACCAAGCTAGTATGACCTAGTTTTCAATGTCAAAGGTACGTACCTCCTCACTGTTCTCAAAGAGAAAACTCTATATTTGAAGAAAAAGTCTTATCAACTTTAAAAAGTTTAGAAGGTAAGACACAGATTCTAGACTCAAATACACAATCTATTGCTAACTTAGAAGCTCGAATAGGGCACCTAGCTAATGAAATGAGTAGAAGAACTGAAGGTAAGCTTCCTAGTAATCCAATAGAGAATCTTGGAGCTAGTTATCATGAGCAAGCTAAAGCTGTAATCACTCTAAGAGAGGAAAATTAGTAGATAATAAAGTATGGGAACCTATAAAAGAAAGTGAATTTTAAATGAAAATGAAACTGAGGGGATTGACCATGGGCCTAAAATTAAAAAGAAGACAGAGAAGGAACTAGTTTCCTCTTCTAATTCTAAGACT
Organism: Catharanthus roseus; assembly: GCA_028651295.1. NCBI lineage: Eukaryota > Viridiplantae > Streptophyta > Magnoliopsida > Gentianales > Apocynaceae > Catharanthus > Catharanthus roseus. The sequence continues at coordinate 44,978,182 of JAPQWS010000159.1, forward strand.
ATAGAATCATCTTCTACGGCTTCATTTAAGCTAAAGGTTCATTACGCTCAAGGTTTATTGCCCCCTCCAAATCTTGGAAAGGATAATAAAATGGGAGACATTTTAGAAACCTTCAAAGGAGTTAAATCAATCTTCCACTTCTAGAGGCCATTGAATAAGTCCCAACTAAAATAAAATTTCTTGAAGATGTGTACTTTTAAAAGAAACTCTAAAAGTAATGTTTCTAACAAAATCTTCCTAACTAGACAATTGACCTCCATTTCGTAGTATAACACTCCACCTAAATATAAAGATCCTAGTGTACCTACTACTTCTTATCTGATTGGGAATAGCACTATCTAATAGGTTAATCTGGATTGGACTAGACCGGCTCGTCTTAATCCGTGACACAAACGGTCTGGGGTGATCTGGATTGAATTTTGACGAATTGAAAATGCATGATCCATATCCGCCCGTATCTAAACCGCAAAAAAATGGTCTGGCCTATGATTTAAGAATTTTTTTTTAAAAAATTTACTTTTACTTCAAAAATATCAAAAAGTACTATTTTCCTACAAAATTTCAGTTTTCCAGCAAAAAAAACCATAAAATTCTAGATTCAAAATAACACAAAAAATTCAATACACAAAAATAATGCATAAATAAAACTCACATAACTATTCAAAGTTCCATTATTTCACCACTGTTTATGTGTTAAACAGCTTGTAATAGGCTATTTACAAAGAAATTAGTGCAAACAAACAATAAATCAAATTTACAAAAAAATTAAAATGATAAAAATTTAGGGGCATGCAGATTTTTGAACGATTGAAGAATGATTGAAGATTTGAAGATTACTTGAGTGGTTGAACCAAGAAAAGAAGCACCCCTTGAAGGCTTGAATCAATTTCCCGATGGCAATAGGCGTTGGTACTTAGCAATGGTGACTTTGGGTGGAGCAATGGTGGATGAAGGTGGTGGCAACGGCTATGACTGTGAGGGATGCAATAGTTGCGATTGAGGATGGGTAAGTGGCAGTGGTGAGGGAGTGAGTGAGGTGGGAGGCGTTGATGAGTGAAAATAAAATGGGAATTTCTAATAACTACAATGCTAAACAAGTGGACCGAACAAAGTAGAGGTGAGTTCAACCCGATTGTCGAATCTCTCAGGGATAGGTGAAGGTTCAAGTACTACTCGTGTCTCTAATGTTTAGTCGATTAGAGAGGTTGTCATTGAGAAAAACTTAAAAGCAATAAAAGCAATAAAAAAACAAGTAATAATAAAACAATTTTAAAAGATTAATAAAAACAAGAGTTTGGTTTGATGAATCCCCCTAATCCTTGTTACTAGCTCAATTAGAAAAAATTTAATGAAAATGATGTTGAATTAATTAAGTTGGGTCATCAATAAAAAATTAGGCAATCCCTATCTTTAGTGTGAAAGCCACCCTACTCACTAACCCTTAGAGGAAAATCTCTTTTCTCCTAACAAATTATGAGTGCAATAAACTTAGGTGATTTAAAAAATCTAAAAGTGCAATATTGTATCTCTAGTCAATTGCCCCAATTAACCCCCGGTTAGTTGCCCTAGATTGTTCTTCACTTTTCAATTCCAAATAATCTTGCGAATAATCTAATCTCGCGACAATTAAATTAACAAACAAATGCAATTGGAATACAACTTAAAATAAAACAAGCATCGAAATCAAGAAATCAAACTAAGAACTTCATAATCAAGAATTAGGATTCAACCCCAAATCCAAACAAGAAAAACTACTCACTATTCATACTAATAAAAACTGAAAATAAATTAAGTTATTCAATAACAAGAAAATAAAAGAAAGCATAGGATTAAGTCTTGAAGCTAAAGTCAAATCTCGAACGTCTTCTAAGATCGTCTATCGAGTCACCAAGTTAAAGAACGAAATCTTGAATTAAAACCTTCAATTTTGAATCCAAGAAAGTAAATCTTGTATAAAACTTGAAATTCTATAACTAAAGAAAATATAAAACCTGGAATTTAAAGATTGTTTAACCTAATTAATCTACTCCTAATCTAAAATCTAATCTAACCTAAAGTCATTGTATCTTAATTCTGTAAAATTGTATATTACAATGGCTGTATAAAAGCCGAATATATAGAAGTAAAAAACAAGAAATCCAAGCAAAAGTTGAAGTAGGAATCAAGAAAATCGAATTTGAAAAGGATTGTATTTTGCCCTTGCCAGCTTACTTACTGCCGATTGTAGGATGAGGCCTACTATCATGGTAGGCCTCGGGATTCAGCTTGTAGGTGTTTCTCGGCAACTATCGGTGATAGTAGGTTGCCCTACCATCCACGGTAGGTGCGGTTGCTTTGCCGATAGCTTCCTGTTTCGTTGTTTTCACTCTTTTTCATCCGTTTTTCTTTCCTTTTCATCGTTTCTACTTCTGGAAGGTACCTAGACAAGAATAAGATATATTCATCTCAAATACTTACTTTTACATGTTAAAATCACAGAAAAGGATAAAATTAACATATAGAAAATATAGACAAAAATACACTTATCAGCCGTGCATGAGTAAGGGTAAAGTGTAAAATGAGAAAAGTGAACAGAAGACAGTGGTCGCTTGGTCATTGGTGGTGGGTAAATGGCCATGGTGCTGAGCTATCTGTGAAGTGAGGTTGTGACTGTGAGCTTTTAAAGGACAAAGAGAGAGAGAGAGAGAGAGAGAGAGAGAGGGTGCCATGCGTGTGGCAGAAATAAAATAAGAGAAAGAGAACAGAAGAGAAGAGAAGAGATAGAGGTGTTAGAGTTATTTAAAACATAATTTAAATAAATATAATTTATTTATTTAAAATTAAGGAATTAGCATGGGTAGCCCGTTATCCGTCCATATAAAACCCGGATTTGATGGATCGATCTAAAAAGTTTGCATTTCAAACGAGCCAACTTTTTTGGATCCATATCCGCCTGTTTTGTGGGGCAAGTCGGTCCAACCAGAAAGCGAGGATCCATTTTGGCAGTGCTAATTGGGAATTATAAAACAGATACGATGCTTCTAGATTTAAGTTCTAGTGTTAATTTGATTACTTACACAGTTTATGAAGAGTTAGGATTGAGGGAATTGCAACAAATTGACAGGACCTTACCGTTAATTATAGGTCTATCCAGGTACCTAGGGGAATAGATAAAGGTGTCTTCCCCGTAGACATTGTAGTCCTAGGTACGGAAACAAGCAGATCCTTCAAGAGTCATATCCTTGTTATTCTAGGCTTTCCTTTGTTGGCTACTACAAATGCTACTATTAATTGTAGAACTAGGATTATGTATGTTTCTATTATGAATATGAGGATTAGATCGAATATTTTCTAATCTTCTTCACAACCTTTTCTGAAAGATGATTCTAATTGCTATTTGGTAGATATAATTGGTAGATGTTTCTGAATTAATTGAAGGAAATCTACCATTAATGTGTTTTAAAGAATCTACATTTATTGAGAATGAGAAAATAATATGCATTGAGGATGTCAATTCTATTCTTACTTGTATTGCACCACTGGAAAACTCTTCGTGGATTGTGAATCATGAGCTTTTGCCTATGCTTGCAAAATCCCCTATCGTACCTTCTCTTGTGTGTCCACCCCAACTTGAATTGACAACACTTTCCGCTAAACTTAAATATCTTCCTAGGGTCAAAATGAAACATTGCTTTTGATAATTTTGTTTGAGTTAAGATCTGAACAAGAAAGGGAGTGGATTAAAGTTCTATCTAATTATAAGGGACCTATAAAATGGTCTATAGCTGATTTGAATGCGATAGATCCATCTGTATGCTTACATAGAATACATTTAGAAGAAAATGCAAAACCTTCTAGGGAATTACAAAGAAGGCTAAATCTTAACATGGGAGAAATAGTAAAGGAGGAGGTAGTTGAACTCTTAGATTCTGATATCTAATACCCTATCTTTGATAGTCCATGGGTTGGTCTTATGCAAAGAAGACAACAGCAATTGTAGTAGAAAATAGTGGAGAGTTAATTCCCACTAGAGATGTTACTGGGGGAGAATGTGTATGGACTATAGAAAACTAAATACTGCAGCTAGAAAGGACCATTTACCTTTGCGTTTCATTGATCAGATTCTTGAGATATTAGTTTGTCAAAGTTTTTATTGCTTCTTAGATGGTTACTTAGGATGCTACCAAATTCAAGTATACCTAGAAGGCCAAGAGAAAACTACTTTCACATGCCCTTTTGATACTTTTGCTTTTCGTAGAATGCCTTTTGGATTATGTAATGGCCTTGCTACTTTCTAAAGATATATACTTGCTATCTTTTATGATAAGGTTGATAAGTTTCTCGAGGTTTTCATGGATGATTTTTCTGGTTTTTTACCTACTTTTGAAGATTGCTTGATAACTTGTCTACTGTTTCAGAAAGATGCGAGGAAGCTAATTTTGTCTTAAGTTTGGAAAAGAGCTATTTCATGATTACAGAGGGAATAGTTTTGGAACATAAAGTGTCTAAAGAAAGAACTGAAGTTGATAAAGCTAAAATTGATTTAATTGCTAATCTTCCTCCAACTAAATCTATTAAACAAATAGATCACTTTTAGGACATGCTGTATTTTATATAAGGTTTATTAAAAACTTTAGTATGGTTACTAGGCCTTTAAGTAACCTTTTGAGAAAAGATGTTGCATTCAATTTCGATGAATCTTGCATGAAAGCTTTTGAAAAACTTCATTCTCTTCTTATATCTTCACCTATTGTCCAATCTCTTGATTTTCCTTTGCCTTTTGAGATCATGTGTGATGCTTTTGATTTCACTATCGAAGCTCTTTTGGGGCAAAAGGTTGACAAGAAACTTCATGTCATTTACTATGCTAGTAGAACTTTTACTAATGCTCAAAGAAATTATACCACAATTGAAAAGGAGTTATTCAGCTATAGTTTTTGCATTTGAGAAATTTCGTTCTTATCTCTTACATTTTGAAGTGATTATTTATTCTAATCATTCTGCTTTAAAATACTTATTATTTAATGTTGGGAAGTGCCTAAGCTTTGATACCACTGTTAATAATACTTGCTCTGGTGATCAGCACTGTTACATTAATATAAAACTTCTACAGAAAACTATTACACTAGCAAAAGAGAGAAGGAACAAGAAATTACTACTCTATTACAAAAACTGGATGATAGAACCGGATAATAACTCTTAATCAAAGCTCTTCAAAAAATTGGATGAGAAGTCTGAAAAACAGACTTCCGTTTCTTCTTTAAATACCTGAAAAACAGATAAACAAAACAGGATGAGCTTGGTAAAAATCAGATGTCCAATTTTCACCACAAGACAAAACTTGACGACCGAAACTAAAACCGAACGTCAAGTTATGAAAAACGGATGCCAACACAGAAGAAAACGGATGGCCGATTTCTGTGAAAGAAGGGAACTGAGATATTCGGATGATCAAAATGGATGAGAAAGGGAAAAATCGAACAACTAGTTTTTCTCTGTATGTCAGAATCTCGATCAAACCCTCAGCAATGGATAAGCCTTAAACAACAATCTAATATCTCACTTTCGCTCCTCTCCTTCACAAACTACCCAAGCACGTGGTCAACCAACAACGGTGACTAACGACGGCAGTAATAGAAGAATTCACAGAGAACAAACAGAAATAGGAATCTGCAGAGAAGAATAAGAGAGAAAAGAAGAAGGCTTCACACAGAATAAACTGTCATGTCTCATCTGTTACAACAAGAAAGGATAAGAGTATTTGAAGAGTTTCTCTGGTAGACTTATTGAAACAAGAGAATGGTCATTTGGAAGGATCGTTCAACAACAGAACATCCTGTTACATGGAAGACCCTTTCAAAGAGACAACAGCTAAGTCACCTGCGGAAGACTCAAGGGAATCGGGTTGTTTACCATCCCGGCCTGCCCGGCATCTTGGATCAGACATAAACTTATCCTATTGGGTTGTGAGTCTCAGTCCAACTCATCACAAGGATTAAAGAACATGGGCTGAGAATAAAAAATTTGTGAACACTGGACCAATTGGCTTACGAGCTCCACCTTAAACATATTTTAGTAAACTTCTCACCTGAAGTAATCAACTTGCATCAATATATAGAAGGTCTCTACACAAAACAAACTTGTTAGTTATCACCACTTTAGTACCAAAATCAGCAGGATTATCTTTAGTACTAATTTAGTCTATATTAACAATACCATTTGAAACCTTTTCACAAATGAAATGATACTTAACATCTATATGTTTAGTCCTTTCATGATAAACAGGATTTTTACACAAATGTAGACAACTCTGACTATCAGTAAATATGACAGCTTTAGAATGTAAAAGATGCAGTTGAGATAAAAGCCTCTGAAGCCAGATGGCTCCCTTAATTGCCTTCATGGCAGCAATGTATTCAGCCTCCGTAGTCGAAAGGGCAACTACAGGCTGCAGCTGTGATTTCCAAGAAACACAATTACCTGCAAGGGTAAAGAAATAAGAAGTGGTAGACTTTCTACCTTTAGTAGCACTTGCAAAATCAGAGTCAACATAACCAACCAACTCAAAATGTTCAGGCCAGTTATGATAATGCAAGCCTCTATCAAGCGTCCCATTAATGTACCTCAATAGCCACTTAAGAGCGGCTCAATGATCCCTACCTGGATTAGACATAAAACGACTTAAAAGGATTATGGAATAAGCAATATCAGGACGGGTAGAAATCATATAATATATGACAGATCCTATAGCCATTCTATAAGGGATGTTGGCCATATCTTTCTTCTCATTTTCAGTTTTAGGATAGGTTTTAGAAGAAAGCTGAAAATGGCTTGCAAGAGGGGTACAAATAGGCTTACAAAAATTTATAGAAAATTTTGAAACAATTTTTTGCAAGAAAGACTTCTAGGATATAAACAAAGAACAGTCAGCTCTAACATTATCAATGTTCATGCCCAAAATACTAGAGGCAGATCCAAGATCCTTCATCTCAAACTCTGATTTCAATAAAGATTTCAAATGCAAAATCTTATCTATATGCTTGTAGATAATAAGCATATCATTAACGTAAAGAAGCAAATAGATGGCATTATCAATAGTATCTCCAGAAAAATATAAGCAACTATCATAATTACATTTAAAAAAACCAGTTTTAAGCATAGAAGAGTCAAACGTTTTATACCACTGTCTAGGTGATTGTCTAAGCCCAGACAAGGACTTCTTCAACAAACAAGCCATGTGCTCCTTACCTTTCACCTCAAAACCAGGTGGTTGGCGCATGTAAATGGTTTCATCAAGTTCATCATGCAAAAAAGGTAGGTTTAATATCCAACTGTTCAAGCTCAAGATCAAATAAGGCAACAACAGCAAGCATAATTCTGATAGTTTTATACTTAACAATAGGAGAAAAGATTTCATTGAAATCAATACCTTCAACTTGAGAAAAACCTTTTGTAACCAATCTATCCTTGAACCTTGGAGGTTCATTAACAGATTAAGGTTCTTTAACTTTGAAAATCTATTTACAATCAATAAATTTTTGTTTAGGTGGTTTAGGCACAAGCACCCAAGTTTTGTTCTTATGCAAAGAAGATATTTCTTCATTCATTCATATTTAACTCTTCTTTAATAATTTTCATTGCCAAATGACTTATATTTGCACAAATCTAGGCTAACACTAGATTACTCTTTGCATTATCTTTCTCCTTCAACTAGGAATATTCGAGTGTAGTCTTAATCGCAGAGATATGTCTTAATCTTTGAATGTATCTTATAGAAGATGGTATCTAAGTCACCGTGACATGTTTGGAGCCATGTCTTCAATACTGAATGTTTAGACTCAACCCTATTCGTGGTCTGACCTGAAATGTAAAATATTTTCGATCCACACTCCCACAAATTTATGTGAGCACGTTCTCAACCATTCATGGTACAAGTAATCCAAGACCACTGCATGCTTCTCCAATCGGTATTTAATTTTTCCAATTTGTTCTTGTAATCATCTTCATCCTGGGAGTTCACTAGTCTTCCCTAGGTTGTCTATACAAGCTTTTCAGCTAATAGCTTACCAATTACTTGAATTAATTTTCCCTCGATATTCTTTTCAATATGTCTCCAGCACAACATATGGTATGATCTATTGAACACCACATATATTATAGGATTCAAACCTTTTGCCTTAGTAGTAATGAGCACTGCCTGTTCGGGAACATCAAAATATAATTTCTTAAGCTACTTAGCACCCATTCGTAAGTTGAAACTTGTTCATTATGCATGAACGCAATAGCTATAGAGAAATTCTTTCTAGTAGGTGTCATCCTAACTGCCTCATTGGAATCTTCATTGGAAACATGTACTTCAACAAGAGCTCCAACTACCTCTTTAACTTGTAGAAGTTCAATGGCTCTTTGGAACTTTTCAACAATTGAAGGCTTTTTATTTCCTTCTTTAAAAAGCTTTGAGATGGAATGGGAGTTGTTTCTTCTTCTTAGTCTTAAATATTTCATTATGCCTCTTTTGTTTCTCAAGATATGTGACTCCGAAAGCTAACCTCATGTCTTCTTTCTATTTCTTCCCAGCCTTGATAGATTTCAACCCTTTCCTTCTAGAGACACAAGCAGATTCCCACCAACCAATAGCTGCACAAGTAAAAGATTCTAATGCTAATAACATGGTATGGTCCTCCTTAGCCGTTCTTGAGGATAACTAGCTCCTAAGACCCAAGTCTCTTTTACAAGTCTTCTCTGATGCTTGGTTTGAAAAATATGAAGAACGATGAACAAATTGCAAGCAAAAATAACTAAGAAAGAAACAAATAGACCTCCTTATATTTGGGGAAGAATCAATAAGGATTAAGAAAGTCTTACCTATTTTTCACACACTCATGAAGGACCTAATTTTCAAGCAACATCAACTATAGAAGTTGGCACCTCAAGGAAAAAATAGAATTTGGAATTAGACAAGGAACTCTTGAATTGATTCAAGAATTGCTTGATTAGATTATACAATGGAAAAGATTTTCCCTAATTTACAGTGAAAGTCGAAGAATACCTAAAGAACCTAAGTTCAACTCTCTCTCTATTTCATTCAATGTCTAACTTGTCGAAATGACTGCAATAATATATATAGGGTTCCAAATTATTAACTCCCAACTCTAATGACTAACCCTGATTAAGATAGGTTGATGGCACTTATGCCACTTAATTACAAGTGTAAATAAATTTAACATTAAAAAATGATAGGTCAAATGATTTAAAATCAATAAATATCTTCAGCTTATCGAGACCTACCGGCGATGGTAGGCCTCGACCTACCGTCGACGGTAGGTCAAACTCTCAAAATAATTTTAGACCAGAACCTTACCGGCGATAGTAGGGTAGACCTACCATCGGCAGTAGGACTTGGGCCACTTTCCTTTCCACGAGCAGAGCCCTATCACTACAAGTTTCCTCTTCCTTGGCTTTTATAGCTTCAAACTCTTCCAAACTTGTTTCTTTAAGTTTCCTCTTCTATCTTCCTTATCTTCGACCTTGTAACCGGTCCATGGAAGCTCATAACCGATTCTTAGAACCTCTCCATGTTCTCATGCTTATCCCGGGTCATACCATCTGTCCCTCCTATGAAAGGATTCGTCCTTGAATCCTTACCTTCAAATAACCATAAGAGGTGGGCAACGATAGTAAACAAAAGAGGAATACTATGAACGATTTCAAGAAGAACTTTCCAAGTAAAAGCAAATGGTTGTCTAAAACACAAGGAAAACAAGTTTTGCAACTCTTTCTTAAAAGGTTTATGAAATGTAAAATTTGCATAGATAAAGAAGTTCAAGGACGAATTATCCACGGAATAAACACACGAATGCCACCAAAGTGCAAGACCTCTTTAAAAAACAACACAAAAAAGAAAAAAACCAAAGAAGTCTTCTAGTTTAGGCCTTTCATCAAATTTTTCCAAAACATCTTTAGAATGATGAAGAAAGTTTCTTCAAAATTTGAGAAAAGAGGTTCAAGAAACAACTTTAAAAGAACACACTTGTTAAGAATGTTTTGAAGCAAGCTTTAAAACTACAATCCTTAAATGGATAACAAAATTGGAAACTTTCAACCTTTTCAATTCCTAAAACCCATAAATGAATGCCCATAATGTAACTATTCATCTCTTTAAAAGGACCATGGAAGTTCAAACTTCTTTTCCAAGTCTTTTAAGAGTGGTTCATGGATAACAACATAATGAAACCTCATCCAATCAAAATTCTTCCTAAAATTCCATGAACTTTTCAATTCACAAGGACTTGCAAAACCAAAAGAAAATTCAAGGATGTTATCCACATAAAGGCCAAGAATCAAATTGAAAATAAATAAGTTATCCAAGACCAAATTCAAAAGACCTTTCTTCCATGAGGACTTTGACATGAAATCCAAGAATTCATCCAAAAAGTATAAGATTGTTTATTTTTAGAATCTCAAGACTTCCCCAATTTTCCTTCACATACAAATTTCTTCAGGAACTAGTTGAGAGGTATGTGATAAAACAAGTTACCAATAATTTCATGTTTCATAGAAATAACAAAGGAATTCTTGTTTGGAACTAACACTCTATCTAGAAAAACATCTTTCCACCAAATTTCAATGAAAGTTTTAAAATAGCAAAGATGTTTCTTGACAAAGTTCATCAAGAATAGTTCCAAAAAGTCTTTTCTCAAGATGGCTTTCATAAAAACTATATGAAAAACTTTAAGTGCTCCAAAACCACTTTTCTTCTTCTTTTCACAAATGAAACATAGACTCCTCAAAATGCAAGAGGTAGAATTGAAAATCAAGGATAGTTTCAATCAAGAAAGCTTTCAAAACTTCAATTCCAATTAGGAGCTTATGGTCATCACAATGACTTTCAAGTTGAACCTCCACATTCAAAAAATGGTTTTTGAAAGGAGGAATTCCCTTAAGGGCAATGACAAAAGTTTCAAATTAGGGTATCATGTAGAACATCTTTCAACATTTTTCCTAATAGACTTACTAAGGAGATCTCCGATCAAAGAACACAAATAACCTTCAACTTTCTTAACAAGAAAATTTCCAACAAACGGATCAAGAAAGTAACTAGAAATTAGGCCCTGCATAGGTGTCCAAGAAGGAAGCAAATCAACAACCAAAGAAATAGTATCAAGAATATTATGCCAACACTTAAGATCATAACAAGATTGTTCAAGTTTAGAATCTCTAGTCCACAATTGATTTTGAAAAGAGTCATGAAAAGATAAATAATTAGACAAGTGAACATCAATAAGGCATAGATCACAAGTTCGAAAAATAGTACATAAAACTCTCACTTTGATCTCATAGAAAGCATAAGCATTTAAGAATAACTTCAACTCCTTAAAATAAAATTCACCGTAAGAAGGAGATAAGTTTGTAAGAAAGCTTATTGAAGAGTTCGCTTAGCTTAGAAGCACTCCTTTTCCACCACTCATTCTTTGGTCTTCTATTCCTAGCACAAAAGAAGCTTCATTATATTCCAAAAACTCACAAAATATTAGTGTCTCTCACTTTTAAATTAAGAACCCATTTGGTTTTAAAACTCCTTCGACAACAAGTATTCCATATAATGTACATGAAAGAATTTGAAACCAAAAGCCCTTACAAATAAAGTTTTGAAATGATATATCTCCACAAAGAGAAATTTAAGCCCATGCCACAAATGCTCAAGTAAAACCCTTCAGAACCAATAAAGGTTTTTCCACAAGAATTTGCTCAACAAGCTTCTTCCCATAAGTATCAAGATAAGTCAACACTATAGACAATGAATTTTAAATTTATTTATTTAATGCAGGACTAAAATAAAATAAATATTTTTAGTCTTGGTTATTTAAATTAAATTAATAAAAGTGGTCTTTTGACCATGACGATTGGATCATCCGAGTTGGGGCATGAAGATTAGATCCGAGTTGGCCTATAAAGATTGCATTGGATTTAGAATTATTTAAATAGTATCAAACTCACTTTAAATAAAGTCCAATACAATAGAAGTATGCCTTTGGACCCTAAGTAAATTTAGCTCAAAGTCATTTTAAATTAAATATATTAAGTGATGGGGTAAACTCATTGGGCCCCATCAAATAAGAAAATTGGCCGATCCAACACTGTTGATGGGCCACTTAGTGGCCAAGCAACACAATGCCCTATTTTCTCCTATAAATAAGGGTCTTCCCAAGGTTGAAAGGCATTCAGAAGACACTCATGCTCGAGGTAAATGAAAATCTCTATAGAAGCTCTTTCCAAAAGCTCTCTAATAAAGGTCTTCCGACCTTGAAGTTCAATCATTTCCTCAGTGTTCTTCACCTTCTTCCTCCCTAAGATTGAAGAAAGCTCCAGAAGCTTTGCAATCCATCAATCATCCTCAAAAGTTTGTTTGATTTGAGAAGAAGCTTCCAAGCCCTCAAGTCAACACTTTGCCGATAATAATAGGAGGACTATCCTACATCTAGGAATTCCCTAGAGATTGTTGTGACTACTATATCATAAATATTTTCAAGTTATTTGCTATTTATCTTTTGTTCAATTTTCAGGCTTAAGATTTTGTTGTATACAAATTTTGGCATGCCTGGTGGGACAATCTCTGCCTCCCATCTCTTCTCCTGCAAGTTCAAATCATTCTACTTATCTTCAAAGATCAAAACATGGTTGGAACACTTGGCATTAAAGAGCAACTAGCAAACCTTACAAAGTTAGTTGAAGATCTTGCAAAATGTTCACAAGAGTGAGTATATGATTATTCAACTGACAAATCATATAGAAAAGAGTGGAGAGACAAATCAAGCTCCTCCTAAAATGGCAAAAATTCAAGATGAAGTTGTTGCCTCAAAGAAGGATCAGGATATCCAAATATCTTCTGATAAATTGATTCCTGTTGACAATTGAGAGACTTCATCAATGGTGTCATCTAAGAGAAATATAAAATGGGTAGTAAATTGATTTATTGACTATAATCTACCCAAGAACCATTCGACTGCGTCCTCCATTCCGAACTATACTAGCTCAAATACCTATCATACCCCTGCCAGTTTTCTTGGAACGAGGCCAATTGATAGTAAGTGTATTGCGACTAAAAGGCCATTTTCTCCACTCTTTGTTCAACATTGATGCCCTTCGGGCTTCTATGATATCATCGGTATTCCTTTCGTATATTCCAACACCTAGAACAAACAATTGAATTGCAATTAATACAGGTTCTAGAAGTAATTAGTTAAATATATGCATCTATACCACAAACACCCAAGTGCAACAATAGAATGGAATAAAGCAAAATAACAAAAACAAAAACGGTGACTAAAGCACTAAATACAAAAAGATATTGCTTAAACTTGTCATCCTCGGCAACAGCACCAAAAACTTTATGTATAAAAAATAAAACGGGATGTGAGATCCTAATCACTAGAATGCAAGGCAAGTGGACCTAACAATGCGGAGGTGACTTTCAACCCTCGTGTCGGATCTCTCGGGAATGGACAAAGGTTCAAGTACTAATCGTGTTTCTAATATTTTGTCTAAAAAGAAAGATGATGTCGTTGCATAAAAGGAAATAATAACAAGTACATTAAAAGAAAGCAAAATAAAAATGATTTTTAAAAGAATTATAAAGACAAAGTTTGGGTTGGTGGAACCCCCCTAACCTGTGTTACTAATTCAATTGGAAAAACTTTTAATGAAAACGATGTTTAATTAATTAAGTTGGGTCATCACTCAAATCGGCCAATCCCTCTAGGACGAAAGCCACCCTAATCACTAACCCTTAGAGAAAAATCTCTTTTCTCCTAAAAGACCTAAAAGTACAATATCGTATCTCTAGTCAATCGCCCCAACTAACCCCTAATTGGTTGCCCTAGATTATTCTTTCTTTTTCAATTCCAAACAGCTTTGTGAATAATCTAATCTTGTGACAATTAATTTAAAAATGAATGCAATTGGACAACAACTTAAACTAAAACAAAATCGAAATCAAGTATTTAAACCAAGAACTTCACAATCAAGAATTAGGGTTCAACTCTAAACTAAACAAAAAGAACTACTCACTATTCATATTAATAAAATTGGAAACTAACATAAATTCAATAACAAGAAAAGGAAAAGAAAGCTTAGGATTGAAAATTGAAGCAGCAACTGAATCCCGAACGTCGTTTAAGCATGTCTTTCTAGTCACCAAATTGAAGATCCAAATCTTTAAAATAAGTCATCAATTTTTGAATCCAAGAAACTAAATTGCAGAAACCTTCAAACTTTACTAGCTAATTAAAAGTATAAAAGCTAGAATTTAAAGAGTATTTAACCTAATCTAACCTAACTAATCTAATATAACCTAACTAGAGCCTACAACTAATCTATCTAAGAATTTAATCTTATCTAAGCTTGTTACAATAGCTGCATTAAACCCCCTTATATAGAGCTGAAGAATACAAGAAAATCAAGTCAAAATGGAAGAAGAAATCAAGAAGATCGAGCTTGAATTAGACCCCAACTGCCCTTGCCAGCACACCCTACCACCGACCGTAGGGCGAGGCCTACCGTCTGTGGTAGGTGTCTATTGCCATTGCCCTACTTTCAATAGCACCTACCTGCAACGGTACTTACTTTCCATTGCTGATGGCTCCGTTTTCGTCTAGAGTAAGAGGTATTTAGCTAAAATATATACTTTTACGTATTAAAAACATCGAAAACGATGAAATTAACATATAGAAAATATAGACAATTATGCACTTATCAAATACCCCAAAACGGATACGTTGCTTGCTTCTCAAGAAACATAAACTAAACAGGCAAAAAGAGGAATGAAAAACTTTAATTATAGCAAGACAAAACACAAAAACAACATAAGCCTGAATGTAAACAGTTAAAATCTTAAAATGATTGCAACATTGGTAGCTCAAAATAACCAAAAAATACTTTAACACAAACAAAAAAAAAACTTAGAAAAGCAGTAAAAGATAAAAGCACTTCAATAGAGTATTTCACTTACCAGCTCCAAAGATAAATAAAAAATAGACAACTACAAAATCACTAAGGCAACCATAAGTTACTAAAAATAATTACCGATCAAAGGGGGTGTGTGTGATTTTTCTCATGTCATTTTTCACAGAAAAGAAGGAATTTTAAGTAATTAGCACCAAGAAATATTCTCAAAGACAATGCACACAATTCATACTTTTTCTATCACTTAGCCACACTAAAGTCTATTTAAGATCGTTCCCGGATTAGGTAGAACTTTTTGGCTTGTAATGTTAGGCTAGGGACATAAGTAAGTTACAAACAAAGGTAAAAGGAGACAAAAACAAACGAGATAGAGCTAGGACAAACGGAAGGATAAGATAACGAAATAAAAGAAACACTTTTCAAATGTCATTCACACATCTTTGTACTCTTTGCTTCATTCTTCTTTGATATAGACCCCATCTAACAACATATTTTTCTCAAGAATAACCAAAAAAAAGAGAGAGATGCTTGAATTTTCTCAAGATATTTCTATAAAATTAAAGGTACATATTTTTTCTTCATTTTTCTGCCATTTTTTCAATTTTTTTTTGGCTTTTTCTCTTTTTTCAATTTTTTTTCTTTTCATGAATTAAGATTTTTCTTTCTTTCTTTCTCTCTTTTCAACAGCCAAAAGCACCGAACACATGACAATACCCAAAATACCCTTTTTCTTTATAAAATAGGGTTTTTCTTTCTTTCTTTCTTCATCCCTTTTACCCCCACACGTATTCGTTTCTCTCACTCAAAATAGCAAAAGTCTATACTAACCAATAGCTCACAAATTGAGATTCACTCAAAGCGGCCAAAAGTCTATACTAAGTGTTAGCTCCACAAATTGAGGTTCTATATAGTGAGGTTAAAAGAACAAAGAAAACAAGGGAGTATAACCCTTAGCATGAAGGCAAAAATGAGGGAACTATGGATTGATTTCATAAAGGATATGTGATAGGAAAGGCACAATCGGTGCAAAGAAGGCCTAAGACCATCATCTCTAGGACCATCCTAGACTAGACTTCTTCTTTTTAGAGATAGACAAATCATGTAATCACAGGCAAAGTTCAAAAATTATTTTCATAATGCTAATAACCCAAGATTCCTAAACTTCTATTACTCAAACAACATTCACAAGTACATAAAAACCATTGATCGTGTAAGAAACTTAGTAAGTATGGTTTTCCATGTAATCCAGTTGTAATCTCTATCAAAACTGATGAAAATGAAATATTTTTGGATTTTTGAATAAGAAAATAAAAAGAAAGAAAGTGAAATATTTTTGAATTTATAAATTTTCTAATTTTCTTGGAATTTTTCGAATAAGAGATTAATAGAAAAAAAAATAAAGAAAAAGAATGAAAGAGACTAACAAAAAAAAAAACTTGAAAGATTGAAAACACCCCCTGCACTTAAATCAGTCATTGTCCTAAATGTGGGAGTTAGACTAAAAGAAAAATAAATATAAATACATACATGGGAAGCAATCTCGTAGATATAAAATAATAAGCATATCGGGAAGCCATCCCCATATAAAATAAAGCAGATAAAAGAAAAAGAAAAACAAATAAAGAGGGGAAAATAAAACAAGAAAGCATAAACACACAAGTAATAAAATAAGGAGACAAAATAAAAGAAAAAGAAGCTTCTTGTAATGGAAATAAAAGAATTTGAAACCCCATGTAAGAAGAGAAATAAGAATTTGAAACTCCATGGGTCGGATTTGGAAATATTTAAATAATATCCAAACCCACTTTAAATCAAGCCCAATAAAACAAGACCTATGCCTTTGGGCCCAAAGTAAATTTAGCTCAAAGTCATTAAATTAAATCCATTAAATGATGGGTTAAACTCATTGGGCCTCATCAAATAAGGAAATAGGCCAACCCAACACCATTGATAGGCTGCCTAGTGGCCAAGCAAACCAATACCCTGATCTGCTTATAAATAAGGGTCTTCCCAAGGTTGAAAGAGCATTCAGAAGATACTCAAGCTCGAGACAAGTGAAAAGCTCCCCAGAAGTTCTTCCCAAAAGCTCTCCAACAAACGTCTTCCTAAAAGTTCAAGTATTTCCTCGCAGTGTTCCTCGCCTTCTTCTTCCTAAAGATCGAAGAAAGCTCTAGCCGCTCTGCAAACTATCAATCATCCTCAAAGTCCGTTCGATTTGAGAGGAGGCTTCCAAGCCCTCAAGTCAACACTTTGCCGAAGAGAAGAATCAAAGAATTATCCTACATACTAGGAATTCCCTAGACATTGTTGTAACCACTACTATATCATAAATCAGATCACGTTGTTTGCTATTTTCTTATGCTCAATTTTCAGACTTAAAGATTTTGGTGGATCCAAACACCTACTGAAAATCTTCAACTACTTCCTCTTGAAACTCAACACAATGATCACCAAGTAAAGAAAACAAGGAACTATCAAACCCATAAGAATTGTTTTCAAGAAAATTGAAGGTATGATGGTTAGGAACACCTAAAGAGTCACATTTATTCCATGGATCAACATCGTGTGAAATAGAAACAAGAATAGCATGAAACAAGCCTTTAACCACTAAGTTCTATCTAGATTGTTAATTTGATATGGCACATTAACAAATAAGGAATGATCCCTTTGTTCTATGACATCACCAAAGTGCAACCGAGTTAACTCATAGTAATAATAAGAAATTTAATGAGAATAGAGGATAGAACATGTATGATTAAGCTCAAGAAAATATTTCTTTTCAAGTGAAGTTCAAAGTGAGTTAAAAAAAATGAAATAATGTCAATTTTCTACGAAAACAAGTGAAAACAACTTAATTTCCTTAAAATAAATCTCAAAGCACAAGTAAGCATTAGAAGGAAATAAGCTTATTGTTTTGATTGAGTAGTTGCCAAGTCTTCCTTCTTGATTCTCGCTTAGTTCTCCAAAAATTCTGCACAAAAAGAAATTCACTAACAAGAGAAGAGTTAGTTTGGTTAGCAACAAAATTTATGTCCTCACTCTTTTCAAATACATTCAACTCTTCTTTTGAATTCTCTCGTTTTTCTTCACACATTTATTTTGTTCTCTCATTTTTCTCAAGATCATTCTCTTTTTCTTTTGAGCTCTCATCCTTTTCACACTTCTCACCTAAAGAAGAAATGGAAACAAGAAACTTGAATTTTCAACTAATGTCTCTTTTTCTTCCACTCTGTGTTTTCTTTCAATCTCAATGTTCTCCTCTTCTTTAAAGCTAGTATTACTCATGGAATCACAAAAATCTTCTTTAGAAATTTCTTCTTCAACATGTACTTCTACACTTCTCTCTTTTTCTTCCGCTCTATCTTTTCTTTCAATCTCAATGCTCTCCTCTTCATCAAAGCTCACGTTACTCATGGAATAACAAAAATCTTCTTTAGACATTTCTTCTTCAACATGGACTTTCACGCTTCCTTCAATTTCAATTTTAGCTTGTGGAAGTTTAATGCCTCTCGAAGATTCTTCAACTCTTGATGCTTTCTTAATTTGCTCCCCTTTCAGAATCTCATGGCACCTTCTCCCATTGGATCCCTTCACATTTTTCCTCCATATAAACATACTCACTTTTGTTGCACAAAGATTCACACGATTCACCGATGGATGTTTCTACTTCTTAATACTTAAGAATCTCAAATTTATCCCTTAATGCTTCAATGATTCCCAAGTTATGGTTGGTGTTCTCCCATTTCTCCACCTATGTTCACAGATATACTTCTACCAAGCTAAGACTGATAAAGTAAAAGACTCTATGACTAGTTGAACCTTGTCTTCTTCAAATATTTCATAGGATAGAACAAGGTTTCAACTCTTCCTTCCCAATCTAGGTATTTCTCGGGATTAAAAATCCAAGCAAAAGGGGTATCTTCAATTGATTATAATTAGGAGGCCTCACATTTTGTTTCTCAACGTACATACTACCTTTGTAAGCATTTCTCCTATAGCTATAGCCACCATAGTTATAACTAATATTGAATCCTTCAAATTCCCTATAATTTCTTCCTCCTCTATACATTTTAAAACATTTAAAACCTGCAAAACAAATGTTAGAAAAAGAAGTAATGTACCTCACCACTCCTTTAGTGTATCCACTCTTGAAGATGTTCACTCAACACTCATGTTTATCACTCGCTTTCTGTGGCTTTTGTGAAAACAATCTCACCCTCTTACCTCTTACTATTCCTCACCCACTAGAGTTACTTAGTGATTTCTAAAACTTCCAAGTTATAAGATATTACCCAAAGTAAATCAAGCAAGCAATTCTCATTAGATAAGAAAACAAAGTCAAAGAGGAATTTTATTGAACACGTAGAGTGTGAAGAGTGCCAATGATAAATTCAAGAGTATGAGTCCAAAAATGACATCAAATTCCCACAAAGGTACAGGGAAACACTTAAAAAATGTTCAAGAGAAGTTTTGCAAGTTCAAAACAAAGACAATTGAAAGCTCAATTCAAAGAATTCATGAGTGCTAGGCAAAAATTCCAGAAAAACAGGGCAGCAATACATTCAATCACAAAAATCGTAATAACACAGTGATGATAGCTCCAAATCATATCAAAATAATTTAGAAAGATGCAAAACTCGAAATGGATAAATTTAGGCACAAACTTGGTTCAATTTGAAAGAGTACAACACAAGATATAGACAGTTTAATCCACATGTTCTCAACAGTCGTGATTTCTAAACAGTGTGCAAATTAGCATTCAATTGGCCTACCAAATCAAATCCATATCAGCTAAAATTTGTTTCCAAAGAACCAAAACTCAACAAGGATTCACACTGGACAAAAATTTACGCAATTTTAACCTCATTTGATATGCTTTCCAGCTCAAAAGTTTCATATGTAATTTTTCTGTCCGAAAATTCCAGATTACTTTGCCTTTTTCACATACAATCAATTGGCTTTTATATAACTAAAATTTAACAATCACATAAATCTTTACCTCAAAGAGAGCTTTGCTCTGATATCAAATAGTATGATCCTCTTTAGCCTTTCTTGAGGATCACTTGCTCCCAATACCCAACTCTCTTCTAGAGGTCTTCTTTGATGCTTGGTTTGGAGAATATGAAGAACAAGGAACAAATTGTAGGTAAAAGTAGCTAAGAAAGAAACAAATAGACCTCCTTATATTTGGGGGAGAATCAATAAGGCTTAAGGAAGCCTTATCTATTCTCATACACTCAAAAAGGACCTAATTTTCCAAGCAACACCAACTATATAAGTTGGCACCTCAAGGAAGAAATAGGATTTCGAATTAGACAAGGAACTCTTAAATTGACTTCAAGAATTGATTGACTAGATTATACAATGGAAAAGATTTCCCTAATTTACAATGGAAGTGGAAGAATACCAGAAAGAATCCTAGGTTCATGATGTGGAATGATCTTCCAGAGCATAAAATTTCGTCCAAGAAGTGAGGGAGAGAACAAACAAAACAAGTGTAACAAGTAGAAGAGAGAAAGTGCCTTTGAAAGGACTTGAAAATGTTAAACTTCTAGCAACCTTAGATATATTAAATCCAAGAGCTCAAGAAGGTTTAAACAAAATATTTTCTTAAAAGTTCAAGCAACCTAAGGTATTTTGAGCCTTAGACCTCAATGAAACAAGAAGAAGACCTCAAGGCTAGTTTTCTACAAGAGTGTAGTAACTAGTATGAAGGAATTTTTTTATGATCAACCTTGAAGCTCTTGGAACTTTCAACAAGTCTTCAAAGTGATTTTTCTTTCAAGGAAGTTCACCCTTGAAGAAGATAGAAAAACTACGTTTAGAACTAAGAATACTAAGAGAAGAACCATTGTCTTGAAAATTTTCTTGATTAGCTTCTTCAAAAGGGAAGAATACATATTTATAGAGACTTGAGGGAGAAAATAGGAATTTTTCCCTCTCATATTTTCAGCCCAAAAGATAGATATAACCTATACATAGACTTGATAAGACAATAGAGATGTTTTAATTGAATTTGGACTATCAACACATTGCCAAAAATAGGAGTAAATTTTCCAGATTGGGCAAAAGGAATTTCAACCATCTACCAAGGTGAATTTTCAGTTTCTAACTTATTCAAAAATTTAGGATATTTCCCCATAAAATATTGGACATCAAAATTTAAGCCCCATAAAGTCTTGGACATTAAAATTTAAGCCTTGAAACTTCTCTTGCTCAATTTGATCCTTGTGACTCTTTAGTTGTTTTGCCATGGCTCTTGTTACAACTCCTTGATTCTTGCATTTCTAACCAGTTCATATCATCCTCCCCCTCTTGAAAAGGATTCATCCTTGAATCTCCATCACCTATATCAAGTAAAGAGAGATCGAATACAATAAAAGTGGCACTAACATTATAATGTCCCGGAAGATCAACTTTATAGGCATTGTCATTAACTTTCTCAAGGATTCAAAATGGCCCATCTCCCCTATCATCAAGCTTAGACTTTCTTTGTTGGGGAAATCTTCCTTTCTAAAATGCACCAAAATCGAATCACCGGGTTTGAATACCACTTTTCTTCTTCCCACATTTCTTTTCTCTACAAGCTTTTTGTTGGAGTTGACAATGGCTTCATGGACCTTTGCATGAATTGCTTTCACAAAATCAGCCTTCTTGCTGGCATCCTTGCTTAATGCTTGATCTATAGGCAAAGGAACCAAATCAAAGGGAGTTAGAGGGTTAAAACCATAAACAACTCTAAATGGAGAATGAGAAGTAGTAGAGTGAGGTGCTCTATTAGAAGTTGGCCAATTGTTTTATTTACCACTTCGGTTTGTCCATCCTTCTGTGGATGGCAAGCTGTAGAATAAAGCAAGTTAGTACCAAGTTTCTTTCAAAGAACCCTCCAAAAATGGCTCAAAAATTTGGTATCCCTATCCGACACAATAGACCATGGAATTCCATGGAATCTAACTATCCAAGTAAAGAACAAGCTAGCTACATGACTAGCATCATCAGATTTCCTACAAGGAATAAAGTGTACCATTTTAGAGAACCTATCCACAATAACAAAAATAGAATCCACACCTAGAATAGATTTTTTTTAATGGGGGAGCTTGGACTCTTTAGTATGATGATGGTTACAGATTGTTTATTTTTGTGTTTAATTGGTATATTGTGTGGCTATTGTGCCTAGAAACTGTTCATTTTATAAGGAAAACCCTGTCTATGTTTTTTAAAAAACAAAAAAAACTCCAGCAAACGCTACTCCTCCGGTGACCCTGCCACCCCTGATGACTACGCCACCAGTACTCTGCCATCGGCCCTGTCTCTATTTCCTCAGCTTTTATATTCAAGTCCAGCACCCACCTTTTCACCATCATCTGTTGTCTGCACGTCGCCTACTACTGGCCCATCGTCTGCTGCCTGCACTTCATCATCCGTACCATCGACTGGGCGGCCACCAATTGATGCTCGTCTAATTATCGTTCCATATTCCAAAAGGTAAGTAAAATTAATGTTTGGTTCTAACTTACTTGAAGTAGCAATGAAATATTCTAAGTCTATCTAGCTAAGTCCATATTCCATGTGGACTTTTAAATCCTAACTGTATCCTAGCTATCTTGTAAGGTGAAGATCAAAAGTAACCTAAAAGTAACACAAGTAAAGAAACAAATTTGCAAAACTAAAATCTACATATATGATATAAATAGTTTATCATGAGTTGTAATGTTATTGATGTATTAGATAAGAAGCGTCAATATACTATATTTATCGTGCATGAAAAGATTGATATATGTATGTTAGAAGAACTAACTCAAGTAAGAGTTTGATCACTTCAGTAGGTGCAATTCAATCGAATTTAGATTAATCTTATGTTTTTATTTTGCTAAATGATTAATCTTAGTAAATTGATAAGAATAAGTGGTTTAAACAATTGGCAAGGGTATTTTAACATTCATTATAAACTTAAAAAATGACAAGAGTATTTTACCTTATAATGAGGCGGAAAGAATATCAGTTTTACTAGACAAAGTCCGTAGCACATGTAAATACTTGACTCAAAGTAAAAATAGACACTCGATTCTTATAAGTCTTTCTAATTAATTTTTGTTTCAGGTTAATTTTATATATTTTGGTGAGTTTAGGACCACAGTGTAATTGATTAATTAGAGGGACTTACTGTTAAATATTCTTAAGTTTAAATTATTAGGAACGATCTCTAAGTTAATTGATGGTTTGTTCTGCAAGAGGCAAAGAAGGAGAGATGAAAAAGACTTCAGGAGAGCCTGAGACCGATCATCTGGAGTCCAAGATAGTGATTTAAGGTGAGTATTTCATATTTTGTTGATCTATGATCATCTCTCATGCTTTTGGGATGGTTAGATTATGATTTTAGTTTAGACTTTAAGAGGTTAGGATTTAGTCATGGTACAAGCTATAGGCTGAAATTTATTTTCTGATCATCGTATTTCTATTCGTAGGTGTAGGTGGAGTTAAAATTTGGGTGAAGGATTAGGTGCCTTGATTCGAATGAGAGGTAAGGAATATAAATGTTTTGAATGTTTTAAATGCCATGAATGTGTTCACAATTTTCTAAAATTTTGTTATTAATTGTATAAGTGTAATTTTATGGAAAATTAGAATGAGTATGTTAATTATGGTCTTCCGATGATAATCTTTATGTGAC
Source organism: Catharanthus roseus (assembly GCA_028651295.1). NCBI lineage: Eukaryota > Viridiplantae > Streptophyta > Magnoliopsida > Gentianales > Apocynaceae > Catharanthus > Catharanthus roseus. The sequence continues at coordinate 45,001,793 of JAPQWS010000159.1, forward strand.
AAAAAAAATTTATTAGTCTGTAATAATAAGTTGCAAAAATTTGCTTTGCTCATGTGAGTTGGTTTGGATATTGAAAAGACATGTCTTTTATTCGTTTGGCCCAACTACGGAATGTTATACCTAACAATTTGTTCGTCAGGTCCTCCTTAACAGATACAATAGTTAAGGTATGATATCATTGTGTTAACGTTTTTGCTAATTTCACATGAGCATAGGACTACTTGATTTTTTAAGTTAAGCATTGTGATTGTCTCTGTAATGTTCTGAATCCCTGATATATATATATATATTATTTGGCCGCTCAAGTTTTCTTAAAGACTACTGCATTATTTTTGTTAAAAAGAATTCATAGATATCGCTTCCGAATATTGTTCTTAAAATAAATTGTTGACTGCTTGTTTTTTTTAGAAACAAAAAAATGGGCATTTTGCTCACAAAGTGATTTTTAAGGGCAATAGACCATTTTGTCTATATTGCTTCTGATCTAAAAAATTCCTTGTTCTCTCACCTTTATCTCTTTTTTTTTCTAATAAGAATTGGTGAATGGAGCTGAATGGTTATTCTAATAGAAATTGTGCTTCTTTCCACTAAAACTGTTCAACCTCGATAAATGGCATTAAGAAGGCCTTTTTCTTCCCCTTTTCCTTTTCTGGTATTCATGCCATGTGATTTTACTGGTTTGGAAAGGAAACGAATGAAGTTTTTTTTTTTTTTTCTTTAAAAAAAATAACTTTTAGTTTGATTGAAGCTTAGGCAAAATTTATGAACCTATGTATTTGAGTATTTTATTTTAGTTGTTTACTAGTATTAAGGTCTGAATCAAAATTTTTGTACTGTCCATAGTATGTGTGTGTATATGTGATACTCGTTCCCAGGGTGATTTATATTCTTTTCTAGGCCAGTGTAACTCATTACTATTATTTGGCATATGAGTATGAGAATGAGGTGGATGAGAAAGAGTGCTCAAATGAAGAGTACGAGTGATTGATATGAATCAAGTGATGCAGAAATATTCCCAAGTCTAGATTCTTTTATTTAGATATTTGGAAAAGCCAATTGATGGATGATGCTTCAATGGAGTTAAGACTCAATACCAACCTCTGGTAAGAAAACCTTAACTATAATCCCACCCTTCAAATAACTATAGAATAAGAACCTTAGACATATGATCTCAGACCCATAAATGACACTTAGTGAATGAAGAACGGAAGCTAAAGACGCCATAACCAAGAGAAAGTCTCGATTGATAAGTCTAAAGGAATTACAAGGACCTATCCTAATGACACACAAATAAGTTCAACAAAGAACTAACAAGAAAATGATAAACCTTAACCAAATTTATAATATTCAAATCTGAAAAATTACAAGAGCATTCCTAGAGTATTTATAGATAGTTTGGAACATCTCTCCAAACTAAATGCTCACATAAGAAGTAGTAAATTTGACTAAAAGGAAAACATCCAATTAAAACTTATGGGACATCATAACAAGTAGTTAAGGGATGTTTACCAAAATATTTCTTGAAATACTCCAAATATATTTGACCAACGTGATAATCCCGTAGGCAAAGTTTCTACAGACAATAATGCGCGATTTTAGTAAATTGTGTGTATCTTCTTGTAGCAAACTCCAAATGATGAACCGTTTCTTGCATATTAAACTAGACTTGTGGAGCTTCAAAAATAGTGTAATTATGACAGCCTAAAGTGACAAGAATCAGCAAAGGATTAATAAAAAAATTTCGTTGGAGCAACTAGAGAATGAAAGAAAGCATTATTGAAGCTTCAATTAAGGAATTCTAGATTTAATTGAAAGTCTTGGAAGAATTTACATGACTTCCAAGATGCATTAAAATCATAAGAAGCTCAGCTGAAGCAAACTAGAAGCTCTCAACCATCATTGATGATGAAAGAAGCAATGAATGGATAAAGAACAGAGCCTACCAACAACGGTAGGCTCCCACCCTACCTTCCTCATTAGCTCCTGGTTTTAATGGAGAGTTTTGAAGATCACCTACCGACGATGGTAGGCTTCAACCCTATCATCCCTGATAGGTCTCGAGCTAACCTCACCAAATGGTTAACATAACTATTATTTTTGGCTAATCTATATTTCAAGTTTGTAATGAACTTTGTTAAAAGGATAATTAGGCATTTTTAATAGTCATTAGGTTTTAGGAAGAGGAGTTATGATATCTCAATAAATAACCTATTATGCCTCCTTTTGTATTAAAGTTGAAGTTGAATGATATATGAAATTGTGAGTTTGTTCTTAGGGTTCTTAGGTTTGGAATCCTTCTCCTAAACTTCATCTAGGGTTTGATCATATCATTTGGTATCAGAGCTACCAAAAAATTAAGCTTAATTTTATGTTTATTTGTTGAAAATTTTGTTTAAAAAAAATTATTATCTATGAAAAATAAATTAGATCATGCAAAATCCAGGACAAAAACATTGATGCCAGAAGATTGGCTAGATCCAAAGTTATATTGATTTCTTTTTGAAAACATTTTATATTTATAAGAACTCCTATGAGTTGGTGACTGTTTGAAATAAGTTTTACTCAATTTGGAGTTCATTTGTTAGATTAATTAGATCAAAACTTTTAATCTGTCCAGAAACCAGAAAGTATGAATAGTGGTGGATTAATTGGATCATATCTCATGTTACACTTGTTTAAATTGGACGGAATTTATGCCTACTTTTATCCTCATCGAGTTTTCTTTCTGTGTAAACTAATTTGACTATATTTGGAGTTCATTTTCTTGTTTAATTCGATTGAAAACTGAAAGGTGTTTTGAGATCTTGGTTGCCCAAAAAAATGCGAAATTAAATCGATCAGATCTTGTGATATACGGATCCAATTCAAACAAAATTTGTGCTTAAACACATCCTCTTCTTGTATGGAAGTCTACCTAAATTTTTTTGACTCGATTTGGATCTACACTTGCGGAGTTATTGTCATTTTTGTAATAGGGTGCTAGTAATCTCTGTTTTTTGGAAATTTTTGTTCTAGTACTCTTTCTTCTTTATTTAGCTTAGTTTCATTTTTATTCCTTTTTCTGGATTCTAATTTCTTCTTTCAGTGTTTTTCCATTCCTTGTGGTGATTAATTAATATTGTTGGCTCTAATTGCTCTTGGATAATTTTTGAAAACCCTTGCATATTATATGTTTGTTGAAATTTCTCTTTGAACTTCTTTTGATACCTCAACTAAGTGTTGAATTGAAGACTATCTTTTTTTGACTACCTTTGGTGGTTGTGGTGGAGGAAGTTTGAAGAATTAAAGAACTCTTGTGAGGTGAGAGTTTGGAAAAAGACAAGCGGGTGACCTCTTATTATAAAAGTCATAAACAGTACATACAAGAGTGAAATGAGTGATCATCTAAAGAGGGTAAACACTAAGGGGGTGATGGGAGGTCTGTTATTTTGTTTCTAACCTTTTTCTGTAGGTCTAAACAAGAAATAAATAGAGTATACTTGGTCTAATTCATCATGGAAAAGGATGGAAGCTATGACAAAACAAGAGGATTATCAATCTAAGCTTGCATAATTTCTATCATGGTGGTGGCAATGGAGTCAATGCTTATGTGGAAGCAACCGTGGACATGGAAACTTCATTTCTACAGGACATGATGGTTATGTATACTTCACTCCTAAAAGACATAATGGAGTTGGTAACTCCTCTTCTTATGCTAAATCTTATAAGCGTACTTTTTATGATGATTATGGGGGTCATGAAAGAGTTAATGTTAAATATGTTGAGCATAGTCCTTATGGTTGTTATAAGGATCTCATGATTGTTATGACTTTGGAGATCATAGTTATGGTAGAAGAGTTAACCATGAAAGCTTAACTGGTGAAAATGTGTACTGGAGGGGAAATCAAAATAAGCATTTTGTCCATACAAAATGCAAACTGCAAGATAAACTTGCTAATCTTTTTGTTGATGATGTTAGTTGTGTTAATGTTACTTGTAGTTACCTTGCTGAAAAGTTGAATTTTGCCTCTTCTTGCACATCTTAGTCCTTACACACGCCATTGCTCAAGTGATAATATTGAAATCAAAATTACGAAGCAAGTGTGGGTGTCTATTTCTATGGGATCTTATAAAGATGATGTGTTATGTGATGTAACACCCATGCAAGCGGGTCATTTGTTATTTAGAAGTCCAGGGCTCTATGATAAGAAAGCTATATATAATGGGGACAAGAATGATTTCAACTTCACGAATAATGGCAAGCTATTCACTCTTAATTCTTTGGCACCTCACCGAGTTTATGAAGAGCAAAACAAGTTGAGAGAAAGGTAAGAATGTTTGAATATGAGAAAAAGGAAAAGAACTTAATGAAAGCTAAAGGATGTGACGATACATAACTTTCTAAGCCATCTCAAGGAGTTGTGAAGGTGGAACCCTTGACACCATCAATTGTCAAAGAAGCTCCAAAGGTCAAAGGGCATCCACATGTTAAACTTGAAATTGAAGAGAGTCTTGAAACACATGTTGAGAAGGATATATTCGAAACACATATTGAGAAGGAGATATCTGATATGTGTGAAATTAAAACGGGAATAGGAATCCTAAAGCTACAGTGCAAGACAAGTGGACCTTAACACTATAGAAATGGGTTCACACCGAGTGCTGATCTTCTCGAGGATGGCAAGGTTCAACTACTCAACCATTAATTCAATGTTCGGTCTTGAAAATGATGTTGAACAATTGTGAGCTAAGAAAACGGTAAACATAACAATTAACAAATAACGAAACAAAAATAAGACGGAAGTTTGGATTTCGGGATCCCTCTAAACTTGTTACTTCTTCAATTAATTAGAATTAGTGACAATTGTACTTTCCTTAATGAATTGGGTCATCGCACTCATGATTGGGCAATCCCTATCTCTTTACGAATGCTGCTCTGTTCACTATAACTTTTAGACGAGAATCTCTTTTCTCTCTAACAAGGTACGAATGCAATAAAATATAGGTGATTATTGACCCTAAAGTGTGCTAACTATATCTAGTTCAATACCCTAATTAATCCCCAAATTGGAAGCCCTCAGGTGTTCTTCCTTTTTCAATTCCAAACCCCCGTGCGAAAAATCCAAGTTCAAGATACTTGAATACAAGGAATTAAAAATTGGAGAACAATTCATTCAATAGCAAAAAATCAATTTCAGAAATTTTAAATCAATTTCATAGTACAAAGAATTAGGGTTCAACCTTAAACAAAACAATTAAATTACTCACAATTCATTGTATAAAATGAAACTAAACAAAATTAAAACTAATATAAAAGGAAAAGAAAGGCTTAGGAGTAGAATTTGAGGCTGAATTACGTTCTCAAACTGTAACCGAGCTTGTCTCTCGAGCTGCTCCCATGAAGCCCGAATCCGTTGTTTCGATCCTTGATTCCACTTGTAATCCATCCAATTGTATTCTCTAATCTAAATCCTACCTAATTGAGGTGAGAATTGGGAGAAATTTGTTACTGAAAATCGACTCAATTCGCCTTCTAAAACCTATTATACAAAAGTCTAAAAAACTCTCATGAATAATGTGTAAAAAACTGTAAAAATTAACCACGTATGGCTGATTTTGAGACCTGCCATCTCCGGTAGGTCTGTGTCTTCAAATCCCTTATTTTGCTTGGAACCCACCTTCAGTGGTAGGGGAGCCTACCATCCACGGTAGGCTTCTAATTTCAACTCCTTTGTTGCTAAGGTGTCTACCGCAGTCGGTAGTGTGGCCTACGTTGGCGGTAGTCTGGTGCTGTCGTCGTTTCTCGTTGTTTTCACCCTTTTTGAAGCCATTTTCGTTCATTCTTCATTGTACGTTCTTCGGCAAATACCTATGCAACAAATGGGAGATATTAGCCTCAAATGTAAACTTTATACCTTAAAATCACCAAAAAATGAAGAAATCAACATACAAAATAATAGCCAAGACAATGACTATCAAATACCCCCACACTTAACCGTTGCTTGCCCTCAAGCAATAGAACTAAATGGATGGAATGAAAAGGGTTAAAAGCTTTAAGAGTTCATGGAATACGGGAAATGAACCGACCTTAAACAACTAAACAATTTTGAAGGCAAAACATGAAGAAAACAATACCACACAAAACACAACAAAAACAAATAAAGGGAAAAACGAAACTAGAAGCGATGCCACTTCAAAAGAATACTCAACCACTAAACCACCAAGACAAAATGAAAGAACGAGCACAAGATACATTCAGTCCACAACACATACAAATAAATATATACGTGCCATTGATGTGTGTGTGTGTGTGTTCTGTTCATACTATTTTCATAAAAACAAAGGAATGCTAAGTAATTAACGAAGTGAAATCCTTCAAAAGAGAATGCACCACAATCCCATATTTCTCTGGATCTCATTCATTCCAAGTCCTATTCTAAGTTGATCCTAGATTAGGCAGGAATTTTCGACTTGTAATGTCGGGCTTGGGACGTAACATATACCAAATGAAGGTAAAAGGAGACAAGAACAAGCAAGACAGAGCCACAGCAACTGAAAGAGCAAAATGGCTAAATTAAGGAATAACATTCTAGCTGTTGTTCCCTCTTCCCACTCACCCTTGAATAATCTACCGTTTCTCTTGCACACCTTATACCCAACACATTTACAAATTTCAGCCCTTTGACAAGAGAGAGAGAGAGAGAGAGAGAGAGAGAGAGAGAGAGAGAGAGAGAAAGAGAGAGAGACTAGTGTCATTTATTTTTTTCCACGACCAAATTTTGCACAAAAATAAAAGTACTATTTTTTCTTTACTTTTTTCTTTTCTGTTTTTCTTTTGCGTTTTTCTTCTTTTTTTCTTTTCATAAACACAACAAAACAACTCTTCTTTCTTGTTTTTCTTTTAACAATCTATACCAATTGTGAAATACCCAAACTACCCCTCTCTTTCACAACATTTTTCTTTTCTTCACTCTTTCACCCCCACACTTACCTATTACTTTCACTCAAAATGGCTAAACATGTTATTCCAACATTGGCTCTACAGAATAATGTTTAATGTAGTGTGAGTTTAAAAGGACAAAGAATAGAAGGGAGTAAAACCCTTCGACATGAAGCCACAAATAAGGGAGCTAGGGGTTAATTTCATACACGGGTAGGCAAATCAAAAGCTCAAACGGTAAAATGAAGACTTGTGACCATCATTTCTATGCTTAACTCAGACTAAGACTTTTCACTTCAAAGAATAGAGAAACATAAGAATGCATGCACGAATTCCAAAGGAGTCTCATTAGGCTAATTTCCAAGAATTCCTAGGTTTCTTCTACTAACAACATTTAGGTGTATGAAGACCATCGACATATACACATGCAAATGAGGTTTTCAAAATGCACAAGTATTATGCCCTCTCGAAACATCCTAACAGCCTTGTGATTCAAGCACTCAACCAAAATGGCAAAAAGAAAAATAACGGAAAATCTTTATGGTTCTTTTCAAATGAAAAGACAGAAAACTAAGAAAATTTTTATATTTTTCAAATTTTCAGATTTTTTTTTTTTTTTTTTGGATTTTTCATAAGGGAAACAATAAAAAATTAAGAGTATATACAAAAAAAATAAAAAATAATAGTATATACAGAAATATCCCCCCACACTTAAGACCACATTGTCCTCAATATGGGGGTCAAACTGACAGACAAAACATATAAAAACATACATGGGAGGCCTCCCGTAGATAATAAAGCAGTAAAGCACAAGGTAAGCCATCCCCACATAAACAAAATAAGGAAAAGCATAGAAGCAAATAAACAAGAAAAAGTAACAAAACAACAAAACTAAAACATCCAAAGAAATAAAGTGAAATAAAATAATATAAAATGAAAGGAGAGAAAAGAAAACTCCCTATGGGGGCCCAAAGTCCCCACTGCCGCCATCATGCTGCCCTGATCGGGCATGAACTTACTGTACAAGCAGGCTTGCATCACCTCTTGTCTATCGATGGAGGCCCTCTGATGAGCCAACTTGCCTGCATACCGATGAGTAGACTCCACAATTTTGGCCAACTGCTTCCCATGGACCTCCTGATTAAACATGCAGCTACTCGAAGGCAGTCCGCATCTCGGTCTGAAACGACGTCATAAGGGCAGCGGAGGGCTCATCCTCTCCGTAGAGGTGATAGTACTCATCATCCTCACTCCTCTCATCCTCGTCGGGCTGCGAAGAGATGCTCCTTCTGTGTGGTCTTTTTCATAGACTGAAAACTAGCCCAGTGACGCTCTTGCCGCCTATCCTCCTTAGATGGAGGGATCCATTCTTTCTTCTTTTCATCCCAAGAGTAGCCACCTTTTACTTTAGAAATAATGGTGGGGTGATCCTTGTTCGTTTTGTGATATATATTCGCATAAAACTCATGAACAAGGTTAGGATAATAATCTCCCGAAATACGGAGCAGAGGAACCCAACCTAAACCCCGAAAATGATTTTCCAATTTAAAATGTTCGATGACCTCCTCACCAAAAAATTTTTCAACAACCATTTTAAGTGACTCTCTTCGGCTAACCATGTACAAGCCACCATTGTGAGACGCTTCGAAAAAGGTAAAATATTAAGAGTAGAAGGTTCAGGCATCGAGTCCTCTACCCAAGCGCTCTTTGATTTTTTATGAAGAAGAAGCTACTTTTTTAGGGGCCATTTGAAAAAGAAGGGAGTGAAAAAGAAAAGGGAAAAGGGAAAAATGGAGAAAAAACCAGACGACATAACAGTCTTCCTAGACGGAAAAACCAACGGCAGCAAAGAAAGGAAAACTATAGAACATAATAAAAACACACAAAGAGAAAATAAACTATTGTAGTCCATGTGTGCTTTAGTGAACTAGGTCGTGCATGGGTACTAATGTGTGAAACAAGTAATACTAAATGATTAACAAAAAGAGTAAAGCTAAAGATAAAAACTAAAAGCCAAAAGAGCAAAACAAATACACTCTCAAACTAAACTTAGCATAAAACTCAAAGATAAAACATTACAATTAATAAAAGACAAAGGGTCAAGAAATAGCCAGTGGGTATTTGAACAAACAACCCCAACCGCTAATAGTAGTTTTTGGGTTTAGGGTTTACGGTTTTAGAAGGAGAATGGAAGGGAAGGAGGTAATTTAGGGTTTTGTGGTGGTGAGATAGAAATGGAAAGAATTTTTGAAGAAATAGAGGAAGTAGAACTAGAGGAGGAGGAGGAGGAGAAGAAGAAGAAGAAGAAGAAGAAGAAGAAGAAGAAGAAGAAGAAGAAGAACTAGAGAGAAAAAGAAAACAAACCAATGGGAGAAAAGGAGCTGCCAGAGGCCACCGCCGAAGTTGGAAGCTACCGGAGTTGTGGAGGTGTAAAGAGAGAGAATAACGAGGAGGGTGGAGGGAGTTACGTGAGCTTGGAGGAGAAGAGAGAAAAGAAAACTTATGGATTTTTAGAGGGGAAAATAGGAGAAAATTGCTGCAATTTTCCTAATTGATTGCTGAAAAGTGGTCAAATGGGTCGACCCGACCCTATTCGCCCTTGGAAAATTCAACTCGCTGCCTTCTTGGGAACCTACTGCCCACGGTAGATCCACGGTAGTTCTCTGCCTTGCAATACTGGCAAATTCCAGGCAGCCTACCGCTGGGGATATGCTACCCTACCATCGCGGTAGGGTTCTACCCAACCTCCATTTTTCTTCTTTTTGGCACATTTGTGCCCCGTTTCTTTGCCTGTAGGTCTTGCTCATTCATTCCCTGCATATAAAAGTTCTTAACGAGCAATCACCTCTCTAAAATACCCATCTATCGTTGTAGTATAGTGGTGAGTATAACCGCCTGTCACGTGGTGACCTGGGTATGATCCCCGGCAACATTGCCAAAAACTTAATGAGTGAGAAATTAAAACGGGAATGGGAATCCTAAAGCTACAGTACAAGACAAGTGGACCTTAACACTATCGAAATAGGTTCACCCCGAGTGTCGATATTCTCGAGGATTGCAAGGTTCAATTGCTCAACTGTTAATTCAATGTTTACTCTAAAAACGATGTTGAACAATTGTGAGCTAAGAAAATAGTAAACATAACACTTAGCAAATAAGGAAAAAATAAGACATAAGTTTTGATTTGGGGATCCCCTTAACCTTGTTACTACTTCAATTTATTAGAATTAATGAAAACTAACGTTGCATTAACGAATTGGGTCATCACACTCATGATTGGGCAATCCCTATCTATAGGCAAAAGTCACTCTATTCACTATAACTTTTAGACGAGAATCTCTTCTCTTTCTAACAAGCTACGAATGCAATAAAATGCAGGTGCTTATTGGTCTAAAAGTGTATTAACTATATCTAGTTCAATACTCAATTAATCCCCAAATTGGAAGCTCTCGGGTGTTCATCCTTTTTAATCCAAACCCTGTGTGAAAAATCCAAGTTCAAGTTACTCAAGGAATTAACAATTGGAGAACAATTCATTCAATAGCAACAGTTAAATTTCAGAAATTTCAAATCAATTTCATAATACCAAAAATTAAGGTTTAACCTTTAATCTAAACTATAAAATTACTCAAAATTCATTGTATAAAACTGAAATTAAACAAAATTAAAACTAGTAGAGATGGAAAAGAAAGGCTTCAGAGTAGAATTTGAGGCTGAATTGCATTCCCGAACAGCGCCGGAATTGCTCCTACGAAACCCGAATCCGTTGTTTCGATCCTTTATTCCACATGTAATCTTTCCAATTGTTTTCTCTAAACTAAATCCTACCTAATTGAGGTGAGAATTGGGGGAAATTTTTTGTCACAGAAAAATTGCCCCAATTCACCTCCTAAAACCTATTTTAAGGAAGTGTAAGAAACTCTCATGAATAATGAGTAGAAAGCTGTAAAAATTGACTACGTATGGCTAATTTCGGGACCTACCGTCTCCAGTAGGTCTCTGTCTTCAAATCTCTTGTTTTTCCTAGAACCTACTGTCGGTGGTAGGGGGAGCCAACCATCCACGGTAGGCTCCTGTCTTCAACTCCTTTGTTGCCCAGGTGCCTACCGCGGTTGGTAGGGTGGCCTACCGATGGCGGTAGGCTGCTGCTGTCACTTGTTTCTCATTGTTTTTTATTTTTTCATCCCATTTAAATCCATTTTCATTTTTTTTTCGTTGTACCGCCTTTGGCAAGCACCTACGACACAAATGGGAGATATTAGCCTCAAATGTAAACTTCATACCTTAAAATCACCAAAAAATGATGGAATCAACATACAAAAATAATAGCCAAAATAACTATTATCAATGATTCTTGTTCTACATGAATGAGAAGAGCATTGAAAAAGAATAGTGCATTGAGACTAAAGAAAAAGATAGAGTTGAAGAAAAAGAGAGATTAATTGAAGAATTATGTTTCTTTGATTCCATGTCTACTTTATTTGAAGAGTATAAAAATGATGAGTGTGAGAAAGAATAAGAAATTGATTTTGAGAAGAGAGAGAACAAAAGAGAATGAGTGCTTCATTAAACAAGAGAGTATTAAAGAAGAGCAAAAAGAAAAGGAGGTAGTTGCACTTCACAAGAGTGAGGTAGTGAGTGTGTTCACTAACCAAACTAACTCTATTCTTGTTAGTGATTATTTATGTATGCATAAATTTTTGTTACAAAATATGGAGAATGAAGGGAGCTTAGACTACAAGATCTACAAGACAATAAGCTTCTTTTACTTCTACTTCTTACTTATGTTTTGAACACTTTCTCATACAAACTAAATGGAATTCTCTTGCACTTATTTTCTATGTGATTTCTCTTGAGCATCCTTGCACTTGGACATCAATGCTTGGAAGGAACCATATAAAGAATAGTGAAGACCAAGAAGAGATTGTTGGAAAAGAGCATCCTTGCACTTGGACATCAATGCTTGGAAGACCAAGAAGAGATTGTTGGAAAAGAGCTATTTTAGTGCCATGATGATTCATCAATAAGCCCTTTCTTAATCTTTCTCTTTTCTCTCATGAAGTTTCATATGAGGAATTAAAGTTTTTTTTAGCATCTTACATTTCTCATGTGAGCATAATTGGAGATGCTTTGCTATATATCTTTTGTGGTGGTCTCTTTTTAGTTATATCTTCTACGTCTAAGTGTGTCTCTTCTCATGAATCCTTGAATAACCAACTTGTGACTAGTGATGATAGTTATGTACCATCTTGTTTTGATTGTCAGTTGGTCCATGATGATTCTTCCTTCTTTGACTCTAAACGTGTTAGCTTTAGATTTGTTTGTGCTTCATTTGATATTGTTTTGGATAAATTGAAAGAAAAGTTTATTGGAAATTGTGATTATATTTTATCCTTCTTTGAGATTTTCATGAAGAACTTTATTGGAGAGCTTTCTTTAAACCAACCTTTGGCCTTTTTGGCCAACCAAGTGGAATTTCTTTGCCATGAACAAAATTTTTCAAATGTCATTAAATCCTTGAACACTTTATTTGAAAACACATTTGGTTTTCGATTTTATCATTTACATTTCAAGGAACCCTTATTGAAGGATTTTGAAAACCAAATGGAAGATTATTTTGAAATGTTAATTGTTAACCATGTGGCATTTGAAAAATCTATTTTGAGTAAAGAAGAATTTGAACAAGTTTGCAAATATTTTATTGTTGAGCATCTTTATTTCAACATATCTTTCAAGGAGTAGTTTTCAAAGTTGTTCGTGACATTTTCTAGTATTGAAAAGAACTCTTGTGCATTAATTTTGAAACATGAATTTGAAGCCATATTATTTTATTATCTGCTTTCTAAAGAGTTCTTTGATAAAGTGGTTTTCAAAGAGGAAGGTAGAAAATCTTGGAATTTTGAAAACTTGGTGGCTACCATTCCTCACCTTAATTTTGAAGTGATCAAATTGGAAAAGCATCAAGACTATTCTTCAATTCTAAATGCTTTTGATTACCTTTGTAAAGTGCATATTCATTACCACTATCCTTTCAAAGAAGAGTGTTCTCAAACTATAGAAATAATTTTCCATCAACTTCAAGGTTTCAAAAGTTTCTTATTCTATCATCTTTCTTTTAAAGAGTGTTTGAAGAAATTCAATTTGGAAAGAAATTTAACAAATCTGGATTTTTAAAATTTTGTTCCTATGTTCTTTCATCTTAATTGTGAAGTTGAAGAATTTATAGAATTTAAAGTCTTTTATTGGCTTTCAAACTCTTTTGATTATATTTGGAAACTCCAATTTTCATTTCATTATCGTTTTAAGAAAGAACCTTTTCGCACTCTTGAACTTCTTGAATTACTTCTTGAGCTTGCAATGGATAAAGCTTTTTTTATCATTGGCCTTTTAAAGATATTGATATTATCTTTTTCTATCATTAACAAGATTTCTCTACTCTCAATTGTGTTTGTATTTGGAGAATTCTTTTAAGACATGCATGGTCATTGAAGAGTCCTTTATGGAGTTTCTTGGCCTTGAACTTCTTTATTCCACTTCTTTTTCTTATTATCGACCATTCAAAGAAGTTCTAGAGTTCTAGCTTGTTTTGTTGTTTATATGTTAATTAGATTTAATTGTTTAACTCTTAGAAATACTTATATATTTTAGTCCTTTCTAATGGTGCCCGCCTTTATAGATATTTGAAAGAAAGATTCGAGGATGAATCCTTTTAAGAGAGGGGGTATGATATGAATTGACAATGGATTGTTCAATAATTTGCATAGAAGCAACTGGAGAATTGAAGAAAGTATGGTTGAAACTTCAATTGAGGAATTTCGGATTTAATTGGAAGGCTTGGAAGAGTTTACAAGACACATTAAAATCATAAGAAGCTCAATGGAAGCAAATTAGAAGCTCCCGACCATTATGGACGACGAAAGTAGCAATAAAGGGATGAAGAACAGAGCCCACCATGATGGTAGGCTCCCCACCCCACCATCCCTGATAGCTCTTAGGTTTAATAAGGAGTTTTGAAGATTACCTATCGCCGATGGTAGGTTCCTACCCTACCGTCCCTTGTAGGTCTCAGGCTAACCTCACCAAATGGCCAGCTTAACTATTATTTTTGGCTAATTTTATGTTTTCTTTATTTTAAGTTTGTAATTAATTTTGTTAAATGGATAGTTAGGTCTTTTTAATATTCATTAGGTTTTAGGAATAGGAGTTAGGATTTCTCTATAAATATCCTATTATGCCTTCTTTTGTAATCAAGTTGAAGTTGAATGATATATGTAGGATTCTTAGGTTTTCATGCATTCACCTAAACTTCATATAGGGTTTGATCATTCCTTAGATTGATTTTACTTGAATACTTCGATTGGGCTGATCAAAGGGTTCACAATTTGATCACAATTCCTAATTCTATGATGATTACATCCTTGTCATTTATTCTAGAGCTTAGGTCTTCCTCAATTGATCTAATTGGATAGCGGGTAACCAGCCCCATTGTTTGATTCGTAATTGAGGGAAAGATCCTTTTCATGTGCATTTTACTCTTGCTCTGGATTGAATTATTGGTAGGTTTTGTTGAAGAAGATCAAGTCCTATTGAAGACAAGGTCCTTGGGTGATGGATATGAAGATTTGGTTTCATTGAAGATCCTAAATCATATCCTTATGCCTCGTAGATTTGTACAGTTTAATCCTCAAAGTTTACTCAAAAATATCTTCTAAATAGCCTTTGAATAAACTTTGGAAGTTTTAATTTTATTGGGAACTTACGACCATTAACCCCACTTTATTTGGACGATTTTTTTGAATTTATTTTACTGAAACAATGCTCAAAATACCCTAAATAAGTGTGTGTAACCCTTGTTCCATCACTACCAAAGAATTACCAAGCTTTGGCTTGTAATCTTGAACTTTGATCCCTTCTTTAGCATGAGCCTTGTGGCTAAAATGACTAAGGACTTCTTGCATATTATTGGCCTTAGGCCTTATCATTAGACCACTCATATAATTATATGATTTTCATCCCTTTCGTTGGTCTTGAAACAAATCTGCATCTCTTTAACTTGTGAGTTTCTCTTTGCTTCTTGGATTGTTGGACTAAGTGTGAGATAGTTTCCATCGGTGATTCTTAGGAATTTACAGTTATTGTGCACTTTAAGTTCTAGTTTAATAAGCTCTTGGAAACTTTATTTAGTCTAAGGAAAAATGATCATTTTGGGTTTTATTTATTGACGTTGTGTATTTAATGACTTTAGTCTTTTTATATCTTGGGATTTTTTCGGTATATTTTGATAATAAGATTTAATAAAGTTTATATTGGAGATTTGTCTTTTGAGATTTCTTCAGGTTTTCTCGAGAATGCTACCATGTCACGTGCTAGTTTTGGGGCATGACATTAAGTTGTATCACAGCAAGGTTAAGATCTCTTAGGCTTGTTGATAAGTATTTGAGTGTAAACATGATCTAGAAGGATAACATGCCCACGTCTTATTTAGATAGAGTAACTTGAAGCCTTATAGGAAGTTGGGTAGTTTAAGATCCGCTATTTTTATGTTGTTACTTATTTGACTTGATTATGTATATTATTATTATTATTATTTCCTTTGCCTTGGAATGCTCTTTTATATATTTTATAATCATATGTTTTCTTGATAAACTTCGTGGGATTCTAAGATGGTGCGAGGAGGGAAAGATAATCAAGAAGTGACTTGGAATAATGAAGTAGAACAACCGATAGCAATTTGTGGGCACAAAAGTACCAAGAGCACTAGTACAGCACAGACTTCTTCTGAATCCATCAGTGAATTCAGGACTGCCAGTAGGGGTATATGGATTTCCTCAATCATATCCGATAACTTACTTTACCACTACAGTGCCTCTGCCTGTAACTACTATAGTACCACCTTTTATGATGCCATATGTTATACCATCGATGGTAGCCGGACTGGGAATATCACCTAAGGTAGCTACAACTCTTTCTATGATTGCCCAAGTGATGCCAAACCAGTAGGAACAATGGAGTAGTACAGACCCTTGAACTTATTATGAGAGGATGAGGAAGATGGGAATGCGTACTTTTGATGGTAGAGCATGACTAGATCAAGTAGAACATTGGATTGAAAAGCTACAACAAAACTTCGATATTTTGCTGGCTCCGGAGGAAGCTAAGCCAGAGGTGGTTGTAGCCTTTTTTATTATTGATGCCTTGAAATAGTTGAAAGGGGTTGCACCGATATATCAACAGAGAGGAGATCAGTTCAAGGAGTTCTGGAGAACTATTTTCCAGATATCTTATGCTTAGAGAGAGGAGTTAGTTCTTCGAGCTAGTTCAGGCAGATAGTATGATAGTGTCTAAGTATGCAACCAAACTTAATGCTCTTGGGAAGTATACTGCTGCAACTATTCAGGATCCTAAAACAAGGACTCAGAGATTTGTCAGGGGATTACGGGCTAGGATACGAGAAAGGTTATTGGTTGTCCGACCTACATCCTACAAGGAAGCTTATCAAAGGAGTTTGGATAGAGGTAGAATTCTTGAGATCCGATGCAAAGAGAGAAGAAGAGGCCTAGGCTAGGGATACATTAGGGACAAAATCTGAGATTTGAAACTACATTACCACCAAAAGCTAAGAGAATATTTCCAGCTTCTGTTTCTAAATATGTTATGGCGAGTTTATCTGTGGCGAAGCCAATCGTCTCAGTAGCTTCCAGCGAGCGTTCCACTAAAAAAGTGTTCCGTTTGTGGTAGGAAATATCCAAGCCAGTGTCGATAGGGTACAGGAGCTTGTTTTAGGTGTTGGAAGATGGACCACTGAATCAATCAGTGTCCTATGATGACTCAGGAGAAAACTCAACCTTAACCATCAGTACCAAATTTTGCAAATCAAAGATAGAGACCGAATGCTTCGGTTTTTGCACTTACTCAGCAGGAGGTTGATAATGCCAGTGATGTGGTGACAGGTGCAATCTTCGTTAATTAGTGCTTGCTTTTGTACTATTTGATTGTGGGGCCACCTATTCTTTTTTATCTCGTAGGTTTGCTAGAGCTTTTAAGTCTTCTCCTACCTTTTTAGTTGACACTTATCGGGTAACTATTCCTAGTGGAATATATTGATCTCAAACCTTATCTATAAGGGATGTTGGGCAGACTTTGGTGAAAGAGAACTTTGTGCAAACTTAATTTAGATTAATATGGTTGATTTTGATGTGATTATGGGTATAAATTGTTTAGCGAATAATCATGCTTTAGTAGACTATATAGAAAAGCGAATGCGGTTTGCAATTTGGGGTCAAGATGTGTTTAGTTTTCAAGGGTCCTCTTGAGGGGAGAACAAACAATCTATGTCAGTAATATCAGCTGTTAGAGCTCGTAAGTGTGTACTAAGGGGTTCTGATGCATACCTGGCTTACGTCATGGTTACCAAAAAAAGGGATCTTCAGATTAGTGGTATAAATTATGAAAGATTTTTCAGATATTTTCCCCAATCATTTACCAGGTTTGCAACCAGAAAGGGAGATTGACTTTGAAATTAACTTGGTACTGGGAGCCAAACTAATATCTAAAGCACTGTATCGTATGGCACCAATAGAGCTAAGAGAACTAAAAATGCAGCTACAAGAACTTATTGATATGAAAATGACCAAGGATCATTCAGCAAATTCCGGAAGATCAACTAGTTGGATTTGAGAAGTGAAGACATCATGGTTGAAAGCTTGAACAAGTGAAGTTTTAGATTCAAATTGAAGGCTTGGAAAAGTTTACAAGACTTCCAAGACACATTAAAATCTTAAGAAGCTCAACAGAATCAAACTAGAAGCTCTCAACCATCATAGGTGATTGAAGAAGCAAGAAAGAATGAGGAACAGAGCCTAACAACGATGGTAGGCCCTATACCTACGTCCCCGGTAGGCTTTTACGTAAATCCTGAAAGTGTGCAATTAACCTACCGCTAGCGGTAAGTCCACCCTACTGTCGATGGTGAGGTACTGATTGTAACTAAAGCATTGTTTTAGGCAGGAATTGCTATTTTATTTCAGTTTACAACTTTTAATTAAGTCCCTAATGGGTCTCAGGTTGATCTATGACTATGTTTAGATTAGGGTTTAGCCTAAACTCTATAAATACCTTATTATAGCTTAATTGATGAATTAGTGATTTTATGAAAGTTGAATAGTTATCTCTAGGGCTCTTAAGTATTAAGGCTTCCTCCTTGAATTTCATTTAGTGTTTGATCTCCCTTAGATTTATTTTCTTGAATACTTAGATTGGGAAGATCCAAGGGTTCTCAATTTGATTGTAAATTCCTTCTCTAAGATTTCTATATCCTTGTAGTTGTCTTGATTGGGTCTTTTTTGCACAAGCTAGTTGGATGTTGGATTTAGCATATCCAATGTTGAATTAGAGTGTGGAGGAAAGATTAGCTACATGAATTCAAGAGGTCATAGGTTTGGTATACCTATGATTGCTTGGGGATGAGCTAATTCAAGTCCTATTGAAGGCAAAAAGGTCCACGGGAGGTTTCATTGAAGGTTTTTTATCTTTACATAACAAGATTCACATCACTTATGGATAAGAATTCATCAGACCAAGTGTATCCCAATAAGGTGCTTTTATTTTATATATGAAGAAAAAGGATGGTAGCATGAGGTTGTGTATCGATTACAGGGAACTGAATAAAAATCACAGTTAAGAACAAGTACCCTTTGCCTCAAATTGATGACTTGTCTGATTAGCTGAAAGAAGCTCAAGTCTTCTCCAATATCGATTCGAGGTATGGATACCATCAACTGATGATTAAGCCGGATGATATAGCAAAGAGTGCATTCAGACGAGATACGGACATTATAAATTCCTAGTAATGCCTTTTGGATGACAAATGCACCTGTAGCATTTATGGATTTGATGAATCTGGTTTTTAAGGAGTTTTTAGATAAATTTGTGGTGGACTTCATTGGTGATAGCTTAATATATTCCCCTACCAAAGAAGCCCACTGTGAAAATCTCATGATGGTAAAGTTTACGTGACCAAAAATTATATGCCAAGTTTAGCAAATGTGAGTTATAGTTGAAGAGTGTTACTTTTTTAGGGCATGTGATATTAGAAATAGGGATTTCAGTTGATCTGAAAAAAAGTGGAGGCAATTGTGGATTGGCATCAACCGTTGAATGTGACATAGGTAAGAAAGCTACTTGGGTCTAGCAGGTTATTACCAAAAATTTGTGGAGGACTTCTCTAAGATTGCAATACCCTTGACTAGACTCACGCAGAAGAGAGTAAAGTTTGAATAGACTCCATCTTGTGAGGAAAGTTTCTAGAAATTGAAATAGATACTAATGTCTGCACCAGCTTTGGCATTACCATCAGAATCTGGGGGATTTACAGTGTGCAGTGATGCATCCAAGAATGGAATTGGATGTGTCCTGATGCAAAATGGGAAAGTGATTGCTTATGCCTCTTGTCAATTGAAGCTGTATTAGAAAAACTACCTAACTCGTGACTTGGAATTGGTGGCATTGTGTTTGCACTTAAGATATGGAGGCATTATTTGTATGGGAAACTTGTGAGGTATTTATTGATCATCAGAGTCTAGAATATTTGTTTACACACAACGAGTTGAATATGAGACGAAGAAGGTGGTTAAATCTATTGAAAGATTATGATTTAAAATTAGCTATCATCTGAGAAAGGCAAATCGAGTTGCAGATGCACTTACCAGGAGAAACACTGGTAGTTTAGCAGCTTTAGTTACTGATCAAGCTCGATTAATTGCTGAATTTGAGAGTTTGGATATAGAAGCGGTACGATCACCAAAAACTATTTGGCAGCGTTAGCTCAAGTGACACTATTGGTGAGAGTTAAGAAGGCTGATGTTTAAAATAGGATATGTCCTAAAAACACACAACAGGTAAGTGTACCTATCACTATAGTAAAAGAGATACAACCGAATTGTCAAACTCAAGGAAGAAGAAGCTAAATATACTAACCGTTTAATCTAAGGTCTAGTCTAACAAAACTGATTTATGAGAAAAGAGTTAAAACTAATAAGAAAACGATTAAATGAAAACGAGAGGCTTGAGATGCAAAAATATAAGGGAAAAGTTTGGTGGTGGAATCCCCTTAGCTTTTGTCAACTATTTCGATGGAAAAAATCATAAAACAATTTTTAATAAACTAAGGTTCGATCATCACACGTTAACTCGGGGAATCTCTATCTCTAGGTGAAAGCGGCTATATTCACTACTCTTTAGAAAAGAATCTCTTCTCTCTCTAATCGATTATGAATGCAGTAAGAAAAAGTGATTAAAAAGACCTAAAAGTGCAAAAAATATCTCTATTCAACTCCCAACTCCTATTGTTTAATTGGTTGCCCTAAATCGGTTTCTTTTTTCAATGCCAACCAATCTTGTGATCTGATCGATTTCGTTCAAATCAATAAAGCGAAAAACACAATTGAATAACCACCCAATTAAAATTAAACATCAATTTTATAAAATTCCATAAAGAAAAAACATATCATCCAAAACTAGGCTTCAACCCTTAATCAAACAAATGAAGAATTATTACTCAACATCCTAACAAAACACGAATTAAAAAATTAAAGTAAAAAATACGGGGGAAAAGAAAGCCTAGGATTGAGAAGAATCGGTTTGACGGTTCCAAGGGTTAGCCGAGCTCTTCTCTTGAATTGGTTGATGAAACTCAAAATTTTTTCGCGATTTACTACAATCTCCACCTAAGATCTTCAATTTAATCTTTTATTTATGAAAAATTACTTAATTGAAGAGGAATTGAGAGAGTTTTAAGTCTAATTTTTTGTCCAATTCCTCCTCTCTAACCTAAAACTAAACAACACCTCAAAAGAGGGGGAAAATTACATAAATAGTCCCAAAAATGCATTAACTTGAGCTCCAGTCGGGACCTACCATGTGCAGTAGGTCGAGCCCTATCGTTCACGGTAGGGTTTTATCAAAATGTGCCCGAAATTCTCCAGGACCTTTCGTGATGGTAGGGGTAGCCTACCGTTGCCGGTAGGCTTTTGTCCAGCTTGAACTTTGTTCTGCAATACCTACCGCAGGCACTAGATTAACCTACCGTCGGCGATAGGTTGTTGTTTTCTATGTTGGCAACGTCCGTCTTCTCCATTTTCGCTCGTTTTCAATTATATTCTCCATCTTCTTCATCGAAAAGCACCTAATATAAAAGTAAAGGGAAATGATGTAAATTGTACATTTTACATACTAAAAAACATCGTAAAACGATGAAATTAACATATAAAAGTAAAAGCATTATGGCACATATCAAATACTCCCACTCTTATATGTTGCTTGCCCTCAAGCAACATAAAAACTAGAAAAC
Source organism: Catharanthus roseus (assembly GCA_028651295.1). NCBI lineage: Eukaryota > Viridiplantae > Streptophyta > Magnoliopsida > Gentianales > Apocynaceae > Catharanthus > Catharanthus roseus. Next base: position 45,023,059 of record JAPQWS010000159.1, read on the forward strand.
GTAAATCGGAGAACTGTGCAAAGTTTTATTCCATGAAAACGACAACAAAAGGAACAAATTACAACGACCAAAGATCAAGACTCTAAAATCAAACAAACTTATAGGACAAAAGGCACAACAAAAACAAATAAAAACACACTTTTATTAGGAATAGAACTACTTAACCACATAAGGAAATTTCAAAGGACGAATCACAAAGTGCAAAAATCCAACCATCATCTTACTAATAGACTTACTAATCAATAGTATGTGTGTGTATGTGAATTGCTTTTGCCGCCCTTCAAAGAAAACAAGGAATTTCAAGTGATTAACATAGTGAAATACTTTAGTGGTAAATGCACAACAAATCTCATATTTCCTAAAATCTTTCCATTCTAAGTTATATCCTAAGTCATTCTGGAATTAGGTAGGACTTTTTAGCTTGTAATGTAAGGCTCAGGACATAAAATGTGTCAAACGAAGGGAAAAGAAAAGCAAAAGTAATTGAGATAGAGTTACTGCCACCAAAAGGAAAGAAGTAAAAAATAATCAACAACTTACTAGCCGCTTTTGCTCATTCCCATCTACCCCCGAACATCTTGATTCATTCAAAATATGTACAATCCCCCTAACATTCTCAATTTCTCATTAATCACGTATTTCCAAGGAAATTTTTACATGAGAGAGAGAGAAAGAGAGAGAGAGAGAGAGAGAGAGAGAGAGAGAGAGAGATCAACTCAAGACTTTGAGAGATAAAGCTATAGAAAATCTCAAGTACTCATTTTTTCTTCTTCGTTTTCTCAGAACTTTTTTTTTTTTAAACTTTGCTCTCTCTCTATCTCTCTCTCTCTCTCTCTCTCTCTCTCTCTCTCTCTCTCTCTCTCCCTCTCTTTCAACAGCTGCATTTACCTTGGTTTCAAAGATTACCCAAAATACCCTTTTATACAAAAATCCTTTTCTTTACTCAAATACCCCCTACACCTATATGTTTTCCTCACTTAAAATGGCTAAAAAGTCATGGATCCTTAGCTTAATGAATTGAGGGTTTTACGAAGTGCTAGTTTAAAAAGAAAAAAACAGAAAAGATTAAATACCCTTGGCATGAAGGCACAAAAGGGAAACTAGGGGTTGACTTATAAAAGGATAGGCAAGAAAGGCACAACCGACACAATGAAGGCCTGTGACCATCACTTCTGGGACCAACCTAGACTAGACCTTTTCACTTCAAAGGAAACATAAGAGTGAAGGCAAAGACTCAAAAAATGGTCACTATGATAGTTCCCTAAGATTCCAAGGCTTCTACTACTAACCAACACTTGCAAGTGCATAAAAACCATTGATTTTGTAAGAAATAATAAGTAAGTGCGGTTTTCAAATCGATCGAGTTAAATATCTTTTTAAAATCCTAAGGGTTTTGAAATCAACAACCCTACTGGTTGTGAAAGAAAATAAAAATCGTTTTGAAATTTTCTAAATATAAGGTACTAAAAAGGGAAAAGAAGGAAAAAATTTTTGGGTTTTTCAAACTATCTAATTTTTTGGATTTCTTTCAAAACTATCTCATTTTTTTTGGAGTGTGTGAAGAAAAACATGACTACATAAACTAAAATGAAAAACTAGACTTGAATAAAGCAAAAAAAAAAAAAAAAATAGCCCCTCACTTAAAACCACATTGTCCTCAATGTGAGGGCAAGGACAAAAACACAAAAAAGTACATACACGGGAAGCTATCCCGCAGATATAAAGCATGTAAGTGCATCGAGAAGCCATCCTCACAAAAAGTTAAAACATAAAAGAAAAGCAAGAATCAGTAGAAAGAAACATAAAAAGGGAAAGGAAAAATAAGAAAAACTAAAAAAGATACAAAAAGAGAGAAAAGAAAAACTCCCTTATCGCAGATCAAACTCCATGCCACCACCTCCACTATTTCCTGGATTAGGTATCACCTCTTGGAGGTCTATGGATGCCCTCTAATGTGCTCACTCATCCGCAAATCAGCGAGAGGACTCCACTATTTCTTCCAACTGGGCGCCATTGGCATCTTGTGTGATGCAGAGCTTCTCAAAAGCAACCCACATCCCTGCTTGGAATGCGTCCATGAGAACGGTGAGAGGTGCGTCCACGGTAGGCTTCTACTTGCCTTGAAAAATTTTCATAATGAACCTACAACTAGCGGTAGGTCAAGCCTACCGGCCGCGGTTGGGTTCTACCTAAACTCCAAAATTTTTTCATTTCATGATGTTGCAGTCTTATTTCATGCCCACTACAATTGTGGACTGATTCTAAGTAAAGAAACTTTGTTTAGTTAGCATTTAACTCCTCTAAGGACCTTGGCAACAACACAAACAATCAAAGAGATCAAAATGCAAATGGAGAAAATAGCATACAAGTATACAATTTCATAGTACAACATTTAAAATTGGACTAATCTCCCTCATTTTAGAGAACGAAGGAATCCTCTTGAAGTGTGGCTTCAAACAATGCCCATTAACCTTTAAAGTACCCTATGTAGGGTTTGTTACCTCGACTGTGCCGTAAGAAAAAACCTTACTAACTATAAACGGTCCGAACCATCGAGACTTGAGCCTTCCAAGAAAGCGAAAAAGATGGGAGTTGTAGAGGAGTACAGAATCCCTTTCCTTGGACTCTTTCTTTATCAAGTGCTTGTCGTACCACCTTTTCGTCTTTTCTTTATAAAAATACTTGAGTTCTCGTATGCCTGTAATCACCATTCATCAAATTCATTGAATTAAAGTAGTCATCGTTTACCTACACGAACATAATAAAAGTTAACTAGTTGAATCGCCAATGCGCTTTATGCTCAACTTCGAGAGGTAATGACAAGACTTCCTATACAAGGGTCAAATGGATTAAATCCTATGGGGGTCTTGCATGCTATTCTATATACCCCAAGAGCATCATCTAGCTTAACCCTCTAATCCATTCGGGTATGATCTATAAGTTTCTCTAGGATTTGCTTGATTTCCCTATTCACTACTTCTACTTGGCCACTAGTTTGAGGATGATCGGGAGTAGCGATCTTATGAGTTACCCCCACTTGCTTAAACACTTTCTCAAGCTGTTGGTTACAAAAATCAGTATCCCTATCACTTATAATAGCCCTAGGAGTGGAAAACAATTGTTTCAAAAATTTCAATACAACTCTAGCATTGTTTGTAGGTACGCTTGAGCCTTAACCCATCTAGAAACATACTCAACAACAACCAATATATACGGCTTACCAAAGGAATTAGGGAAAGGGCCCATAAAGTCTATACCCCAACAGCCAAACACCCCATAGACTTGAAAAGTAGGCATAGGTATTGCATGTTGTTAGAGTTCGCTTATAATAACAGCTATCAAGCGAGTATTGGCATGGGGCCATATGAGTCGTTTTATGGAAGGAAGTGTAGGTCCCCAGTGTGTTAGGATGATGTGGGAGAAAAGATTATAATTGGGACAGAATTAGTGTAGGTAACTTTTAAAAATTACCTGTCATTTAGGAAAGATTGAAAGATGCATAAGACACATAGAAAACTTGGGCAGGCAATCGTCACAAACCTTGGGAATTTGGGTGTATGGAGAAGGTTTATCTAAAAGTTTCTCAGTTGAAAAGACTGATGACATTAAGAAGCAGTGTGAAGTTAAGTCCAAGTTACGTGGGGCCATATGAAATTCTGGAAAGGGTAGGTGATTGGCTTATTGATTTGCTTTACCACCAGCTTTATCTTGCCTACACAATGTTTTCCATGTGTCAGTTGTGGAGATACATTTTGGAACCGAGTCATACGTTGAAGGTAGAGCCACTTCAGATTGTGAAAATCTTACATACGAAGAAGTACCCATCAGAATTATAGATAGGAAAGAACAAGTTTCAAGGAGAAGAATTATTCCTTATGTGAAAGTACAATGGTCGAATCATTGTGAGAGAGAGGCTATTTAGGAAATGGAAGAAGAAGTCTGAAGGAAATACCCTTTTCTATTCCAGGATCTAGGTGAGTAAGTTTCGGGGACGAAAGTTTTTTGTAATGGGCGTAGACTGTAAATACACGACTCAAGAAAAAGCACTTGATTCTTATAAGTCATACACAACTCAAGAAAAAGCACTTTATTCTTATAAGTCTTTCTAATTAATTTTAGTTTGGGGTTAATTTTATACACTTTAGAGAGCTTAGGACCTCAGTGTTATTATCAATTAGACAGACTTAATGTTAAGTATTCTTAAGTTTTAGTTATTAGGAATGATCTCTGGAGTTAATAGATCGTTCGTTCTGTGGGAGTCAACGAATAGGGGACGACAGAGACTTTTGGAGAACCCCAGAGCGATCATTTGGAGTCCAAGACAGCAATTTAAGGGTGAGTATTTCATATTTTAGTGTTGTATGATCAACTCTCATGCTTTTGGGATTATGATTTTAGTTTAGAGTCTAAGAGGTGAGGATTTAGTTATGCTATAAGTTATAGGCTGGAATTTATTCCTTGACCATCGTATTTTAATTCGTAGGTGTGTACTTGAAATTAGGGTGAAGGATTAGGTGACTTGATTTATTGAAAGGTAAATATTATAAATCTTCTATATGTTTTAAATACTCTCAATGCGTTTATAGTTTCTGAATTTTGTTATTAATTGTGTGAGTGTAATTTTATAGAAAATTGGAATGAGTATCTTAATTATGGTCTTCTGATGAAGATCTTTATGTGAGAAAAAAAAAGTATTTGTTTGTATGTAATAATAAGTTAAAAAGTTTACTTTGCTCATGTGGGTTTGTTTGGACATTAAAGGGACAAGTTCTTTATTCGTCTTGTCAGACTAATCTATTGATCTAGACCTCTTTAACGAGTACAATAGTTAAAAGCTGATATCAGTGTCCTAATATTTTCGCTAATTTCACATTAGCATATGACTATTTGATTTTCGAAGTTAAGCATTGTGATTGTCTCTGTAATATTCTGAATCCCTGATATACTTTTTTAGCCACTCTGTTTTTCTTATCGACAGTCATTATTTTTGTTTAAAAGAAGTCATGGATATGGATTCTGAATTTGGCTCTTAAATTAAGTCGCTGGCTTCTTGCTTTTCCAGAAACAAAAAAAGTGGGCATTTTGCTCACGAAGTAATATTTAAGGACAGCAGACCATTTTGTCTTTCATTTCTCTGATATTGAAAATTTCTCGTTGTCTTACATTTGTCTCTTCTTTTTCCACCAGGAATTTTTGAATGGAACTGAATGATTATTTTAATAGAAATTGTGTTTCTTTTCACTAAAACTGTTCAAGCTTGATAATGCATTAAAAATGCGTTCATCTTCCCCTTTTCTTTTTATGGTATTCTTGGCATGTTATTTTTTACTGGTTTGGAAAGGAAATGAATGAAGATTTTTTTTCCTTAAAAAAAAAATCTTTCAGTTTGATTGAAGTTTGGTACAAAATTTATGAAGCTGTGTATTTGGAAATTTTTTTTTTTTAGTTCTTTACTAGTATTAAGGTCCAAATCAGAATTTTTGTACTGTCCATAGTAAGTGTGTATATGAGAGAGTCATTCTCGGGGTGATTTATGTTCTTTACTAGATTAGTGTAGCTCATTATCCTATCATTTTATAAATGAGTATGAGAACAAGACGGATGAGAAAATGGTCAAATGAAGAATATGAGTGATTCTTAGGAATTTATGATTCTTATGTACTTTACATTCTTGTTTGATAAGTTCTTGGGAACATTATTTAGTCTCAAGAAAAATGTTCATTTGGGTATTATTTATTGACTTTATGTATTTAATGACTTTAGTCTTTTGGATTTTTCTGATATATTTTGATCATAAAATTTAATAAAATTTATTATAGGAAATTTGTCTTTCGAGGTTCGAGGTTCCATCAAAAATGCTGTCATGTCACGTGCAAATCTCAAAGTGTGACAACACGAGAGTGAGATGACTAACAATAAGTGAAAAGCCTAAACAGTAGATTAAACTTAATTAGGACTCCTCAAAAGTTGTATTTTAACCAATATTTTAATCCCTCAAGTTGTTGTCATTAGAAGCAAGACACAACGGGAAGACTTTTGTGTGTGCTATGGTTTGGTTTTGTTTTCACTTCAACTTGTACAGTTTCGATAAGCAGTCAGACTGTGTCAAAGTGATTACAGAAACCATGCAACAGCATTTGCATTGTTCTTGTTCTGACTACGGGAAGTTTCTTCCGAACGTTAAAGATATGTGGTTAAGTTTGTTGTAAGTGTTTTAATAAGTATAAATTAAGCTTTCAACTATACATTTTTTTTTACTTGTATTTGTAACTTTTTTTGTAATTATAGAAAAAGTTCCAATGAGATGAGACCGGATACATGAGGGGCAGATAAGGACCTCTTGGGATAAACAGTCCTCACTGCAAAGGAAAGACATGATGTAAGAGGTTAGACAAGACGAGAAGGGGGCCTCCTTGGATGACGAAACGAATCTACGTCGAACTTTTAAGGCAATGGAATTTCGCTGCATACAAAAATAAGCAAGAGGCAGCACAAAAGAATCACTTGGATAGGCGTGGTGGCCAGGGGCTTGGTAGTAAGCACACTAGCGGGTCTAGATCATTCATTGAGTAGGTAAGACAATTACATCATTTCTTTTTAGAACTAACTAGTCAGCAACTTGTTATAGCTTATGCCTTTCAGTTTCTAATGGTGAAAAAGTATGTGATATTTGTTAAATGAGAAGTATATGATATAGTACTTTATTACTGCACATTTATATGTCATTAATGGTTTAAATAAGTGCAGTGCATCCGAATGGGAGAAAAGTTCAAATAATCAGAGTTGTACGACCTTTTCCATCAGCAAAGGAGGGGATAAGAAGGGAGAATGGAACTATATTTGATCCGACGAGTTTTGTGTAATGTTTAATAATGTGTTTAAAATCAAAGTAATAAAAATGGGATGTGAAATCCTAATTGGACCTAACAAAGTAGAGGTGAGTTTAATCCGAGTGTCAACTCTCTCAGGGACAGGCGAAGGTTCAAGTACTAATCGTGTTTCTAATGTTTCGTCTAAAAAAAAGATGATATCGTTGATTATTTAAAAGAAATAAAAACAAGTAACTCAATTAAAAGAAAGCAAAATAAAAACAATTTTTAATTATAAAAACAAGAGTTTGGATTAGTGGAATTCCCCTAATCCTTATTACTAATTCAATTAGAAAAACTTTAATGAAAATGATGTTGAATTAATTAAGTTGGATCATTGCTCAAATCGAGCAATCCCTATCTCTAGGACGAAAGCCACCCTTGGAGGAAAATCTCTTTTTTCCTTAACAAATTATGAGTGCATTATCATTAGGTGATTTAAAAGATTTAAAAGTGCAAAATTATATTTCTAGTCAATTGCTCCAATTAACCCTCAATTGGTTTCCCTAGATTGTTCTTTCTTTTTTGAATTCCAAACAACCTTGCGAATAATCTAATCTCATAACAATTAAATTACAAACAAACGCAATTGGAAAACAACTCAATTTAAAACAAACATTAAAATCAAGAAATAAAACCAAGAACTTCATAATCATGAATTAGGGTTTAACCCTAAACTAAACAATAAAAACTACTCACTATTCATATTAATAAAATTGTAAATTAACATAAAATTCAATAACAAGAAAAGTGAAAGAAAGCTTAGGATTGAAAATTGAAGCTGCAATTGAATCCCAAACATCTTCCAAGCTCGTCTTTCGAGTCACCAAGTTGAAGAATGAAATCTTGAAAATAAAGTCTTCAATTCTTGAATCCAAGAAACCAAATTGCAGAAATCTTGAAACTTTACTAACTAACTAAAAGTATAAAACTTGGAATTTAAAGAGTTGTTTAACTAATCTAATCTAACCTAGCTAATCTAATCTAAATACTAAATTGTATACCTACCTATCTAATTGTATCTAAAACTTACCTACAGTTGCAAAAAGACCCCTTACATAGAGGTGAAAAATACAAGAAAACTAATTTGAAACTAGAAAACAAATCAAGACAATCGAGTTTGCTTTGGACTTCAACCGCCCTTGCCATCACACCCTACTGCTGATGGTAGGGCGAGCCCTATCGTCCGCGGTAGGTCTCTGTCTCCCAATGCCTGTTGCTTTGCAGTACCTACCAGGGACTGTAGGTCAGCCTACCTCGCACTGTAGGCTGATGAAATTTTGCTGACGGCTCTATTTTGTCTTTTTCGCTCTGTTTTCATCTATTTTTGTTTTCTTTTCATTGTTTTCACTTTCGGAGGGCACCTAAGACAAGAATAAGAGATATTTAGCTAAAATATATACTTTTGCATACTAAAATCATCGAAAATGATGAAATTAACATATAGAAAATATAGACAATTATGCACATATAATTTAATATTTAAATTTCATGTCACTTTTAAAGAACTAAATCTGCCATTTGAAGATTAGAATTAATTTTTTCCAGTGTTTGAGATATTTTGTGTAATAAAGGAGAGGATGGGATGGGCAGAGAAGATGTTGGACGTAGCAGTGTTGTTTCTTGAGCTTTAGATAGTATATTTGTTACAAATGTGGCAAACCAGGACATAAAGCAGATGTGTGTCGAAGCAAGAAGATTACTACCATTTTGGATCAATTTCCGGAACTAGACAAAGAATTGAAAGAGAAATTGCATATATCCTTGGTTCAAGATGATTTCGATCCTCAACCAGATGATTTTCAAGAATACGGCAGATGAGATGATGATAATATTTCCTCTCCTTGTGCTTGCAAAGTTATCAATATGATCAAACATTCTTCGAATAATACGACCCAAAGATCAAAAAGAACTCATATTTGATATCATTCAAGACCTTCCTCCTGAAGCTCAAAAAAGACAACTTGAAAAACTCAAAACCCTCATTCTTCGAGAAGAATCCAGTTCTGCTCAACTCATTGAACCATTCAGTATTTCAAAAATGTTTGATCGCTATCCAAATCTTAATCCTCCAATTCGTCAACATAGCACAATGAATTGCAAACAGAGATTCGTTCGGTAAAAGCACAAGTCAAAGAACTCAAAGAACGTGTATTCTCAATAGAAACCAAGAATTTAGAATTAGATACGCAAATCGCTTTATTACAATCGCGAACATCTAAAGGTAAAGAAATTCTTCCTGATTCTCATATTCCAGATTTTCCATATGCCGAAATTCCTATGCCAGGAATTAATCCGAAAGATTCTCAATTTATTTCCATTATTGACAAAATTACATTTCAAAAATGGAACATATATGTTACAATTTCAATTGGGACTTTTCAAGCAACGTTCTGACTATCTTTGGGACAGTAGCGCGAGATCAAAGTTGCATCAAAGATGGATTGATTCCTATTAAGTATTACGTTCCAACATATGAATCTCTAGTTACTGCAAACGGTATGCCTCTACAGGTCAAAGGTAAACTTGTCAAAACAGCTATTTGCAACGATCATTATTGCTTCAAACATCAATTCATTGTTGTTAGTGATTTAAATACGGAGATCATTTTGGGTACTCCATTTCTTACTCAGATTTATCCATTTTGGATTAATCAACATGGTTTGGGTACCAAAATCATGGGAAACCCAGTTATTTTCAAATTTTTGAATCCTGTCAAACAAAAAGAATTATTTTTGTTACAAGAAAATTCTATTTACAAACAAATTAATACTATTCAAAGATTTAGAATAAAATTAATTTTTTTAAAAGAAGATCTTTCTTATACAAGAATTGAAGAACAAGCTGCAAACTTCTCAAATTCAACAAAGAATTTTAAATTTTCAAAATTTATTTATAAAAAGAAGTTTGTGCTTTGATATTCCAAATGCGTTTTGGGATCGAAAGCAACATATTGTTTCGCTTCCTTATGAAAAAGATTTTTATGAAAAAAACATTCCTACAAAAGCACGTCCAATTCAAATGAATCATGATTTACTTGAAGTATGCAAAAAGGAGATTCACGATTTACTTGCAAAGAAACTAATTCGCCCCTCCAAATCTCCATGGAGTTGTGCAGCTTTTTATGTAATGAATCAAGCGGAAAAGGAACGCGGTGTTCCTCGGCTCGTCATCAATTACAAACCACTCAACAATGTTTTGCAATGGATTCGATATCCCATTCCAAATAAAAAAGATTTACTCAAACGTCTATATAAGGCAAAATTATTTTCCAAATTCGATATGAAATCAGGATTCTGGCAGATTCAAATTGCAGATCAAGATCGCTACAAAACGAGCATTCACGGTTCCCTTTGGACATTACGAATGGAGCGTTATGCCTTTTGGACTCAAAAATGCTCCTTACGAATTTCAACATATTATGAATGATATTTTCAATCCTTATACGACATTCATTATTGTTTATATTGATGATGTCTTATTATTTTCAGACTCTATTGATCAACATTTTAAACATTTACAAACATTTCTTCAGGTTGTCAAACGAAATGGTTTAGTTGTTTCTCGCACCTAAACTTAAATTCTTTCAAACTCACATACGATTTTTTAGGGCATAATATTTACAAAGGTACTATTACACCTATTCATCGTGCTCTTGAGTTTCTGTCGATAAATTTCCGGATGAAATTAAAGATATAAATCAATTACAAAGATTTCTTGGTTGTCTTAATTATTTGTCGACTTTTTTTCCAAATCTAAGACAAATTTGTGCTCCTTTATATCAAAGATTGAAAAAAGATCCTCCCTGCATGGTCTCATACACATACTCAAATTGTTCGCATGTTAAAACTAAAAGCAAAAACATTACCATGTATGTCCATTCCTCATCCATCTGCATTCATGATAGTTGAAACCGATGCATCAGATGTAGGATATGGTGGCATTTTGAAACAACGTTTGAATCATTCATCACATGAACATTTAGTTAGATACCATAGTGGTCTATGGCTCGGACCGCAAAAAAATTATTCAACTGTCAAAAAAGAAATTTTAAGTATTGTTTTATGTATTTCAAAATTTCAAGATGATTTATACAACAAAAGATTTTTATTACGCATTGATTGTAAATCTGCAAAAGAAATTTTACAAAAAGGATGTTCAAAATCTTGTTTCAAAACAAATTTTTTGCTCGTTGGCAAGCAATTCTATCTGCTTTTGACTTTGATATTGAATATATCAAAGGTACTCAAAATTCTTTACCCGATTTTCTAACGAGAGAATTCCTTACAATTCCTCACCATGAGTAAACTCAAAGACAAAGAGAAAACTTCAAAACAACAGATTCAAAGTTCTCATGATTATGAGATGAAGACCAGTTCTTCTTTTCTTCAAACACCAAACCGATTTCAAGCTCTTCAAGACTTTCCACCACTCACGTATGTAATGGCAGCCGCAACCCCATCATACAAACTACAAAATATTCCTATACCACCTCCTTCTTCAACTCCAAATGCCTCCTCAACCAATACTCAATATTTCCTCAAACCCTGTCACGGAAACTTTATTCCTTACTTCTTTTACAGAAACTCCTGACTTCAAAGCTTTAAAAAATTTAGTTCAAAGAGTTTTTCCTACCGGATGCCATTGGCTTCCAGATTATCCAATGCAAACTCAAACATTTTATGAATTAATTCTTGTTGATTCAAAATCCGTTGACATTACGCATACACCAGATTAAAAAAACCCTCAGCGCATTGCTTATTCAAAATGTGTTATTAAGAAAATACTCAAGGCTTCAGAATGGTCATCCATTTGGACTACAAAAGAATTTACCGTCAATTTTATTCCAACTGGTTACACCTATCAAGATTATAAAATGGCTTGGTATAGAACATTTTTCAAACGACCTTTTGATCATTCTTGGTTTTTTTATTTTCCATCAACACTGTCCCAAAGAATTTCCAATTTGGTTTCATGAATGGTGGATTCACTTCGGTAGTCTACCCGACATATTACCACCTATTCCTAAACTTGGATTTCAAACTTGGGTCAAAAAGATGACAGGCCCTGCCTATTCAATTCCACTCCACTTCTATGCCGAACTTCGGGTTCCTTGGATATTCTGCTGGAGTTATCAGTTCAAACAAATTTATTCCAAGGATTGTCCATTATCACTCATCAGAGAATTCAAAATCAAATGGTGGACTGGGTATTCTGTAGATCTCTGTTCACAAGACACAGTACTCAAATTTATTCAACATAATCAACTAGTGCAACGCAGTTTTCAACAATTATCCAAAGGCATAGGTCCTTCAAACGTTGCGATTCAAACACCCGGTACAATCAAATCCTCTGCACCGACTACTCCCTCAAAACCAGAATCTTCAAATTCTAAGGTTACTACTAGCGAAGACGAAGCGACTCATTATGAAGAATTCCTACGATTCAAAGTGTTTCAACAACAATTCAAACAGGGAAAAATCTCATAGTCCGACATCTTCACGGGGGATCGTCTCATCGAATTTTTTTGGTACTGATCCTATTGGCGGACAGGATCTCAATGATTTTTAATTTCTGTATGTGAAAAAAAAATAAAATAAAATAAAATAAAATAAAAAAAAAAAAAAAAAAATAAAAAAAAAAAAAAAAATGCAGAGAAAAAATTTAATTTTCTCCTCTACGTGTTGGTAAGGTGTTGGTCAGCTTATAAATCCGTTGGTAAGCCCGCAGGAAAAGGGTGTTCCCGGTAAAGTGGTCCCATCGTTCCCACGCCGATTTGAAGATTGGATAACTTCTGCAATTTTCTATTCTTGTAATTATACTAGAAACTAATAATGCTGTAAACTAGATGTAATAATTGTATAATAGCTATAATAATTATGCTAGGTTTAGACATCATAATTATGTCTATCACTTTAGGAAAAGCAGTCAAAAAAGCGAGTCAAAAAGCGGTCAAAAGGCGGTAAAAGGCGATCAAACGAATCATGACAGACAGCATGATTACGCCTGCGCAAAGAAGTCAAAAAGTGAATAGTAAAAGCAAAGTGGCGGGACCCACACGCCATTATTGCACCTGCAGACAAGCCCACGTGGAGGGACCCACGTCCTCCATTATTCCCGCTCCATTATTGTCCTGCAGATTCCAAAGAAATGAAATTCAAATTCAAATGCACATCAAATGAAGATTCAAGACAAATGACATTCAAATTATGTCTATAAATAGACTAGCTCAAATGTATTCAAGAAGACACAAGCATGTTTACACAATCTTTTTCAGAAGTCTTTTAGAAAATCATTCCCACATCACTTAGCAACTTTATCAACTTCTATCTATCTTCAAGTTTTCAAGAATTAAATTCAAGTAAGCTTTCATTCATTTTTAGTTTGTTCAATTGGTAAATTAGTTTCAATTATTTTCACCTGGGTTTGATTTGGTATCAGAGCCATAAGTAATCATTCATCTTAGCATTCTTTGCATATCTTCTCTGCATACATATCATTATTTGTGTTTAGTTCATCTCTGTGTGTTGGTCAGACGCTTGGTCAGCAGGTAAAGCCGTTGGTAAGCCTCATCGGAATAGGTGTTCCCGGTACTGTGGTCCCGTTGGTCCCGCATTAGTAGTTGCATCTAGACTCATAACATGATTTCTATGCATTAAAGATGGCAAATTTGATGAGAAGAATGTTTTCTTCCGGTTCTAGCCTGGATTCCCGACGAGTTATTCATAGTAAGGAAGAACAAATTTCATACAATTTCAATGACTGGACTATTCCAGAAGAACAAATTGAAACTATTTACAAAGTTGGAACATTTGATTTCAAAACGACTTTTTTCGATTAAAACTCATGAAGAGACGATGAATATTCAAGAAAAATTTCAAACAATTCCTCTTTTATCAAAAGTTTCATTACAAAAAATATTACGAAAAAAGGCTTTCGATATATTCATTACGGTTTAATTCAAGTTCTTTGTGAAACCTTTAGTTCATCTTGGAGTTGATGCTCCTATCTATTTAGCTTTACGCGATAAACGTTTAAAACGCTACAAATCCTCATTACTTGCTATGATTCAAATTAATATTTGCAATGGTCCTATTTATTTCAATTGTGCTCCAAATTATTCTGTTTCTTTAACCGATCCTTTGATTCTGAATTCATTAGTATTAGATATTCATCTTCAAGGTGATGAGTTTGAGAAACTCACCGAACAATTCGTGGTTATGTATCGAATATATTATCGATTACTTAGCTCTCGAGCTTAATCCTCGTTTCAAACCGATTCCTACATCACACGATGAGGCTGTCCTTCTCCATATCAAAGCGAACAGATCAAAAAGCGTTTACTCCAAAACGACTCAAATGGCACGAGATTACAATTCCTGAAGAATTCAAATCGAAAACGCTCAAGCACCTCCTCATATAGAACGCAACTGAGATTTCTCAAATTATTGAAGAATCAAATGGCAATATCCTCATAAGATTTAATTCTATGCGAGAACAAGGTTCATGTTCTCACTCTCCAGAACCAAGCAGGTATTCATTTGCAGAATCACTTTCTACATTTCAGATGCCTCTTCCTATTCATGTACATCATACTGCTCCTATTCCTGAGGTTTCTAAATCTCCTCCTTCATCTCCAACTGCATCTCAAATGAAAGGTGAAATTGATGTTATTCATCAGATAAAAAATATTGATTTTGCGTCCTTAGAACAAGATATTTTTGAATCAGAAAATGATGAAAAAAGAAATTGGTTTTTCCAATTAGATTCATTTTATCAAACAAAAATTAAACAAGAATGGATTTCTGATATTAATAGGTTAAACACTCCTTTTGATTTTTTCTGTTGGTTAGAATATTTTTTAATCAAACAAGGTTTTGACGAAGCCGGACTCTCTGACCCCAGGTGGTTACCATCCCGTGAGACTCGGGTGGTCTACAGGAGTGGCTATACCGCCTCTTGTCATTCCGTTTAAAGTGGTGGGACAATTCATTAACTCTTGAAGACAAAATAGCCATTCTCGATCATACTATAGAACATGAGGACGAACAAGGTAATATTTCATTAGAAAATGATGCATGTGATTTTTTACTCATTACTATTTCCATGCATTTTGTGGGAAACCCAAAAGAAGAACTTTCTTCTGCAAAAATATTTTTGACAAATTTAAGATGTCCAACTTTAACAGATTTTAGCTGGTATAAAGATATGTTTTTAACATATGTACTCAAACGACCAGATTGCAATGCTCCATTTTGGAAAGAAAAATTTATTACTGGTTTACCAAACTTATTTTCTCAACGCATTATTACAAATCTTAAAAAAAGAAATGGGTTTAGAACAAATTGATTTCAATATTATAACTTATGGCCAACTTTTACAAATGAAAGCTTATGTAAAAAATGAACAAACTAAAAAGATCTTCTACGTCCAACATCTTCTCTCGCCCATCCCATCCTCTCCTTTATTACACAAAAATATCTCAAACTCGGAAAAAAATTAATTCCAATCTCCCTAGCTCATCCAAAATTAATACCATAGATCAAGAAAATCCGGATGTATTAAGTTCTTCAAATGACTCTTCTAGTCTTTCGTTTTCTAGTCTTTCCTCTTCCAACGAACTTATTTCAAAAATTCATCAAGTTGAAGATTCCTTCTTGGAACCTACGAGAGGTTAACAAAATTCGTCAATTCAAATCTCGTCACTATTCAAATCCTCGTTGGAAACAGGCCGAAACAAGGACTTATTATCCACGACCTACTCCTCCCAGGATATTCAATATGAAGAACGTGCTAAATTCCATACCGCACATTATGATGGCGGTTCTATTACAAATTGGAACATTGATGGCAAAAGTGAGTATGAAATACTCAACACATTGCAAGAAATGGGTATGGCCAAGATTGCATACAAAGTTCACAACATCCCACTGATAAAAACGCAGCAATGTTTTTAGTTGCTTTGGTTTCACAGGGACAATTAAAATATTGGTGGGACAATTCATTAACTCTTGAAGACAAAATAGCCATTCTCGATCATACTATAGAACATGAGGACGAACAAGGTAATATTTCATTAGAAAATGATGCATGTGATTTTTTTACTCATTACTATTTCCATGCATTTTGTTGGAAACCCAAAAGAAGAACTATCTTACGCAAAAATATTTTTGACAAATTTAAGATGTCCAACTTTATGATTTTAGTTGGTATAAAGATATGTTTTTAACATATGTACTTAAACGACAGATTGCAATGCTCCATTTTGGAAAGAAAAATTTATTCTTGGTTTACCAAACTTATTTTCTCAACGCATTATTACAAATCTTAAAAAAAGAAATGGGTTTAGAACAAATTGATTTCAATATTATAACTTATGGCCAACTTTTTGCATTCATTAAACAAGAAGCATTATCCGCATGTCAAGAATTGAAATTTCAAGCCAAATATGGTAGTGAGCGTCGAGAACTTGGTTCCTTCGTGAAGCCTTTGGAATTACGGGGAATTAAGGCCCCCTTCGCTCAACTCAAACGACGTTCTTTCCAACGACCGACAAGGCATTCAAGACGACGGTGCACGCAATTCCAAACCATCTCCTCCAGAATTTTACAAACATCCACGTAAATCTCGCAAAAATCGTTATTCTAACTCAAAGCAATTTACTAAAATTATTTGTTACAAATGTGGCAAACCAGGACATAAAGTAGATGTGTGTCGAAGCAAGAAGATTACTACCATTTTGGATCAATTTCCGGAATTAGACAAAGAATTGAAAGAGAAATTGCATATATCCTTGGTTCAAGATGATTTCGATCCTCAACCCCATAAGTAATCATTCATCTTAGCATTCTTTGCATATCTTCTCTGCATACATATCATTATTTGTGTTTAGTTCATCTCTGTGTGTTGGTCAGACGCTTGGTCAGCAGGTAAAGCCGTTGGTAAGCCTCATCGGAATAGGTGTTCCCGGTACTGTGGTCCCGTTGGTCCCGCATTAGTAGTTGCATCTAGACTCATAACATGATTTCTATGCATTAACGATGGCAAATTTGATGAGAAGAATGTTTTCTTCCGGTTCTAGCCTGGATTCCCGACGAGTTATTCATAGTAAGGAAGAACAAATTTCATACAATTTCAATGACTGGACTATTCCAGAAGAAC
Organism: Catharanthus roseus; assembly: GCA_028651295.1. Classification (NCBI taxonomy): domain Eukaryota; kingdom Viridiplantae; phylum Streptophyta; class Magnoliopsida; order Gentianales; family Apocynaceae; genus Catharanthus; species Catharanthus roseus. The sequence goes on from JAPQWS010000159.1 coordinate 45,040,089, forward strand.
AAATTGAAACTATTTACAAAGTTGGAACATTTGATTTCAAAACAGCTTTTTCAGTTAAAACTCATGAAGAGACGATGAATATTCAAGAAAAATTTCAAACAATTCCTCTTTTATCAAAAGTTTCATTACAAAAATATTCTGAAAAAGGCTTTCGATATATTCATTATGGTTTAATTCAAGTTGCTGTGAAACCTTTAGTTCATCTTGGAGTTGATGCTCCTATCTATTTAGCTTTACGCGATAAACGTTTAAAACGCTACAAATCCTCATTACTTGCTATGATTCAAACTAATATTTGCAATGGTCCTATTTATTTCAATTATTTTCACCTGGGTTTGATTTGGCAGATTGAAAAAAGATCCTCCTGCATGGTCTCATACACATACTCAAATTGTTCGCATGTTAAAACTAAAAGCAAAAACATTACCATGTATGTCCATTCCTCATCCATCTGCATTCATGATAGTTGAAACAGATGCATCCTATTTAGGATATGGTGGCATTTTGAAACAACGTTTGAATCATTCATCACATGAACATTTAGTTAGATACCATAGTGGTCTATGGCTCGGACCGCAAAAAACTTATTCAACTGTCAAAAAAGAAATTTTAAGTATTGTTTTATGCATTTCAAAATTTCAAGATGATTTATACAACAAAAGATTTTTATTACGCATTGATTGTAAATCTGCAAAAGAAATTTTACAAAAAGATGTTCAAAATCTTGTTTCAAAACAAATTTTTTGCTCGTTGGCAAGCAATTCTATCTCGCTTTTGACTTTGATATTGAATATATCAAAGGTACTCAAAATTCTTTACCCGATTTTCTAACGAGAGAATTCCGTACGGGTTCCTCACCATGAGTAAACACAAAGACAAAGAGAAATCTTCCAAACAACGATTCAAAGTTCTCATGATTATGAGATGAAATCCGATTCTTCTTTCATTCAAACACCAAACAAACTTCACATTCTTTCTTCGCTACCACCCAAACAATCTCCCGTTTCCCTTCTTATTCATTATGCCAGACATCCTCTTACGGATTATTTCAAAGATCATACAATGTTATATTACTGTATTTTCAACAAAGAAACAGATCATCGTCAATATGATGAAACACTCACTATCAACTTTCCTACAATATTACAATCACTGGATATGCCGTTTATTCAATTACGCCATCTTATCAAACTATATGATTGTTTGACTTACGGAAGAACACGAATTCAATATGACATGGGTATATGCTCGTTTTCATATAATAGTTATTATTATCCTCCGTTGTACCTATATCACAGGTTGTGATAACGAAATTGAAATTATGTTCAAATTTTTTTCATCCCCCACGCCATAAAAAATTCAAGATTCCCTGGATTGAATATCAAGAGCGAGTTTCGAATCGAGAATCTAGCGAGGAGTTATCGGTTCAAACACATTTATTCAACGGATTGTCCATTATCACTCATCGGAGAATTCAAAATCAAATGGTGGGATCGGGTATTCAGTAGATCTCTGTTCACAAGACACGATACTCAAATTTATTCAACATAATCAACTAGTGCAACGCGAGTTTTCAACAATTATCCAAAGGCATAGGTCCTTCAAAGCGTTGCGATTCAAACACCCGGTACAATCAAATCCTCTCGCACCGACTACTCCCTCAAAACCGGAATCTTCAAATTCTAAGGTTACTACGAGTCGAAGACGAAGCGGCTCATTATGAAGAATTCCTACGACTCAAAGTGTTTCAACAACAATTCAAACGGGAAAAAATCTCATAGTCCGACATCTTCACGGGGATCGTCTCATCGAATTTTTTGGTGCTGATCCTATTGGCGGACAGGATCTCAATGATTTTTAATTTCTGTATGTGAAAAACGACAGACGACGTATTTAATTTTCTCCTCTACGTGTTGGTAAGATGTTGGTCAGCTTATAAATCCGTTGGTAAGCCCGCAGGAAAAGGGTGTTCCCGGTAAAGTGGTCCCATCGTTCCCACGCCGATTTGAAGATTGGATAAATTCTGCAATTTTCTATTCTTGTAATACTTAATAATTATGTCAAATAGATGTCAAATAGATGTAATAATTGTATAATAGCTATAATAAGTATCTTGTAATACTTAATAATTATGTCAAATAGATGTCAAATAGATGTCAAATAGATGTAATAATTGTATAATAGCTATAATAAGTATGCTAGGGTTTAGACATCATAATGATGTCTATCACTTTAGGAGACAACGGAAAAGCAGTCAAAAGGCAGCAAAAAGCAGTCAAACGAATCATGACAGACAGCATGATTACGCCTGTGCAAAAAAGTCAAAAGGTGAATAGTAAAAGCAAAGTGGCGGGACCCACACGCCATTATTGCACCTGCAGACAAGCCCACGTGGAGGGACCCACATCCTCCATTATTCCCGCTCCATTATTGTCCTGCAGATTCCAAAGAAATGAAATTCAAATTCAAATGCACATCAAATGAAGATTCAAGACAAATTAAATAAGTCTTCATTCATCTCAGCATCTGTTGCATATCTTCTCTGCATACATCTCATTATTTGTGTTTAGTTCATCTCTGTGTGTTGGTCAGACGCTTGGTCAGCAGGTAAAGCCGTTGGTAAGCCTCATCGGAATAGGTGTTCCCGTGCTTGTGGTCCCGTTGGTCCCGCATTAGTAGTTGCATCTAGACTCATAACATGATTTCTATGCATTAAAGATGGCAAATTTGATGAGAAGAATGTTTTCTTCGGTTCTAGCTCTGGATTCCCGACGAGTTATTCATAGTAAGGAAGAACAAATTTCATACAATTTCAATGACTGGACTATTCCGGAAGAACAAATTGAAACTATTTACAAAGTTGGAACATTTGATTTCAAAACGACTTTTTCGGTTAAAACTCATGAAGAGACGATGAATATTCAAGAAAAATTTCAAACAATTCCTCTTTTATCAAAAGTTTCATTACAAAAAATATTACGAAAAAGGCTTTCGATATATTCATTACGGTTTAATTCAAGTTCTTTGTGAAACCTTTAGTTCATCTTGGAGTTGATGCTCCTATCTATTTAGCTTTACGCGATAAACGTTTAAAACGCTACAAATCCTCATTACTTGCTATGATTCAAACTAATATTTGCAATGGTCCTATTTATTTCAATTGTGCTCCAAATTATTACTGTTTCTTTAACGAGATCCTTTGATTCTGAATTCATTAGTATTAGATATTCATCTTCAAGGTGATGAGTTTGAAAAACTCACCGAACAATTCGTGGTTATGTATCGTATATATTATCGATTACTTAGCTCTCGGCTTAATCCTCGTTTCAAAGCTGATTCCTACATCACGCGATGAGACTTTGTCCTTCTCCATATTGAAGCGAACGAGTCAAAAACGTTTACTCCAAAACAACTCAAATGGCACGAGATTACAATTCTGAAGAATTTCAAATCGAAAATGCTCAAGCACCTCCTCATATAGAACGCACTTGAGATTTCTCAAATTATTGAAGAATCAAATGGCAATATCCTCATAAGATTTAATTCTATGCGAGAACAAGGTTCATGTTCTCACTCTCCCGGAACCAAGCGGTATTCATTTGCGGGAATCACTTTCTACATTTCGGATGCCTCTTCCTATTCATGTACATCATCTTGCTCCTATTCTCGAGGTATCTAAATCTCCTCCTTCATCTCCAAGCTGCATCTCAAATGAAAGGTGAAATTGATGTTATTCATCGGATAAAAAAACATTGATTTTGCGTCCTTAGAACAAGATATTTTTGAATCGAGAAAATGATGAAAAAAAGAAATTGGTTTTTCAATTAGATTCATTTTATCAAACAAAAAATTAAACAAGAATGGATTTACGATATTAATAGGTTAAATACTCCGTTTGATTTTTTACGTTGGTTAGAATATTTTTTTAATCAAACAAGGTTTTGACGAAAAAAGATTTTCTCAAAATATCTCATATAAATGTTCATACAAATTTAGCAAAAAAAATGGACATTATCCGATGGTAATACTATTACTCAAATTCATCCACCACTTCAATCTCTTCGTATAGACACTCTTTCTGGTGAAATTATTGCTTCTCCATTTAAACGGGGAAAAGACAATGATGATTCTATTCAAATCGATGATATCAAAAAAATTTATCATCAAAACAATTATTCCAATCGGATCCTACATACTATTGCTACTCAAGTTGATGCTTTATCAACGGAGATTAAATCAATTTCTAAGCCTCATAGTCCCAGATTTCCCTGCTAGTTATTCCTCTCCTCATTTCCAACCAAATATACTATCTAAAGCTCAAGAAACAACACTTCTACGTCCAACATCTTCTCTGCCCATCCCATCCTCTCCTTTATTACACAAAATATCTCAAACTACGGGAAAAAAATTAATTCCAATCTCCCTAGCTCATCCAAAATTAATACCATAGATCAAGAAAATCCAGGATGTATTAAGTTCTTCAAATGACTCTTCTAGTATTTCGTTTTCTAGTCTTTCCTCTTCCAACGAACTTATTTCAAAAATTCATCAAGTTGAAGATTCCTTCTTGGAACCTACGAGAGGTTAACAAAATTCGTCAATTCAAATCTCGTCACTATTCAAATCCTCGTTGGAAACAGGGCCGAAACAAGGACTTATTATCCACGACCTACTCCTCCGGATATTCAATATGAAGAACGTGCTAAATTCCATACCGCACATTATGATGGCGGTTCTATTACAAATTGGAACATTGATGGCAAAAGTGAGTATGAAATACTCAACACATTGCAAGAAATGGGTATGGCCAAGATTGCATACAAAGTTCACAACATCCCACGATAAAAAACGCAGCAATGTTTTTTAGTTCTTTGGTTTCACGGGACAATTAAAATATTGGTGGGACAATTCATTAACTCTTGAAGACAAAATAGCCATTCTCGATCATACTATAGAACATGAGGACGAACAAGGTAATATTTCATTAGAAAATGATGCATGTGATTTTTTTACTCATTACTATTTCCATGCATTTTGTTGGAAACCCAAAAGAAGAACTATCTTACGCAAAAATATTTTTGACAAATTTAAGATGTCCAACTTTATGATTTTTAGTCTGGTATAAAGATATGTTTTTTAACATATGTACTCAAACGACAGATTGCAATGCTCCATTTTGGAAAGAAAAATTTATTCTTTGGTTTACCAAACTTATTTTCTCAACGCATTATTACAAATCTTAAAAAAAGAAATGGGTTTAGAACAAATTGATTTCAATATTATAACTTATGGCCAACTTTTTGCATTCATTAAACAAGAAGCATTATACGCATGTCAAGAATTGAAATTTCAAGCCAAATATGGTAGTGAGCGTCGAGAACTTGGTTCCTTCAGTGAAGCCTTTGGAATTACGGGAATTAAGGCCCCTTACGCTCAACTCAAACGACGTTCTTTCCAACGACCGACAAGGTATTCAAGGCAGACGGTACCGCAATTCCAAACCATCTCATCCAGAATTTTACAAACATCCACGTAAATCTCGCAAAAATCGTTATTCTAACTCAAAGCAATTTACTAAAATTATTTGTTACAAATGTGGCAAACCAGGACATAAAGCAGATGTGTGTCGAAGCAAGAAGATTACTACCATTTTGGATCAATTTCCGGACCTAGACAAAGAATTGAAAGAGAAATTGCATATATCCTTGGTTCAAGATGATTTCGATCCTCAACCAGATGATTTTCAAGAATACAGCAGTACAGATGATGATAATATTTCCTCTCCTTGTGCTTGCAAAGTTATCAATATGATCAAACATTCTTCAGATAATACAGCCAAAGATCAAAAAGAACTCATATTTGATATCATTCAAGACCTTTCTCCTGAAGCTAAAAAAAGACAACTTGAAAAACTCAAAACCCTCATTCTTCGAGAAGAATCCAGTTCTGCTCAACTCATTGAACCATTCAGTATTTCAAAAATGTTTGATCGCTATCCAAATCTTAATCCTCCAATTCGTCAACATAGCACAACGAGAATTGCAAACAGAGATTCGTTCGGTAAAAGCACAAGTCAAAGAACTCAAAGAACGTGTATTCTCAATAGAAACCAAGAATTTAGAATTAGATACGCAAATCGCTTTATTACAATCGCGAACATCTAAAGGTAAAGAAATTCTTCTTGATTCTCATATTCCAGATTTTCCATATGCCGAAATTCCTATGCCAGGTATTAATCCGAAAGATTCTCAATTTATTTCCATTATTGACAAAATTACATTTCAAAAATGGAACATATATGTTACAATTTCAATTGGGACTTTTCAAGCAACGTTCTGACTATCTTTGGGCAGCGGTGCGAGATCAAAGTTGCATCAAAGATGGATTGATTCCTATTAAGTATTACGTTCCAACATATGAATCTCTAGTTCACTGCAAGCGGTATGCCTCTACGAGTCGAAAGGTAAACTTGTCAAAACAGCTATTTGCAACGATCATTATTGTTTCAAACATCAATTCATTGTTGTTAGTGATTTAAATACGGAGATCATTTTAGGTACTCCATTTCTTACGCAAATTTATCCATTTTGGGTTAATCAACATGGTTTGGGTACCAAAATCATGGGAAACTCGGTTGTTTTCAAATTTTTTAAATCTGTCAAACAAAAAGAATTATTTTTGTTACAAGAAAATTCTATTTACAAACAAATTAATACTATTCAAAGATTTCAAAATAAAATAAATTTTTTTAAAAAGAAGATCTTTCTTATACAAGAATTGAAGAACAAGCTGCAAACTTCTCAAATTCAACAAAGAATTTTAAATTTTCAAAATTTATTTATAAAAGAAGTTTGTCTTTGATATTCCAAATGCGTTTTGGGATCGAAAGCAACATATTGTTTCGCTTCCTTATGAAAAAGATTTTTACGAGAAAAAACATTCCTACAAAAGCACGTCAATTCAAATGAATCATGATTTACTTGAAGTATGCAAAAAGGAGATTCACGATTTACTTGCAAAGAAACTAATTCGCCCCTCCAAATCTCCATGGAGTTGTGCGGCTTTTTATGTAATGAATCAAGCGGAAAAGGAACGCGGTGTTCCTAGGCTCGTCATCAATTACAAACCCCTCAACAATGTCTTGCAATGGATTCGATATCCCATTCCAAATAAAAAAGATTTACTCAAACGTCTATATAATGCAAAATTATTTTCCAAATTCGATATGAAATCGGGATTACAGCGATTCAAATTGCGAGATCAAGATCGCTACAAAACGGCATTCACGGTTCCCTTTGGACATTACGAATGGAGCGTTATGCCTTTTGGACTCAAAAATGCTCCTTACGAATTTCAACATATTATGAATGATATTTTCAATCCTTATACGACATTCATTATTGTTTATATTGATGATGTCTTATTATTTTCGAGACTCTATTGATCAACATTTTAAACATTTACAAACATTTCTTCGAGGTTGTCAAACGAAATGGTTTAGTTGTTTTCTGCACCTAAACTTAAATTCTTTCAAACTCAAATACGATTTTTAGGGCATAATATTTACAAAGGTACTCTTACACCTATTCATCGTGCTCTTGAGTTTCGTTTGATAAATTTCCGGATGAAATTAAAGATATAAATCAATTACAAAGATTTCTTGGTTGTCTCAATTATTTGTCGACTTTTTTTCCAAATTTAAGACAAATTTGTGCTCCTTTATACCAAAGATTACAAAAAGATCCTCCTGCATGGGTCTCACACACATACTCAAATTGTTCGCATGCTAAAAATAAAAGCAAAGACATTACCATGTATGTCCATTCCTCATCCATCTGCATTCATGATAGTTGAAACAGATGCATCAGATGTAGGATATGGTGGCATTTTGAAACAACGTTTGAATCATTCATCACATGAACATTTAGTTAGATACCATAGTGGTCTATGGCTCGGGACCCATAAAAAAATTATTCAAGCTGTCAAAAAAGAAATTTTAAGTATTGTTTTATGCATTTCAAAATTTCAAGATGATTTATACAACAAAAGATTTTTATTACGCATTGATTGTAAATCGCAAAAGAAATTTTACAAAAAGGATGTTCAAAATCTTGTTTCAAAACAAATTTTTGCTCATTGGCAAGCAATTCTATACGCTTTTGACTTTGATATTGAATATATCAAAGGTACTCAAAAATTCTTTACCCGATTTTCTAACGAGAGAATTCCTTACGGTTCCTCACCATGAGTAAACACAAAGACAAAGAGAAATCTTCCAAACAACGGGATTCAAAGTTCTCATGATTATGAGATGAAATCCGATTCTTCTTTCATTCAAACACCAAACAAACTTCACATTCTTTCTTCGCTACCACCCAAACAATCTCCCGTTTCCCTTCTTATTCATTATGCCGGACATCCTCTTACGGATTATTTCAAAGATCATACAATGTTATATTACTTTGTATTTTCAACAAAGAAACAGATCATCGTCAATATGATGAAACACTCACTATCAACTTTCCTACAATATTACAATCACTTTGGATATGCCGTTTATTCAATTACGCCATCTTATCAAACTATATGATTGTTTGACTTACGGAAGAACACGAATTCAATATGACATGGGTATATGCTCGTTTTCATATAATAGTTATTATTATCCTCCGTTGTACCTATATCACGGTTGTGATAACGAAATTGAAATTATGTTCAAATTTTTTCATCCCCCACGCCATAAAAATTCAAGATTCTGGATTGAATATCAAGAGCGAGTTTACGAATCGAGAATCTAGCGAGGAGTTATCGGTTCAAACACATTTATTCAACGGATTGTCCATTATCACTCATCGAGAGAATTCAAAATCAAATGGTGGGTGGGTATTACAGCAGATCTCTGTTCACAAGACACGATACTCAAATTTATTCAACATAATCAACTAGTGCAACGCAGATTTTCACCAATTATCCAAAGGCATAGGTCCTTCAAACGTTGCGATTCAAACACCCGGTACAATCAAATCCTCTGCACCGACTACTCCCTCAAAACCAGAATCTTCAAATTCTAAGGTTACTACGGCTGAAGACGAAGCAGCTCATTATGAAGAATTCCTACGACTCAAAGTGTTTCAACAACAATTCAAACAGGGAAAAATCTCATAGTCCGACATCAAAAACCGCGGCAGAAGATATTTAATTTTCTCCTCTACGTGTTGGTAAGGTGTTGGTCAGCTTATAAATCCGTTGGTAAGCCCGCAGGAAAAGGGTGTTCCCGGTAAAGTGGTCCCATCGTTCCCACGCTGATTTGAAAATTGGATAACTTCCGCAATTTTCTATTCTTGTAATTATACTAGAAACTAATAATGTCTGTAAACTAGATGTAATAATTGTATAATAGCTATAATAATTATGCTAGGTTTAGACATCATAATTATGTCTATCACTTTAGGAAAAGCGAGTCAAAAAGCGAGTCAAAAAGCAGTCAAAAAGGCAGTAAAAGGCAGTCAAACGAATCATGACAGACAGCATGATTACGCCTGCGCAAAGAAGTCAAAAAGTGAATAGTAAAAGCAAAGTGGCGGGACCCACACGCCATTATTGCACCTGCAGACAAGCCCACGTGGAGGGACCCACGTCCTCCATTATTCCCGCTCCATTATTGTCCTGCAGATTCCAAAGAAATGAAATTCAAATTCAAATGCACATCAAATGAAGATTCAAGACAAATGACATTCAAATCATGTCTATAAATAGACTAGCTCAAATGTATTCAAAAAACACAAGCATGTTTTACACAATCTTTCTCAGAAGTCTTTTAGAAAATCATTCCCACAACACTTAGCAACTTTATCAACTTCTATCTATCTTCAAGTTTTCAAGAATTAAATTCAAGTAAGCTTTCATTCATTTTTAGTTTGTTCAATTGGTAAATTAGTTTCAATTATTTTCACCTGGGTTTGATTTGGTATCAGAGCCATAAGTAATCATTCATCTTAGCATTCTTTGCATATCTTCTCTGCATACATATCATTATTTGTGTTTAGTTCATCTCTGTGTGTTGGTCAGACGCTTGGTCAGCAGGTAAAGCCGTTGGTAAGCCTCGTCGGAATAGGTGTTCCGTGCTTGTGGTCCCGTTGGTCCCGCATTAGTAGTTGCATCTAGACTCATAACATGATTTCTATGCATTAAAGATGGCAAATTTGATGAGAAGAATGTTTTCTTCGGTTCTAGCTCGGATTCCCGACGAGTTATTCATAGTAAGGAAGAACAAATTTCATACAATTTCAATGACTGGACTATTCCAGAAGAACAAATTGAAACTATTTACAAAGTTGGAACATTTGATTTCAAAACAGCTTTTTCAGTTAAAACTCATGAAGAGACGATGAATATTCAAGAAAAATTTCAAACAATTCCTCTTTTATCAAAAGTTTCATTACAAAAATATTACGAAAAAAGGCTTTCGATATATTCATTACGGTTTAATTCAAGTTCTTTGTGAAACCTTTAGTTCATCTTGGAGTTGATGCTCCTATCTATTTAGCTTTACGCGATAAACGTTTAAAACGCTACAAATCCTCATTACTTGCTATGATTCAAATTAATATTTGCAATGGTCCTATTTATTTCAATTGTGCTCCAAATTATTCTGTTTCTTTAACCGATCCTTTGATTCTGAATTCATTAGTATTAGATATTCATCTTCAAGGTGATGAGTTTGAGAAACTCACCGAACAATTCGTGGTTATGTATCGAATATATTATCGATTACTTAGCTCTCGACTTAATCCTCGTTTCAAAGCCGATTCCTACATCACACGATGAGGCTTGTCCTTCTCCATATCGAAGCGAACAGATCAAAAACGTTTACTCCAAAACGACTCAAATGGCACGAGATTACAATTCTGAAGAATTTCAAATCGAAAACGCTCAAGCACCTCCTCATATAGAGCATACTTGAGATTTCTCAAATTATTGAAGAATCAAATGGCAATATCCTCATAAGATTTAATTCTATGCGAGAACAAGGTTCATGTTCTCACTCTCCGGAACCAAGCGGTATTCATTTGCGGGAATCACTTTCTACATTTCGGATGCCTCTTCCTATTCATGTACATCATCATCTGCTCCTATTCCCGAGGTTTCTAAATCTCCTCCTTCATCTCCAATCGCATCTCGAAATGAAAGGTGAAATTGATGTTATTCATCGGATAAAAAATATTGATTTTGCGTCCTTAGAACAAGATATTTTTTGAATCGGGAAAATGATGAAAAAAAAGAAATTGGTTTTTCCAATTAGATTCATTTTATCAAACAAAAATTAAACAAGAATGGATTTCTGATATTAATAGGTTAAACACTCCTTTTGATTTTTTCTGTTGGTTAGAATATTTTTTAATCAAACAAGGTTTTGACGAAGTCGGACTCTCGACCCCGGTGGTTACCATCCCGTGAGACTCGGGTGGTCTACAGGAGTGGCTATACCGCCTCTTGTCATTCCGTTTAAAGTGGTGGGACAATTCATTAACTCTTGAAGACAAAATAGCCATTCTCGATCATACTATAGAACATGAGGACGAACAAGGTAATATTTCATTAGAAAATGATGCATGTGATTTTTTACTCATTACTATTTCCATGCATTTTGTGGGAAACCCAAAAGAAGAACTTTCTTCTGCAAAAATATTTTTGACAAATTTAAGATGTCCAACTTTAACAGATTTTAGCTGGTATAAAGATATGTTTTTAACATATGTACTCAAACGACCAGATTGCAATGCTCCATTTTGGAAAGAAAAATTTATTACTGGTTTACCAAACTTATTTTCTCAACGCATTATTACAAATCTTAAAAAAGAAATGGGTTTAGAACAAATTGATTTCAATATTATAACTTATGGCCAACTTTTACAAATGAAAGCTTATGTAAAAATGAACAAACTAAAAAGATCTTCTACGTCCAACATCTTCTCTGCCCATCCCATCCTCTCCTTTATTACACAAAATATCTCAAACTCTGGAAAAAATTAATTCCAATCTCCCTAGCTCATCCAAAATTAATACCATAGATCAAGAAAATCCAGATGTATTAAGTTCTTCAAATGACTCTTCTAGTCTTTCGTTTTCTAGTCTTTCCTCTTCCAACGAACTTATTTCAAAAATTCATCAAGTTGAAGATTCCTTCTTGGAACCTACAGAGGTTAACAAAATTCGTCAATTCAAATCTCGTCACTATTCAAATCCTCGTTGGAAACAGGCCGAAACAAGGACTTATTATCCACGACCTACTCCTCCGGATATTCAATATGAAGAACGTGCTAAATTCCATACCGCACATTATGATGGCGGTTCTATTACAAATTGGAACATTGATGGCAAAAGTGAGTATGAAATACTCAACACATTGCAAGAAATGGGTATGGCCAAGATTGCATACAAAGTTCACAACATCCCACGATAAAAACGCAGCAATGTTTTTTAGTTCTTTGGTTTCACGGGACAATTAAAATATTGGTGGGACAATTCATTAACTCTTGAAGACAAAATAGCCATTCTCGATCATACTATAGAACATGAGGACGAACAAGGTAATATTTCATTAGAAAATGATGCATGTGATTTTTTACTCATTACTATTTCCATGCATTTTGTTGGAAACCCAAAAGAAGAACTATCTTACGCAAAAATATTTTTGACAAATTTAAGATGTCCAACTTTATGATTTTAGTTTGGTATAAAGATATGTTTTTAACATATGTACTCAAAGCGACCAGTTGCAATGCTCCATTTTGGAAAGAAAAAATTTATTCTTGGTTTTACCAAACTTATTTTCTCAACGCATTATTACAAATCTTAAAAAAGAAATGGGTTTAGAACAAATTGATTTCAATATTATAACTTATGGCCAACTTTTTGCATTCATTAAACAAGAAGCATTATCTGCATGTCAAGAATTGAAATTTCAAGCCAAATATGGTAGTGAGCGTCGAGAACTTGGTTCCTTCTGTGAAGCCTTTGGAATTACGGGGAATTAAGGCCCCCTACTGCTCAACTCAAAGCGGCGTTCTTTCCAACGACCGACAAGGCATTCAAGGCAGACGGTATCGCAATTCCAAACCATCTCCTCCAGAATTTTACAAACATCCACGTAAATCTACGCAAAAATCGTTATTCTAACTCAAAGCAATTTACTAAAATTATTTGTTATAAATGTGGCAAACCAGGACATAAAGCAGATGTGTGTCGAAGCAAGAAGATTACTACAATTTTGGATCAATTTCCGGAACTAGACAAAGAATTGAAAGAGAAATTGCATATATCCTTGGTTCAAGATGATTTCGATCCTCAACCGAGATGATTTTCAAGAATACGGCGATACGAGATGATGATAATATTTCCTCTCCTTGTGCTTGCAAAGTTATCAATATGATCAAACATTCTTCGAGATAATACGGCCAAAGATCAAAAAAGAACTCATATTTGATATCATTCAAGACCTTCCTCATGAAGCTCAAAAAAGACAACTTGAAAAACTCAAAACCCTCATTCTTGAGAAGAATCCGGTTACTGCTCGACTCATTGAACCATTCGAGTATTTCAAAAATGTTTGATCGCTATCCAAATCTTAATCCTCAATTCGTCAACATAGCACAACGGAATTGCAAAGCAGAGATTCGTTCATTAAAAACACAAGTCAAAGAACTCAAAGAACGTGTATTCTCAATAGAAACCAAGAATTTAGAATTAGATACGCAAATCGCTTTATTACAATCGCGAACATCTAAAGGTAAAGAAATTCTTCTCGATTCTCATATTCAGATTTTCCATATGCCGAAATTCCTATGCCGAGAATTAATCAGAAAGATTCTCAATTTATTTCCATTATTGACAAAATTACATTTCAAAAATGGAACATATATGTTACAATTTCAATTGGGACTTTTCAAGCTACGTTCTGACTATCTTTGGGACAGTGGGCGTGAGATCAAAGTTGCATCAAAGATGGATTGATTCCTATTAAGTATTACGTTCCAACATATGAATCTCTGAATTCTGCAAGCGGTATGCCTCTACGAGTCGAAAGGTAAACTTGTCAAAACGACTATTTGCAGCGATCATTATTGCTTCAAACATCAATTCATTGTTGTTAGTGATTTAAATACGGAGATCATTTTGGGTACTCCATTTCTTACTCAGATTTATCCATTTTGGGTTAATCAACATGGTTTGGGTACCAAAATCATGGGAAACCCGATTATTTTCAAATTTTTGAATCTGTCAAACAAAAAAGAATTATTTTTGTTACAAGAAAATTCTATTTACAAACAAATTAATACTATTCAAAGATTTGAGAATAAAATTAATTTTTTTAAAAGAAGATCTTTCTTATACAAGAATTGAAGAACAAGCTGCAAACTTCTCAAATTCAACAAAGAATTTTAAATTTTCAAAATTTATTTATAAAAAGAAGTTTGTCGTTTGATATTCCAAATGCGTTTTGGGATCGAAAACAACATATTGTTTCGCTTCCTTATGAAAAAGATTTTTACGAGAAAAACATTCCTACAAAAGCACGTCCAATTCAAATGAATCATGATTTACTTGAAGTATGCAAAAAAAGAGATTCAAGAGTTACTTGCAAAGAAACTAATTCGCCCCTCCAAATCTCCATGGAGTTGTGCGACTTTTTATGTAATGAATCAAGCGGAAAAGGAACGCGGTGTTCCTCGGCTCGTCATCAATTACAAACCACTCAACAATGTTTTGCAATGGATTCGATATCCCATTCCAAATAAAAAAGATTTACTCAAACGTCTATATAAGGCAAAATTATTTTCCAAATTCGATATGAAATCGGGATTACAGCGATTCAAATTGCGAGATCAAGATCGCTACAAAACGGCATTCACGGTTCCCTTTGGACATTACGAATGGAGCGTTATGCCTTTTGGACTCAAAAATGCTCCTTACGAATTTCAACATATTATGAATGATATTTTCAATCCTTATACGACATTCATTATTGTTTATATTGATGATGTCTTATTATTTTCGGACTCTATTGATCAACATTTTAAACATTTACAAACATTTCTTCGAGGTTGTCAAACGAAATGGTTTAGTTGTTTTCGCACCTAAACTTAAATTCTTTCAAACTCACATACGATTTTTTAGGGCATAATATTTACAAAGGTACTATTACACCTATTCATCGTGCTCTTGAGTTTCTTTGATAAATTTCCGGGATGAAATTAAAGATATAAATCAATTACAAAGATTTCTTGGTTGTCTTAATTATTTGTCGACTTTTTTCCAAATCTAAGACAAATTTGTGCTCCTTTATATCAAAGATTGAAAAAAGATCCTCCTGCATGGTCTCATACACATACTCAAATTGTTCGCATGTTAAAACTAAAAGCAAAAACATTACCATGTATGTCCATTCCTCATCCATCTGCATTCATGATAGTTGAAACAGATGCATCCGATTTAGGATATGGTGGCATTTTGAAACAACGTTTGAATCATTCATCACATGAACATTTAGTTAGATACCATAGTGGTCTATGGCTCGGACCGCAAAAAAAACTTATTCAAGCTGTCAAAAAAAAAGAAATTTGAAGTATTGTTTTATGCATTTCAAAATTTCAAGATGATTTATACAACAAAAGATTTTTATTACGCATTGATTGTAAATCTGCAAAAGAAATTTTACAAAAAGATGTTCAAAATCTTGTTTCAAAACAAATTTTTGCTCGTTGGCAAGCAATTCTATCTGCTTTTGACTTTGATATTGAATATATCAAAGGTACTCAAAATTCTTTACCCGATTTTCTAACGAGAGAATTCCTTACAATTCCTCACCATGAGTAAACTCAAAGACAAAGAGAAAACTTCAAAACAACAGATTCAAAGTTCTCATGATTATGAGATGAAGACCAGTTCTTCTTTTCTTCAAACACCAAACCGATTTCAAGCTCTTCAAGACTTTCCACCACTCACGTATGTAATGGCAGCCGCAACCCCATCATACAAACTACAAAATATTCCTATACCACCTCCTTCTTCAACTCCAAATGCCTCCTCAACCAATACTCAATATTTCCTCAAACCTGTCACGGAAACTTTATTCCTTACTTCTTTTACAGAAACTCCTGACTTCAAAGCTTTAAAAAATTTAGTTCAAAGAGTTTTTCCTACCGGATGCCATTGGCTTCCAGATTATCCAATGCAAACTCAAACATTTTATGAATTAATTCTTGTTGATTCAAAATCCGTTGACATTACGCATACACCGATTCAAAAAAACCCTCAGCGCATTGCTTATTCAAAATGTGTTATTAAGAAAATACTCAAGGCTTCAGAATGGTCATCCATTTGGACTACAAAAGAATTTACCGTCAATTTTATTCCAACTGGTTACACCTATCAAGATTATAAAATGGCTTGGTATAGAACATTTTTCAAACGACCTTTTGATCATTCTTGGTTTTTTATTTTCCATCAACACTGTCCCAAAGAATTTCCAATTTGGTTTCATGAATGGTGGATTCACTTCGGTAGTCTACCCGACATATTACCACCTATTCCTAAACTTGGATTTCAAACTTGGGTCAAAAAGATGACAGGCCCTGCCTATTCAATTCCACTCCACTTCTATGCCGAACTTCGGGTTCCTTGGATATTCTGCTGGAGTTATCAGTTCAAACAAATTTATTCCAAGGATTGTCCATTATCACTCATCAGAGAATTCAAAATCATTAGATCTCTGTTCACAAGACACAGTACTCAAATTTATTCAACATAATCAACTAGTGCAACGCAGTTTTCAACATTTATCCAAAGGCATAGGTCCTTCAAACGTTGCGATTCAAACACCTGTTACAATCAAATCCTCTGCACCCACTACTCCTTCGAAACCAGAATCGTCAAATTCTAAGGTTACTACGGCTGAAGACGAAGCAGCTCATTATGAAGAATTCCTACGATTCAAAGTGTTTCAACAACAATTCAAACAGGAAAAATCTCATAGTCCGACATCTTCACAGGGATCGTCTACTGAATTTTTTGGTACTGATCCTATTGGCGGACAAGATCTCAATGATTTTTAATTTCTGTATGTGAAAAAAAAAAACGGCGGCAGAAGATATTTAATTTTCTCCTCTACGTGTTGGTAAGGTGTTGGTCAGCTTATAAATCCGTTGGTAAGCCCGCAGGAAAAGGGTGTTCCCGGTAAAGTGGTCCCATCGTTCCCACGCCGATTTGAAGATTGGATAAATTCTGCAATTTTCTATTCTTGTAATTATACTAGAAACTAATAATGCTGTAAACTAGATGTAATAATTGTATAATAGCTATAACTCTGATACCAAATCAAACCCAGGTGAAACGTTCTCACTCTCCAGAACCAAGCAGGTATTCATTTGCAGAATCACTTTCTACATTTCAGATGCCTCTTCCTATTCATGTACATCATACTGCTCCTATTCCTGAGGTTTCTAAATCTCCTCCTTCATCTCCAACTGCATCTCAAATGAAAGGTGAAATTGATGTTATTCATCAGATAAAAAATATTGATTTTGCGTCTTTAGAACAAGATATTTTTGAATCAGAAAATGATGAAAAAAGAAATTGGTTTTTCCAATTAGATTCATTTTATCAAACAAAAATTAAACAAGAATGGATTTCTGATATTAATAGGTTAAACACTTCTACGTCCAACATCTTCTCTGCCCATCCCATCCTCTCCTTTATTACACAAAATATCTCAAACACTGGAAAAAATTAATTCTAATCTTCCTAGTTCATCCAAAATTAATACCATAGATCAAGAACATCCAGATGTATTAAGTTCTTCAAATGACTCTTCTAATCTTTCGTTTTCTAGTCGTTCCTCTTCAAACGAACTTATTTCAAAAATTCATCAAGTTGAAGATTCCTTCTTGGAACCTACAGAGGTTAACAAAATTCGTCAATTCAAATCTCGTCACTATTCAAATCCTCGTTGGAAACAGGCCGAAACAAGGACTTATTATCCACGACCTACTCCTCCGGATATTCAATATGAAGAACGTGCTAAATTCCATACCGCTCATTATGATGGCAGTTCTATTACAAATTGGAACATTGATGGCAAAAGTGAGTATGAAATACTCAACACATTGCAAGAAATGGGTATGGCCAAGATTGCATACAAAGTTCACAACATCCCTCGATAAAAAACGCAGCAATGTTTTTTAGTTGCTCGGTTTCACGAGGACAATTAAAATATTGGTGGGACAATTCATTAACTCTTGAAGACAAAATAGCCATTCTCGATCATACTATAGAACATGAGGACGAACAAGGTAATATTTCATTAGAAAATGATGCATGTGATTTTTTTACTCATTACTATTACCATGCATTTTGTGGGAAACCCAAAAGAAGAACTTTCTTCGCAAAAAATATTTTTGACAAATTTAAGATGTCCAACTTTATGATTTTAGTTTGGTATAAAGATATGTTTTTAACATATGTACTCAAACGCCCAGATTGCAATGCTCCATTTTGGAAAGAAAAATTTATTACTGGTTTACCAAACTTATTTTCTCAACGCATTATTACAAATCTTAAAAAAGAAATGGGTTTAGAACAAATTGATTTCAATATTATAACTTATGGCCAACTTTTTGCATTCATTAAACAAGAAGCATTATCTGCATGTCAAGAATTGAAATTTCAAGCCAAATATGGTAGTGAGCGTCGAGAACTTGGTTCCTTCTGTGAAGCCTTTGGAATTACAGGAATTAAGGCCCCTTCTGCTCAACTCAAACGACGTTCTTTCCAACGACCGACAAGGTATTCAAGACGACGGTATCGCAATTCCAAACCATCTCCTCCAGAATTTTACAAACCTCCACGTAAATCTCGCAAAAATCGTTATTCTAACTCAAAGCAATTTACTAAAATTATTTGTTATAAATGTGGCAAACCAGGACATAAAGCAGATGTGTGTCGAAGCAAGAAGATTACTACAATTTTGGATCAATTTCCGGAACTAGACAAAGAATTGAAAGAGAAATTGCATATATCCTTGGTTCAAGATGATTTCGATCCTCAACCAGATGATTTTCAAGAATACAGCAGTACAGATGATGATAATATTTCCTCTCCTTGTGCTTGCAAAGTTATCAATATGATCAAACATTCTTCAGATAATACAGCCAAAGATCAAAAAGAACTCATATTTGATATCATTCAAGACCTTCCTCCTGAAGCTCAAAAAAGACAACTTGAAAAACTCAAAACCCTCATTCTTCGAGAAGAATCCAGTTCTGCTCAACTCATTGAACCATTCAGTATTTCAAAAATGTTTGATCGCTATCCAAATCTTAATCCTCCAATTCGTCAACATAGCACAACAGAATTGCAAACAGAGATTCGTTCAGTAAAAGCACAAGTCAAAGAACTCAAAGAACGTGTATTCTCAATAGAAACCAAGAATTTAGAATTAGATACGCAAATCGCTTTATTACAATCGCGAACATCTAAAGGTAAAGAAATTCTTCTTGATTCTCATATTCCAGATTTTCCATATGCCGAAATTCCTATGCCAGGTATTAATCCGAAAGATTCTCAATTTATTTCCATTATTGACAAAATTACATTTCAAAAATGGAACATATATGTTACAATTTCAATTGGGACTTTTCAAGCAACGTTTACTGACTATCTTTGGGACAGTAGCGCGAGATCAAAGTTGCATCAAAGATGGATTGATTCCTATTAAGTATTACGTTCCAACATATGAATCTCTAGTCACTGCAAACGGTATGCCTCTACGAGTCAAAGGTAAACTTGTCAAAACAGACTATTTGCAACGATCATTATTGTTTCAAACATCAATTCATTGTTGTTAGTGATTTAAATACGGAGATCATTTTGGGTACTCCATTTCTTACTCGATTTATCCATTTTGGGTTAATCAACATGGTTTGGGTACCAAAATCATGGGAAACCCAGATTATTTTCAAATTTTTGAATCTCGTCAAACAAAAAAGAATTATTTTTTGTTACAAGAAAATTCTATTTACAAACAAATTAATACTATTCAAAGATTTCAGAATAAAATTAATTTTTTAAAAGAAGATCTTTCTTATACAAGAATTGAAGAACAACTGCAAACTTCTCAAATTCAACAAAGAATTTTAAATTTTCAAAATTTATTTATAAAAGAAGTTTGTGCTGATATTCCAAATGCGTTTTGGGATCGAAAGCAACATATTGTTTCGCTTCCTTATGAAAAAGATTTTTATGAAAAAAACATTCCTACAAAAGCACGTCCAATTCAAATGAATCATGATTTACTTGAAGTATGCAAAAAGGAGATTCACGATTTACTTGCAAAGAAACTAATTCGCCCCTCCAAATCTCCATGGAGTTGTGCAGCTTTTTATGTAATGAATCAAGCGGAAAAGGAACGCGGTGTTCCTAGGCTCGTCATCAATTACAAACCCCTCAACAATGTTTTGCAATGGATTCGATATCCCATTCCAAATAAAAAAGATTTACTCAAACGTCTATATAATGCAAAAATTAAAAAGGGCGGCAGAAGATATTTAATTTTCTCCTCTACGTGTTGGTAAGATGTTGGTCAGCTTATAAATCCGTTGGTAAGCCCGCAGGAAAAGGGTGTTCCCGGTAAAGTGGTCCCATCGTTCCCACGCCGATTTGAAGATTGGATAAATTCTGCAATTTTCTATTCTTGTAATACTTAATAATTATGTCAAATAGATGTCAAATAGATGTCAAATAGATGTAATAATTGTATAATAGCTATAATAAGTATGCTAGGGTTTAGACATCATAATGATGTCTATCACTTTAGGAGACAACGGAAAAGCAGTCAAAAAGCAGTCAAAAGGCAGTAAAAGGCAGTCAAACGAATCATGACAGACATAAGCATGATTACACCAGAATCTTCAAATTCCAAGGTTACTACGGCTGAAGACGAAGCAGCTCATTATGAAGAATTCCTACGATTCAAAGTGTTTCAACAACAATTCAAACAGGAAAAATCTCATAGTCCGACATCTTCACAGGGATCGTCTACTGAATTTTTTGGTACTGATCCTATTGGCGGACAGGATCTCAATGATTTTTAATTTCTGTATGTGAAAAAAAAAAAAAAAACTGCAGAGAAAAAATTTAATTTTCTCCTCTACGTGTTGGTAAGGTGTTGGTCAGCTTATAAATCCGTTGGTAAGCCCGCAGGAAAAGGGTGTTCCCGGTAAAGTGGTCCCATCGTTCCCACGCTGATTTGAAGATTGGATAACTTCGCAATTTTCTATTCTTGTAATTATACTAGAAACTAATAATCGTCGTAAACTAGATGTAATAATTGTATAATAGCTATAATAATTATGCTAGGTTTAGACATCATAATTATGTCTATCACTTTAGGAAAAGCAGTCAAAAGGCAGTAAAAGGCAGTCAAACGAATCATGACAGACAGCATGATTACGCCTGCGCAAAGAAGTCAAAAAGTGAATAGTAAAAGCAAAGTGGCGGGACCCACACGCCATTATTGCACCTGCAGACAAGCCCACGTGGAGGGACCCACGTCCTCCATTATTCCCGCTCCATTATTGTCCTGCAGATTCCAAAGAAATGAAATTCAAATTCAAATGCACATCAAATGAAGATTCAAGACAAATGACATTCAAATTATGTCTATAAATAGACTAGCTCAAATGTATTCAAGAAGACATAAGCATGTTTTACACAATCTTTCTCAGAAGTCTTTTAGAAAATCATTCCCACAACACTTAGCAACTTTATCAACTTCTATCTATCTTCAAGTTTTCAAGAATTAAATTCAAGTAAGCTTTCATTCATTTTTGCGTTTGGTCAATTGGTAAATTAGTTTCAATTATTTTCACCTGGGTCTTAGTTGGTATCAGAGCCATAAGTCTTCATTCATCTCAGCATCTGTTGCATATCTTCTCTGCATACATCTCATTATTTGTGTTTAGTTCATCTCTGTGTGTTGGTCAGACGCTTGGTCAGCAGGTAAAGCCGTTGGTAAGCCTCATCGGAATAGGTGTTCCCGGTACTGTGGTCCCGTTGGTCCCGCATTAGTAGTTGCATCTAGACTCATAACATGATTTCTATGCATTAAAGATGGCGAATTTGATGAGAAGAATGTTTTCTTCCGGTTCTAGCCTGGATTCCCGACGAGTTATTCATAGTAAGGAAGAACAAATTTCATACAATTTCAATGACTGGACTATTCCAGAAGAACAAATTGAAACTATTTACAAAGTTGGAACATTTGATTTCAAAACAGCTTTTTCAGTTAAAACTCATGAAGAGACGATGAATATTCAAGAAAAATTTCAAACAATTCCTCTTTTATCAAAAGTTTCATTACAAAAATATTACGAAAAAAGGCTTTCGATATATTCATTTTGGTTTAATTCAAGTTGCTGTGAAACCTTTAGTTCATCTTGGAGTTGATGCTCCTATCTATTTAGCTTTACGCGATAAACGTTTAAAACGCTACAAATCCTCATTACTTGCTATGATTCAAACTAATATTTGCAATGGTCCTATTTATTTCAATTGTGCTCCAAATTATTCTGTTTCTTTAACAGATCCTTTGATTCTGAATTCATTAGTATTAGATATTCATCTTCAAGGTGATGAGTTTGAAAAACTCACCGAACAATTCGTGGTTATGTATCGTATATATTATCGATTACTTAGCTCTCAGCTTAATCCTCGTTTCAAACTGATTCCTACATCACGCGATGAGACTGTCCTTCTCCATATTGAAGCAGAACAGTCAAAAACGTTTACTCCAAAACGACTCAAATGGCACGAGATTACAATTCCTGAAGAATTTCAAATCGAAAATGCTCAAGCACCTCCTCATATAGAACGCACTGAGATTTCTCAAATTATTGAAGAATCAAATGGCAATATCCTCATAAGATTTAATTCTATGCGAGAACAAGGTTCATGTTCTCACTCTCCAGAACCAAGCAGGTATTCATTTGCGGGAATCACTTTCTACATTTCGGATGCCTCTTCCTATTCATGTACATCATCTTGCTCCTATTCACGAGGTTTCTAAATCTCCTCCTTCATCTCCAGCTGCATCTCAAATGAAAGGTGAAATTGATGTTATTCATCGGATAAAAAAATATTGATTTTTGCGTCCTTAGAACAAGATATTTTTGAATCGGGAAAATGATGAAAAAAAGAAATTGGTTTTTCCAATTAGATTCATTTTATCAAACAAAAAATTAAACAAGAATGGATTTACGATATTAATAGGTTAAACACTCCTTTTGATTTTTTTTCGTTGGTTAGAATATTTTTTTAATCAAACAAGGTTTTGACGAAAAAAGATTTTCTCAAAATATCTCATATAAATGTTCATACAAATTTAGCAAAAAAAATGGAAATTATCGATGGTAATACTATTACTCAAATTCATCCACCACTTCAATCTCTTCGTATAGACACTCCTTACGGTGAAATTATTGCTTCTCCATTTAAAAGGGGAAAAGACAATGATGATTCTATTCAACTCGATGATATCGGGAAAAAATTTATCATCGAACAATTATTCCAATCGGATCCTACATACTATTGCTACTCAAGTTGATTCTCTATCTACAGAGATTAAATCAATTTCTAAGCCTAATAGTCCCAGATTTCCTGCTAGTTATTCCTCTCCTCATTTCCAACCAAATATACTATCTAAAGCTCAAGAAACAACACTTCTACGTCCAACATCTTCTCTGCCCATCCCATCCTCTCCTTTATTACACAAAATATCTCAAACACTTTGGAAAAAAATTAATTCTAATCTTCCTAGTTCATCCAAAATTAATACCATAGATCAAGAACATCCAGGATGTATTAAGTTCTTCAAATGACTCTTCTAATCTTTCGTTTTCTAGTCGTTTCCTCTTCAAACGAACTTATTTCAAAAAATTCATCAAGTTGAAGATTCCTTCTTAGAACCTACGAGAGGTTAACAAAATTCGTCAATTCAAATCTAGTCGTCACTATTCAAATCCTCGTTGGAAACGAGGCCGAGACAAGGACTTATTACCCACGACCTACGCCTCCGGATATTCAATATGAAGAACGTGCTAAATTTCATACCGCTCATTATGATGGCGGTTCTATTACAAATTGGAACATTGATGGCAAAAGTGAGTATGAAATACTCAACACATTGCAAGAAATGGGTATGGCCAAGATTGCATACAAAGTTCACAACATCCCACGATAAAAACGCAGCAATGTTTTTAGTTCTTTGGTTTCACGAGGGACAATTAAAATATTGGTGGGACAATTCATTAACTCTTGAAGACAAAATAGCCATTCTCGATCATACTATAGAACATGAGGACGAACAAGGTAATATTTCATTAGAAAATGATGCATGTGATTTTTTACTCATTACTATTTCCATGCATTTTGTTGGAAACCCAAAAGAAGAACTATCTTACTGCAAAAATATTTTTGACAAATTTAAGATGTCCAACTTTACTGATTTTAGTTTGGTATAAAGATATGTTTTTAACATATGTACTCAAAGCGACCAGATTGCAATGCTCCATTTTGGAAAGAAAAATTTATTCTTGGTTTACCAAACTTATTTTCTCAACGCATTATTACAAATCTTAAAAAAAGAAATGGGTTTAGAACAAATTGATTTCAATATTATAACTTATGGCCAACTTTTTGCATTCATTAAACAAGAAGCATTATCTGCATGTCAAGAATTGAAATTTCAAGCCAAATATGGTAGTGAGCGTCGAGAACTTGGTTCCTTACGTGAAGCCTTTGGAATTACGGGGAATTAAGGCCCCTACTGCTCAACTCAAACGACGTTCTTTCCAACGACCCAGACAAGGCATTCAAGGCAGACGGTACCGCAATTCCAAACCATCTCCTCCCAGAATTTTACAAACATCCACGTAAATCTCGCAAAAAATCGTTATTCTAACTCAAAGCAATTTACTAAAATTATTTGTTACAAATGTGGCAAACCGGGACATAAAGCGGATGTGTGTCGAAGCAAGAAGATTACTACCATTTTGGATCAATTTCGGAACTAGACAAAGAATTGAAAGAGAAATTGCATATATCCTTGGTTCAAGATGATTTCGATCCTCAACCGAGATGATTTTCAAGAATACGGCGATACGAGATGATGATAATATTTCCTCTCCTTGTGCTTGCAAAGTTATCAATATGATCAAACATTCTTCGGATAATACGGCCAAAGATCAAAAAGAACTCATATTTGATATCATTCAAGACCTTCCTCACGAAGCTCAAAAAAGACAACTTGAAAAACTCAAAACCCTCATTCTTCGAGAAGAATCCGGTTACCGCTCGACTCATTGAACCATTCGAGTATTTCAAAAATGTTTGATCGCTATCCAAATCTTAATCCTCCAATACGTCAACATAGCACAACGGGAATTGCAAACAGAGATTCGTTCATTAAAAAGCACAAAGTCAAAGAACTCAAAGAACGTGTATTCTCAATAGAAACCAAGAATTTAGAATTAGATACGCAAATCGCTTTATTACAATCGCGAACATCTAAAGGTAAAGAAATTCTTCCCTGATTCTCATATTCCGGATTTTCCATATGCCGAAATTCCTATGCCGAGAATTAATCAGAAAGATTCTCAATTTATTTCCATTATTGACAAAATTACCTTTCAAAAAATGGAACATCTATGTTACAATTTCAATTGGGACTTTTCAAGCTACGTTTACGACTATCTTTGGGACAGTGGTGCGAGATCAAAGTTGCATCAAAGATGGATTGATTCCTATTAAGTATTACGTTCCAACATATGAATCTCTAGTTACTGCAAGCGGTATGCCTCTACGAGTCAAAGGTAAACTTGTCAAAACAGCTATTTGCAACGATCATTATTGTTTCAAACATCAATTCATTGTTGTTAGTGATTTAAATACGGAGATCATTTTAGGTACTCCATTTCTTACGCAAATTTATCCATTTTGGGTTAATCAACATGGTTTGGGTACCAAAATCATGGGAAACTCAGATTGTTTTCAAATTTTTTAAATCTGTCAAACAAAAAAGAATTATTTTTGTTACAAGAAAATTCTATTTACAAACAAATTAATACTATTCAAAGATTTCAAAATAAAATAAATTTTTTAAAAGAAGATCTTTCTTATACAAGAATTGAAGAACAACTGCAAACTTCTCAAATTCAACAAAGAATTTTAAATTTTCAAAATTTATTTATAAAAGAAGTTTGTCTTTGATATTCCAAATGCGTTTTTGGGATCGAAAACAACATATTGTTTCGCTTCCTTATGAAAAAAGATTTTTACGAGAAAAAACATTCCTACAAAAGCACGTCCAATTCAAATGAATCATGATTTACTTGAAGTATGCAAAAAGAGATTCAAAGAGTTACTTGCAAAGAAACTAATTCGCCCCTCCAAATCTCCATGGAGTTGTGCAGCTTTTTATGTAATGAATCAAGCGGAAAAGGAACGCGGTGTTCCTCGGCTCGTCATCAATTACAAACCACTCAACAATGTTTTGCAATGGATTCGATATCCCATTCCAAATAAAAAAGATTTACTCAAACGTCTATATAAGGCAAAATTATTTTCCAAATTCGATATGAAATCGGGATTACAGCGATTCAAATTGCGAGATCAAGATCGCTACAAAACGGCATTCACGGTTCCCTTTGGACATTACGAATGGAGCGTTATGCCTTTTGGACTCAAAAATGCTCCTTACGAATTTCAACATATTATGAATGATATTTTCAATCCTTATACGACATTCATTATTGTTTATATTGATGATGTCTTATTATTTTCGAGACTCTATTGATCAACATTTTAAACATTTACAAACATTTCTTCGGGTTGTCAAACGAAATGGTTTAGTTGTTTTACGCACCTAAACTTAAATTCTTTCAAACTCACATACGATTTTTTAGGGCATAATATTTACAAAGGTACTATTACACCTATTCATCGTGCTCTTGAGTTTCTGTGATAAATTTCCGGATGAAATTAAAGATATAAATCAATTACAAAGATTTCTTGGTTGTCTTAATTATTTGTCGACTTTTTTCCAAATCTAAGACAAATTTGTGCTCCTTTATATCAAAGATTGAAAAAAGATCCTCCCTGCATGGTCTCATACACATACTCAAATTGTTCGCATGTTAAAACTAAAAGCAAAAACATTACCATGTATGTCCATTCCTCATCCATCTGCATTCATGATAGTTGAAACGGATGCATCCGATTTAGGATATGGTGGCATTTTGAAACAACGTTTGAATCATTCATCACATGAACATTTAGTTAGATACCATAGTGGTCTATGGCTCGGACCGCAAAAAAAAATTATTCAAGCTGTCAAAAAAAGAAATTTTAAGTATTGTTTTATGTATTTCAAAATTTCAAGATGATTTATACAACAAAAGATTTTTATTACGCATTGATTGTAAATGCTGCAAAAGAAATTTTACAAAAAGGATGTTCAAAATCTTGTTTCAAAACAAATTTTTGCTCGTTGGCAAGCAATTCTATACTGCTTTTGACTTTGATATTGAATATATCAAAGGTACTCAAAAATTCTTTACCCGATTTTCTAACGAGAGAATTCCTTACAATTCCTCACCATGAGTAAACTCAAAGACAAAGAGAAAACTTCAAAACAACAGATTCAAAGTTCTCATGATTATGAGATGAAATCCAGTTCTTCTTTCATTCAAACACCAAACAAACTTCACATTCTTTCTTCGCTACCACCCAAACAATCTCCCGTTTCCCTTCTTATTCATTATGCGGACATCCTCTTACGGATTATTTCAAAGATCATACAATGTTATATTACTGTATTTTCAACAAAGAAACAGATCATCGTCAATATGATGAAACACTCACTATCAACTTTCCTACAATATTACAATCACTGGATATGCCGTTTATTCAATTCTGCCATCTTATCAAACTATATGATTGTTTGACTTACGGAAGAACACGAATTCAATATGACATGGGTATATGCTCGTTTTCATATAATAGTTATTATTATCCTCCGTTGTACCTATATCACAGTTGTGATAACGAAATTGAAATTATGTTCAAATTTTTCATCCCCCACGCCATAAAAATTCAAGATTCCTGGATTGAATATCAAGAGCGAGTTTCTGAATCAGAATCTAACTGAGGAGTTATCAGTTCAAACACATTTATTCAACGGATTGTCCATTATCACTCATCAGAGAATTCAAAATCAAATGGTGGGATGGGTATTACGTAGATCTCTGTTCACAAGACACGATACTCAAATTTATTCAACATAATCAACTAGTGCAACGCAGTTTTCAACAATTATCCAAAGGCATAGGTCCTTCAAACGTTGCGATTCAAACACCCGGTACAATCAAATCCTCTGCACCGACTACTCCCTCAAAACCAGAATCTTCAAATTCTAAGGTTACTACGGCTGAAGACGAAGCAGCTCATTATGAAGAATTCCTACGATTCAAAGTGTTTCAACAACAATTCAAACAGGAAAAATCTCATAGTCCGACATCTTCACAGGGATCGTCTACTGAATTTTTTGGTACTGATCCTATTGGCGGACAGGATCATTAACCCGTTAGGGACCTCTCTACCACTTTAAACGGAATGACAAGAGGCGGAATAGCCACTCCTGTAGACCACCCGAGTCTCACGGGATGGTAACCACACAGGGGTCGGAGAGTCCAAAGCTCGTCAAAACCAGGATCACCGGCGAGAGACCCCCCAGGTGTAGATGCCCGACTAAGCTCGGGTCCAACAGGGCTATGGCTCTGATACCAAATAAGACCCAGGTGAAAATAATTGAAACTAATTTACCAATTGACCAAACGCAAAAATGAATGAAAGCTTACTTGAATTTAATTCTTGAAAACTTGAAGATAGATAGAAGTTGATAAAGTTGCTAAGTGTTGTGGGAATGATTTTCTAAAAGACTTCTGAGAAAGATTGTGTAAAACATGCTTGTGTCTTCTTGAATACATTTGAGCTAGTCTATTTATAGACATAATTTGAATGTCATTTGTCTTGAATCTTCATTTGATGTGCATTTGAATTTGAATTTCATTTCTTTGGAATCTGCGAGGACAATAATGGAGCGGGAATAATGGAGGACGTGGGTCCCTCCACGTGGGCTTGTCTGCAGGTGCAATAATGGCGTGTGGGTCCCGCCACTTTGCTTTTACTATTCACCTTTTGACTTTTTTGCACAGGCGTAATCATGCTGTCTGTCATGATTCGTTTGGCTCGCTTTTTCTTTGCCTTTTGATCGCTTTTTGGTCGCTTTTCAGTTGTCTCCTAAAGTGATAGACATCATTATGATGTCTAAACCCTAGCATACTTATTATAGCTATTATACAATTATTACATCTATTTGACATCTATTTGACATCTATTTGACATAATTATTAAGTATTACAAGAATAGAAAATTGCAGAATTTATCCAATCTTCAAATCGGCGTGGGAACGATGGGACCACTTTACAGGGAACACCCTTTTCTGCGGGCTTACCAACGGATTTATAAGGCGACCAACACCTTACCAACACGTAGAGGAGAAAATTAAATACGTCTTGCCGCTTTTTGTGTTTTTTTGGACATACGAGAATTAAAAATCATTGAGATCTGTCCGCTGATAGGATCGGTACCAAAAAACTCGGTAGACGATCCCTCGTGAAGATGTCGGACTATGAGATTTTTTCTGTTTGAATTGTTGTTGAAATGCCTTGAATCGTAGGAATTCTTCATAATGAGTAGCTTCGTCTTCGGTAGTAGTAACCTTAGAATTTGAAGATTACGGTTTTGAGGGAGTAGTCGGTGCGAGAGGATTTGATTGTACCGGGTGTTTGAATCGCAACGTTTGAAGGACCTATGCCTTTGGATAATTGTTGAAAAGCTGCGTTGCACTAGTTGATTATGTTGAATAAATTTGAGTACTGTGTCTTGTGAACAGAGATCTACGAGAATACCCGAGTCCACCATTTGATTTTGAATTCTACGATGAGTGATAATGGACAATCCGTTGAATAAATGTGTTTGAGCTGATAACTCCTCGGTTAGATTACGATTCGAAACTTCGCTCTTGATATTCAATCCGAGGAATCTTGAATTTTTTTATGGCGTGGGGGGATGAAAAATTTGAACATAATTTCAATTTCGTTATCACAACTGTGATATAGGTACAACGGAGGATAATAATAACTATTATATGAAAACGAGCATATACCCATGTCATATTGAATTCGTGTTCTTCCGTAAGTCAAACAATCATATAGTTTGATAAGATGGCAGAATTGAATAAACGGCATATCCAGTGATTGTAATATTGTAGGAAAGTTGATAGTGAGTGTTTCATCATATTGACGATGATCTGTTTCTTTGTTGAAAATACGGTAATATAACATTGTATGATCTTTGAAATAATCAGTAAGAGGATGTACGGCATAATGAATAAGAAGGGAAACGGGAGATTGTTTGGGTGGTAGCGAAGAAAGAATGT
The DNA here is from genome assembly GCA_028651295.1 of Catharanthus roseus. Taxonomy (NCBI): domain Eukaryota; kingdom Viridiplantae; phylum Streptophyta; class Magnoliopsida; order Gentianales; family Apocynaceae; genus Catharanthus; species Catharanthus roseus. The sequence continues at coordinate 45,070,702 of JAPQWS010000159.1, forward strand.
GAAGTTTGTTTGGTGTTTGAATGAAAGAAGAAGCTGGATTTCATCTCATAATCATGAGAACTTTGAATCTGTTGTTTGGAAGATTTCTCTTTGTCTTTGTGTTTACTCATGGTGAGGAATTGTAAGGAATTCTCTCGTTAGAAAATCGGGTAAAGAATTTTGAGTACCTTTGATATATTCAATATCAAAGTCAAAAAGCGAGATAGAATTGCTTGCCAACGAGCAAAAAATTTGTTTTGAAACAAGATTTTGAACATCTTTTTGTAAAATTTCTTTTGCGGGATTTACAATCAATGCGTAATAAAAATCTTTTGTTGTATAAATCATCTTGAAATTTTTGAAATGCATAAAACAATACTTAAAATTTCTTTTTTGACGAGTTGAATAATTTTTTTGCGGTCAGAGCCATAGACCACTATGGTATCTAACTAAATGTTCATGTGATGAATGATTCAAAGCGTTGTTTCAAAATGCCACCATATCCTAAATCGGATGCATCTGTTTCAACTATCATGAATGCGAGATGGATGAGGAATGGACATACATGGTAATGTTTTTGCTTTTAGTTTTTAACATGCGAACAATTTGAGTATGTGTATGAGACCATGCGGGGAGGATCTTTTTTCAATCTTTGATATAAAGGAGCACAAATTTGTCTTAGATTTGGAAAAAAAGTCGGACAAATAATTAAGACAACCAAGAAATCTTTGTAATTGATTTATATCTTTAATTTCATCCGGAAATTTATCGGCAAACTCAAGAGCACGATGAATAGGTGTAATAGTACCTTTGTAAATATTATGCCCTAAAAATCGTATGTGAGTTTGAAAGAATTTAAGTTTAGGTGCGAAACAACTAAACCATTTCGTTTGACAACTTTGAAGAAATGTTTGTAAATGTTTAAAATGTTGATCAATAGAGTCACGAAAATAATAAGACATCATCAATATAAACAATAATGAATGTCGTATAAGGATTGAAAATATCATTCATAATATGTTGAAATTCGGAAGGAGCATTTTTGAGTCCAAAAGGCATAACGTTCCATTCGTAATGTCCAAAGGGAAGCTGTGAATCTTTGTTTTGTAGCGATCTTGATACGCAATTTGAATCTGCCAGAATCCTGATTTCATATCGAATTTGGAAAATAATTTTTGCCTTATATAGACGTTTGAGTAAATCTTTTTTATTTGGAATGGGATATCGAATCCATTGCAAAACATTGTTGAGTGGTTTGTAATTGATGACGAGCCGAGGAACACCGCGTTCCTTTTTCAAAGCTTGATTCCATTACATAAAAAAGCTGCACAACTCCATGGAGATTTGGAGGGGCGAATTAGTTTCTTTGCAAGTAAATCGTGAATCTCCTTTTTGCATACTTCAAGTAAATCATGATTCATTTGAATTGGACGTGCTTTTGTAGGAATGTTTTTTTTTTCAGAAAAATCTTTTTCATAAGGAAGCGAAACAATATGTTGCTTTCGATCCCAAAACGCATTTGGAATATCGGCACAAACTTCTTTTATAAATAAATTTTGAAAATTTAAAATTCTTTGTTGAATTTGAGAAGTTTGCGATTGTTCTTCAATTCTTGTATAAGAAAGATCTTCTTTTTAAAAAAATTTATTTTATTTTGAAATCTTTGAATAGTATTAATTTGTTTGTAAATAGAATTTTCTTGTAACAAAAATAATTCTTTTTTGTTTGACGAGATTTAAAAATTTGAAAACAAGCTGAGTTTCCCATGATTTTGGTACCCAAACCATGTTGATTAACCCAAAATGGATAAATTTGCGTAAGAAATGGAGTACCTAAAATGATCTCAGTATTTAAATCACTAACAACAATGAATTGATGTTTGAAACAATAATGATCGTTGCAAATAGTTTGTTTTGACAAGTTTACCTTTGACTCTGTAGAGGCATACCGTTTGCGGTAACTAGAGATTCATATGTTGGAGCGTAATACTTAATAGGAATCAATCCATCTTTGATGCAACTTTGATCTGCGCCATTTGTCCCAGGCATAGATCGTAAAGCGTAGCTTGAAAAGTCCCAATTGAAATTGTAACATAGATGTTCCATTTTTTGAAAGGTAATTTTGTCAATAATGGAAATAAATTGAGAATCTTTCGGATTAATTCTGGCATAGGAATTTCGGCATATGGAAAATGCGGAATATGAGAATCGGGAAGAATTTCTTTACCTTTAGATGTTCGCGATTGTAATAAAGCGATTTGCGTATCTAATTCTAAATTCTTGGTTTCTATTGAGAATACACGTTCTTTGAGTTCTTTGACTTGTGTTTTTAATGAGCGAATCTCTGTTTGCAATTCGTTGTGCTATGTTGACGAATTGGAGGATTAAGATTTGGATAGCGATCAAACATTTTTGAAATCTTGAATGGTTCAATGAGTTGAGCGGAGCTGGATTCTTCTCGAAGAATGAGGGTTTTGAGTTTTTCAAGTTGTCTTTTTTGAGCTTCGGGGAGGAAGGTCTTGAATGATATCAAATATGAGTTCTTTTTTGATCTTTGGGTTTGTATTATCGAAGAATGTTTGATCATATTGATAACTTTGCAAGCACAAGGAGAGGAAATATTATCATCATGCATCTTCTTTGTATTCTTGAAAATCATCCGGTTGAGGATCGAAATCATCTTGAACCAAGGATATATGCAATTTCTCTTTCAATTCTTTGTCTAGTTAGGAAATTGATCCAAAATTGTAGTAATCTTCTTGCTTCGACACACATCTGCTTTATGTCCTGGTTTGCCACATTTATAACAAATAATTTTAGTAAATTGCTTTGAGTTAGAATAACGATTTTTGCGAGATTTACGTGGAGGTTTGTAAAATTCTGGAGGAGATGGTTTGGAATTGCGGTACCGTCGTCTTGAATGCCTTGTCGGTCGTTGGAAAGAACGTCGTTTGAGTTGAGCAGAAGGGGCCTTAATTCCTGTAATTCCAAAGGCTTCACAGAAGGAACCAAGTTCTCGACGCTCACTACCATATTTGGCTTGAAATTTCAATTCTTGACATGCAGATAATGCTTCTTGTTTAATGAATGCAAAAAGTTGGCCATAAGTTATAATATTGAAATCAATTTGTTCTAAACCCATTTCTTTTTTAAGATTTGTAATAATGCGTTGAGAAAATAAGTTTGGTAAACCAGTAATAAATTTTTCTTTCCAAAATGGAGCATTGCAATCTGGTCGTTTGAGTACATATGTTAAAAACATATCTTTATACCAGCTAAAATCTGTTAAAGTTGGACATCTTAAATTTGTCAAAAATATTTTTGCAGAAGATAGTTCTTCTTTTGGGTTTCCAACAAAATGCATGGAAATAGTAATGAGTAAAAAATCACATGCATCATTTTCTAATGAAATATTACCTTGTTCGTCCTCATGTTCTATAGTATGATCGAGAATGGCTATTTTGTCTTCAAGAGTTAATGAATTGTCCCACCAATATTTTAATTGTCCTGTGAAACCAGCAACTAAAAACATTGCTGCGTTTTTATCAGGGATGTTGTGAACTTTGTATGCAATCTTGGCCATACCCATTTCTTGCAATGTGTTGAGTATTTCATACTCACTTTTGCCATCAATGTTCCAATTTGTAATAGAACTGCCATCATAATGTGCGGTATGGAATTTAGCACGTTCTTCATATTGAATATCCGGAGGAGTAGGTCGTGGATAATAAGTCCATGTTTCGGCTTTGTTTCCAACGAGGATTTGAATAGTGACGAGATTTGAATTGACGAATTTTGTTAACCTCTGTAGGTTCCAAGAAGGAATCTTCAACTTGATGAATTTTTGAAATAAGTTCGTTGGAAGAGGAAAGACTAGAAAACGAAAGACTAGAAGAGTCATTTGAAGAACTTAATACATCTGGATTTTCTTGATCTATGGTATTAATTTTGGATGAGCTAGGGAGATTGGAATTAATTTTTTCCAGTGTTTGAGATATTTTGTGTAATAAAGGAGAGGATGGGATGGGCGAGAGAAGATGTTGGACGTAGCGAGTGTTGTTTCTTGAGCTTTAGATAGTATATTTGGTTGGAAATGAGGAGAGGAATAACTAGCGGGAAATGCAGGGACTATTAGGCTTAGAAATTGATTTAATCTCTGTAGATAGAGAATCAACTTGAGTAGCAATAGTATGTAGGATCTGATTGGAATAATTGTTCTGATGATAAATTTTTCTGATATCATCGAGTTGAATAGAATCATCAAATGCAGAGAAAAAATTTAATTTTCTCCTCTACGTGTTGGTAAGGTGTTGGTCAACTTATAAATCCGTTGGTAAGCCGCGAGGGAAAAGGGTGTTCCGGTAAAGTGGTCCCATCGTTCCCACGCGATTTGAAGATTGGATAACTTCACGCAATTTTCTATTCTTGTAATTATACTAGAAACTAATAATGTCTGTAAACTAGATGTAATAATTGTATAATAGCTATAATAATTATGCTAGGTTTAGACATCATAATTATGTCTATCACTTTAGGAAAAGCGAGTCAAAAAGCAGTCAAAAAAGCGGTCAAAAAGGCGGTAAAAGGCGAGTCAAACGAATCATGACAGACAGCATGATTACGCTGCGCAAAGAAGTCAAAAAGTGAATTAGTAAAAGCAAAGTGGCGGGACCCACACGCCATTATTGCACCTGCAGACAAGCCCACGTGGAGGGACCCACGTCCTCCATTATTCCCGCTCCATTATTGTCCTGCAGATTCCAAAGAAATGAAATTCAAATTCAAATGCACATCAAATGAAGATTCAAGACAAATGACATTCAAATCATGTCTATAAATAGACTAGCTCAAATGTATTCAAAAAACAAGCATGTTTTACACAATCTTTCTCAGAAGTCTTTTAGAAAATCATTCCCACAACACTTAGCAACTTTATCAACTTCTATCTATCTTCAAGTTTTCAAGAATTAAATTCAAGTAAGCTTTCATTCATTTAGTTTGTTCAATTGGTAAATTAGTTTCAATTATTTTCACCTGGGTTTGATTTGGTATCAGAGCCATAGCCCTGTTGGACCCGAGCTTAGTCGGGCATCTACACCTGGGGGGTCTCTCGCCGGTGATCCTGGTTTTGACGAAGCCGGACTCTCTGACCCCAGGTGGTTACCATCCCGTGAGACTCGGGTGGTCTACAGGAGTGGCTATTCCGCCTCTTGTCATTCCGTTTAAAGTGGTAGAGAGGTCCCTAACGGGTTAATGGTATCAGAGCCATAAGTAATCATTCATCTTAGCATTCTTTGCATATCTTCTCTGCATACATATCATTATTTGTGTTTAGTTCATCTCTGTGTGTTGGTCGGGACGCTTGGTCAGCGAGTAAAGCCGTTGGTAAGCCTCATCGGAATAGGTGTTCCCGATCTTGTGGTCCCGTTGGTCCCGCATTAGTAGTTGCATCTAGACTCATAACATGATTTCTATGCATTAAAGATGGCGAATTTGATGAGAAGAATGTTTTCTTCGGTTCTAGCTCTGGATTCCCTGACGAGTTATTCATAGTAAGGAAGAACAAATTTCATACAATTTCAATGATTTGGACTATTCCGGAAGAACAAATTGAAACTATTTACAAAGTTGGAACATTTGATTTCAAAACAGACTTTTTCGATTAAAACTCATGAAGAGACGATGAATATTCAAGAAAAATTTCAAACAATTCCTCTTTTTATCAAAAGTTTCATTACAAAAATATTACGAAAAAAGGCTTTCGATATATTCATTACGGTTTAATTCAAGTTCTTTGTGAAACCTTTAGTTCATCTTGGAGTTGATGCTCCTATCTATTTAGCTTTACGCGATAAACGTTTAAAACGCTACAAATCCTCATTACTTGCTATGATTCAAACTAATATTTGCAATGGTCCTATTTATTTCAATTGTGCTCCAAATTATTCTGTTTCTTTAACGAGATCCTTTGATTCTGAATTCATTAGTATTAGATATTCATCTTCAAGGTGATGAGTTTGAGAAACTCACCGAACAATTCGTGGTTATGTATCGAATATATTATCGATTACTTAGCTCTCAGCTTAATCCTCGTTTCAAAGCGATTCCTACATCACGCGATGAGGCTGTCCTTCTCCATATCGAAGCAGAACAGTCAAAAACGTTTACTCCAAAACGACTCAAATGGCACGAGATTACAATTCCTGAAGAATTTCAAATCGAAAACGCTCAAGCACCTCCTCATATAGAACGCACCTGAGATTTCTCAAATTATTGAAGAATCAAATGGCAATATCCTCATAAGATTTAATTCTATGCGAGAACAAGGTTCATGTTCTCACTCTCCGAACCAAGCGGTATTCATTTGCGGGAATCACTTTCTACATTTCGGATGCCTCTTCCTATTCATGTACATCATCTTGCTCCTATTCCCGAGGTTTCTAAATCTCCTCCTTCATCTCCAATCGCATCTCAAATGAAAGGTGAAATTGATGTTATTCATCGGATAAAAAAATATTGATTTTGCGTCTTTAGAACAAGATATTTTTTGAATCGGAAAATGATGAAAAAAAGAAATTGGTTTTTCCAATTAGATTCATTTTATCAAACAAAAAATTAAACAAGAATGGATTTACGATATTAATAGGTTAAATACTCCGTTTGATTTTTTTCTGTTGGTTAGAATATTTTTTAATCAAACAAGGTTTTTGACGAAAAAGATTTTCTCAACATATCTCATATAAATGTTCATACAAATTTAGCAAAAAAATGGAAATTATCTGATGGTAATACTATTACTCAAATTCATCCACCACTTCAATCTCTTCGTATAGACACTCCTTCTGGTGAAATTATTGCTTCTCCATTTAAAAGGGGAAAAGACAATGATGATTCTATTCAACTCGATGATATCAGAAAAATTTATCATCAGAACAATTATTCCAATCAGATCCTACATACTATTGCTACTCAAGTTGATTCTCTATCTACAGAGATTAAATCAATTTCTAAGCCTAATAGTCCCAGATTTCCTGCTAGTTATTCCTCTCCTCATTTCCAACCAAATATACTATCTAAAGCTCAAGAAACAACACTGCTACGTCCAACATCTTCTCTGCCCATCCCATCCTCTCCTTTATTACACAAAATATCTCAAACACTGGAAAAAATTAATTCTAATCTTCCTAGTTCATCCAAAATTAATACCATAGATCAAGAACATCCAGATGTATTAAGTTCTTCAAATGACTCTTCTAATCTTTCGTTTTCTAGTCGTTCCTCTTCAAACGAACTTATTTCAAAAATTCATCAAGTCAAAGAACTCAAAGAACGTGTATTCTCAATAGAAACCAAGAATTTAGAATTAGATACGCAAATCGCTTTATTACAATCGCGAACATCTAAAGGTAAAGAAATTCTTCCTGATTCTCATATTCCAGATTTTCCATATGCCGAAATTCCTATGCCAGGTATTAATCCGAAAGATTCTCAATTTATTTCCATTATTGACAAAAGTACATTTCAAAAATGGAACATATATGTTACAATTTCAATTGGGACTTTTCAAGCAACGTTTACAGCTATGCTGGACAGCGGCGCAGATCAAAGTTGCATCAAAGATGGATTGATTCCTATTAAGTATTACGTTCCAACATATGAATCTCTAGTTACTGCAAACGGTATGCCTCTACAGGTCAAAGGTAAACTTGTCAAAACAGCTATTTGCAACGATCATTATTGTTTCAAACATCAATTCATTGTTGTTAGTGATTTAAATACGGAGATCATTTTGGGTACTCCATTTCTTACTCAGATTTATCCATTTTGGGTTAATCAACCTGGGTTTGGGTACCAAAATCATGGGAAACTCAGTTGTTTTCAAATTTTTAAATCCTGTCAAACAAAAAGAATTATTTTTGTTACAAGAAAATTCTATTTACAAACAAATTAATACTATTCAAAGATTTCAAAATAAAATAAATTTTTAAAAGAAGATCTTTCTTATACAAGAATTGAAGAACAACTGCAAACTTCTCAAATTCAACAAAGAATTTTAAATTTTCAAAATTTATTTATAAAAAGAAGTTTGTGCTTTGATATTCCAAATGCGTTTTGGGATCGAAAACAACATATTGTTTCGCTTCCTTATGAAAAAAGATTTTTACGAGAAAAACATTCCTACAAAAGCACGTCCAATTCAAATGAATCATGATTTACTTGAAGTATGCAAAAAAGAGATTCAAGAGTTACTTGCAAAGAAACTAATTCGCCCCTCCAAATCTCCATGGAGTTGTGCGACTTTTTTATGTAATGAATCAAGCGGAAAAGGAACGCGGTGTTCCTCGGCTCGTCATCAATTACAAACCACTCAACAATGTTTTGCAATGGATTCGATATCCCATTCCAAATAAAAAAGATTTACTCAAACGTCTATATAAGGCAAAATTATTTTCCAAATTCGATATGAAATCGGGATTACAGCGATTCAAATTGCGAGATCAAGATCGCTACAAAACAGCATTCACGGTTCCCTTTGGACATTACGAATGGAACGTTATGCCTTTTGGACTCAAAAAATGCTCCTTTCGAATTTCAACATATTATGAATGATATTTTCAATCCTTATACGACATTCATTATTGTTTATATTGATGATGTCTTATTATTTTCGAGACTCTATTGATCAACATTTTAAACATTTACAAACATTTCTTCGAGTTGTCAAACGAAATGGTTTAGTTGTTTCTGCACCTAAACTTAAATTCTTTCAAACTCACATACGATTTTTTAGGGCATAATATTTACAAAGGTACTATTACACCTATTCATCGTGCTCTTGAGTTTGCTGATAAATTTCCAGATGAAATTAAAGATATAAATCAATTACAAAGATTTCTTGGTTGTCTTAATTATTTGTCTGACTTTTTTCCAAATCTAAGACAAATTTGTGCTCCTTTATATCAAAGATTGAAAAAAGATCCTCCCTGCATGGTCTCATACACATACTCAAATTGTTCGCATGCTAAAACTAAAAGCAAAAACATTACCATGTATGTCCATTCCTCATCCATCTCGCATTCATGATAGTTGAAACAGATGCATCCGATTTAGGATATGGTGGCATTTTGAAACAACGTTTGAATCATTCATCACATGAACATTTAGTTAGATACCATAGTGGTCTATGGCTCGGACCGCAAAAAAACTTATTCAATCTGTCAAAAAAAGAAATTTTAAGTATTGTTTTATGCATTTCAAAATTTCAAGATGATTTATACAACAAAAAGATTTTTATTACGCATTGATTGTAAATCTGCAAAAGAAATTTTACAAAAAGATGTTCAAAATCTTGTTTCAAAACAAATTTTTGCTCGTTGGCAAGCAATTCTATCTGCTTTTGACTTTGATATTGAATATATCAAAGGTACTCAAAATTCTTTACCCGATTTTCTAACGAGAGAATTCCTTACAGATTCCTCACCATGAGTAAACACAAAGACAAAGAGAAATCTTCCAAACAACAGATTCAAAGTTCTCATGATTATGAGATGAAATCCAGTTCTTCTTTCATTCAAACACCAAACAAACTTCACATTCTTTCTTCGCTACCACCCAAACAATCTCCCGTTTCCCTTATTATTCATTATGCCAGACATCCTCTTACGGATTATTTCAAAGATCATACAATGTTATATTACTCGTATTTTCAACAAAGAAAACAGATCATCGTCAATATGATGAAACACTCACTATCAACTTTCCTACAATATTACAATCACTTTGGATATGCCGTTTATTCAATTACGCCATCTTATCAAACTATATGATTGTTTGACTTACGGAAGAACACGAATTCAATATGACATGGGTATATGCTCGTTTTCATATAATAGTTATTATTATCCTCCGTTGTACCTATATCACGGTTGTGATAACGAAATTGAAATTATGTTCAAATTTTTTCATCCCCCACGCCATAAAAAATTCAAGATTCTGGATTGAATATCAAGAGCGAGTTTACGAATCGGGAATCTAGCGAGGAGTTATCGGTTCAAACACATTTATTCAACGGATTGTCCATTATCACTCATCGGAGAATTCAAAAATCAAATGGTGGGATGGGTATTACGTAGATCTCTGTTCACAAGACACGATACTCAAATTTATTCAACATAATCAACTAGTGCAACGCGAGTTTTCAACAATTATCCAAAGGCATAGGTCCTTCAAAGCGTTGCGATTCAAACACCCGGTACAATCAAATCCTCTGCACCGACTACTCCCTCAAAACCCAGAATCTTCAAATTCTAAGGTTACTACGGTGAAGACGAAGCGGCTCATTATGAAGAATTCCTACGATTCAAAGTGTTTCAACAACAATTCAAACAGGGAAAAAATCTCATAGTCAGACATCTTCACGGGGGATCGTCTCACTGAATTTTTTTGGTGCTGATCCTATTGGCGGGACGGGATCTCAATGATTTTTAATTTACGTATGTGTGTGAAAAAGCTGTTAAAGTTGGACATCTTAAATTTGTCAAAAATATTTTTGCAGAAGATAGTTCTTCTTTTGGGTTTCCAACAAAATGCATGGAAATAGTAATGAGTAAAAAATCACATGCATCATTTTCTAATGAAATATTACCTTGTTCGTCCTCATGTTCTATAGTATGATCGAGAATGGCTATTTTGTCTTCAAGAGTTAATGAATTGTCCCACCAATATTTTAATTGTCCTGTGAAACCAGCAACTAAAAACATTGCTGCGTTTTTATCAGGGATGTTGTGAACTTTGTATGCAATCTTGGCCATACCCAGTCCACCATTTGATTTTGAATTATTGCTTATGGCTCTGATACCAAATCAAACCCAGGTGAAAATAATTGAAACTAATTTACCAATTGAACAAACTAAAAATGAATGAAAGCTTACTTGAATTTAATTCTTGAAAACTTGAAGATAGATAGAAGTTGATAAAGTTGCTAAGTGATGTGGGAATGATTTTCTAAAAGACTTCTGAAAAAGATTGTGTAAACATGCTTATGTCTTCTTGAATACATTTGAGCTAGTCTATTTATAGACATAATTTGAATGTCATTTGTCTTGAATCTTCATTTGATGTGCATTTGAATTTGAATTTCATTTCTTTGGAATCTGCGAGGACAATAATGGAGCGGGAATAATGGAGGGACGTGGGTCCCTCCACGTGGGCTTGTCTGCGAGGTGCAATAATGGCGTGTGGGTCCCGCCACTTTGCTTTTACTATTCACCTTTTGACTTTTTTGCACAGGAGTAATCATGCTGTCTGTCATGATTCGTTTGACTGCTTTTTGCTGCTTTTTGACTGCTTTTCCGTTGTCTCCTAAAGTGATAGACATCATTATGATGTCTAAACCCTAGCATACTTATTATAGCTATTATACAATTATTACATCTATTTGACATCTATTTGACATAATTATTAAGTATTACAAGAATAGAAAATTGCGGGAATTTATCCAATCTTCAAATCGGCGTGGGAACGATGGGACCACTTTCACGGGAACACCACTTTTCTGCGGGCTTACCAACGGATTTATAAGGCGACCAACATCTTACCAACACGTAGAGGAGAAAATTAAATATCTTACCGCAGTCTTTTTTTTTTTTTTACATACAGGAATTATTGCTTCTCCATTTAAACGGGGAAAAGACAATGATGATTCTATTCAAATCGATGATATCAAAAAAATTTATCATCAGAACAATTATTCCAATCAGATCCTACATACTATTGCTACTCAAGTTGATGCTTTATCAACAGAGATTAAATCAATTTCTAAGCCTCATAGTCCCAGATTTCCTGCTAGTTATTCCTCTCCTCATTTCCAACCAAATATACTATCTAAAGCTCAAGAAACAACACTGCTACGTCCAACATCTTCTCTGCCCATCCCATCCTCTCCTTTATTACACAAAACATCTCAAACTCTGGAAAAAATTAATTCCAATCTCCCTAGCTCATCCAAAATTAATACCATAGATCAAGAAAATCCAGATGTATTAAGTTCTTCAAATGACTCTTCTAGTCTTTCGTTTTCTAGTCTTTCCTCTTCCAACGAACTTATTTCAAAAATTCATCAAGTTGAAGATTCCTTCTTGGAACCTACAGAGGTTAACAAAATTCGTCAATTCAAATCTCGTCACTATTCAAATCCTCGTTGGAAACAGGCCGAAACAAGGACTTATTATCCACGACCTACTCCTCCGGATATTCAATATGAAGAACGTGCTAAATTCCATACCGCACATTATGATGGCAGTTCTATTACAAATTGGAACATTGATGGCAAAAGTGAGTATGAAATACTCAACACATTGCAAGAAATGGGTATGGCCAAGATTGCATACAAAGTTCACAACATCCCACGATAAAAACGCAGCAATGTTTTTTAGTTCTTTGGTTTCACGAGGACAATTAAAATATTGGTGGGACAATTCATTAACTCTTGAAGACAAAATAGCCATTCTCGATCATACTATAGAACATGAGGACGAACAAGGTAATATTTCATTAGAAAATGATGCATGTGATTTTTTACTCATTACTATTTCCATGCATTTTGTGGGAAACCCAAAAGAAGAACTTTCTTCTGCAAAAATATTTTTGACAAATTTAAGATGTCCAACTTTAACAGATTTTAGCTGGTATAAAGATATGTTTTTAAAATATGTACTCAAACGCCCAGATTGCAATGCTCCATTTTGGAAAGAAAAATTTATTACTGGTTTACCAAACTTCTTTTCTCAACGCATTATTACAAATCTTAAAAAAGAAATGGGTTTAGAACAAATTGATTTCAATATTATAACTTATGGCCAACTTTTTGCATTCATTAAACAAGAAGCATTATCTGCATGTCAAGAACAGAGATCTACAGAATACCCAGTCCACCATTTGATTTTGAATTCTCTGATGAGTGATAATGGACAATCCGTTGAATAAATGTGTTTGAACTGATAACTCCTCAGTTAGATTCTGATTCAGAAACTCGCTCTTGATATTCAATCCAGGAATCTTGAATTTTTATGGCGTGGGGGATGAAAAATTTGAACATAATTTCAATTTCGTTATCACAACTGTGATATAGGTACAACGGAGGATAATAATAACTATTATATGAAAACGAGCATATACCCATGTCATATTGAATTCGTGTTCTTCCGTAAGTCAAACAATCATATAGTTTGATAAGATGGCAGAATTGAATAAACGGCATATCCAGTGATTGTAATATTGTAGGAAAGTTGATAGTGAGTGTTTCATCATATTGACGATGATCTGTTTCTTTGTTGAAAATACGGTAATATAACATTGTATGATCTTTGAAATAATCAGTAAGAGGATGTACGGCATAATGAATAAGAAGGGAAACGGGAGATTGTTTGGGTGGTAGCGAAGAAAGAATGTGAAGTTTGTTTGGTGTTTGAATGAAAGAAGAAGCTGGATTTCATCTCATAATCATGAGAACTTTGAATCTGTTGTTTGGAAGATTTCTCTTTGTCTTTGTGTTTACTCATGGTGAGGAACTGTAAGGAATTCTCTCGTTAGAAAATCGGGTAAAGAATTTTGAGTACCTTTGATATATTCAATATCAAAGTCAAAAGCGAGATAGAATTGCTTGCCAACGAGCAAAAATTTGTTTTGAAACAAGATTTTGAACATCTTTTTGTAAAATTTCTTTTGCGGATTTACAATCAATGCGTAATAAAAATCTTTTGTTGTATAAATCATCTTGAAATTTTGAAATGCATAAAACAATACTTAAAATTTCTTTTTGACGAGTTGAATAAGTTTTTTTGCGGTCAGAGCCATAGACCACTATGGTATCTAACTAAATGTTCATGTGATGAATGATTCAAACGTTGTTTCAAAATGCCACCATATCCTAAATCGGATGCATCTGTTTCAACTATCATGAATCCGAGATGGATGAGGAATGGACATACATGGTAATGTTTTTGCTTTTAGTTTTAACATGCGAACAATTTGAGTATGTGTATGAGACCATGCGAGGGAGGATCTTTTTTCAATCTTTGATATAAAGGAGCACAAATTTGTCTTAGATTTGGAAAAAAAGTCGGACAAATAATTAAGACAACCAAGAAATCTTTGTAATTGATTTATATCTTTAATTTCATCCGGAAATTTATCAAACGAAACTCAAGAGCACGATGAATAGGTGTAATAGTACCTTTGTAAATATTATGCCCTAAAAATCGTATGTGAGTTTGAAAGAATTTAAGTTTAGGTGCGAAACAACTAAACCATTTCGTTTGACAACTCTGAAGAAATGTTTGTAAATGTTTAAAATGTTGATCAATAGAGTCCGAAAATAATAAGACATCATCAATATAAACAATAATGAATGTCGTATAAGGATTGAAAATATCATTCATAATATGTTGAAATTCGAAGGAGCATTTTTGAGTCCAAAAGGCATGACGTTCCATTCGTAATGTCCAAAGGGAGCTGTGAATCGTTTGTTTTGTAGCGATCTTGATCTCGCAATTTGAATCTGCGAGAATCCCGATTTCATATCGAATTTGGAAAATAATTTTTGCATTATATAGACGTTTGAGTAAATCTTTTTTTATTTGGAATGGGATATCGAATCCATTGCAAAACATTGTTGAGTGGTTTGTAATTGATGACGAGCCGAGGAACACCGCGTTCCTTTTCCAGCTTGATTCATTACATAAAAAAGCTGCACAACTCCATGGAGATTTGGAGGGGCGAATTAGTTTCTTTGCAAGTAACTCTTGAATCTCTTTTTTGCATACTTCAAGTAAATCATGATTCATTTAAATTGGACGTGCTTTTGTAGGAATGTTTTTCTCAGAAAAATCTTTTTCATAAGGAAGCGAAACAATATGTTGTTTTCGATCCCAAAACGCATTTGGAATATCAGCACAAACTTCTTTTATAAATAAATTTTGAAAATTTAAAATTCTTTGTTGAATTTGGGAAGTTTGCGAGTTGTTCTTCAATTCTTGTATAAGAAAAATCTTCTTTTAAAAAAATTAATTTTATTCGAAATCTTTGAATAGTATTAATTTGTTTGTAAATAGTATTTTCTTGTAACAAAAATAATTCTTTTTGTTTGACAGGATTCAAAAATTTGAAAATAACTGGGTTTCCCATGATTTTGGTACCCAAACCATGTTGATTAACCCAAAATGGATAAATCTGAGTAAGAAATGGAGTACCCAAAATGATCTCCGTATTTAAATCACTAACAACAATGAATTGATGTTTGAAGCAATAATGATCGTTGCAAATAGTCTGTTTTGACAAGTTTACCTTTGACTCGTAGAGGCATACCGTTTGCAGTAACTAGAGATTCATATGTTGGAACGTAATACTTAATAGGAATCAATCCATCTTTGATGCAACTTTGATCTGCGCACATCTGCCCAAAGATAGTCAGAACGTTGCTTGAAAAGTCCCAATTGAAATTGTAACATATATGTTCCATTTTTTGAAATGTAATTTTGTCAATAATGGAAATAAATTGAGAATCTTTCGGATTAATACCTGGCATAGGAATTTCGGCATATGGAAAATCTGGAATATGAGAATCAAGAAGAATTTCTTTACCTTTAGATGTTCGCGATTGTAATAAAGCGATTTGCGTATCTAATTCTAAATTCTTGGTTTCTATTGAGAATACACGTTCTTTGAGTTCTTTGACTTGTGCTTTTTACTGAACGAATCTCTGTTTGCAATTCCCGTTGTGCTATGTTGACGAATTGGAGGATTAAGATTTGGATAGCGATCAAACATTTTTGAAATACTGAATGGTTCAATGAGTTGAGCAGAACTGGATTCTTCTCGAAGAATGAGGGTTTTGAGTTTTTCAAGTTGTCTTTTTTGAGCTTCAGGAGGAAGGTCTTGAATGATATCAAATATGAGTTCTTTTTGATCTTTGGCTGTATTATCTGAAGAATGTTTGATCATATTGATAACTTTGCAAGCACAAGGAGAGGAAATATTATCATCATCTGCATCGCTGTATTCTTGAAAATCATCTGGTTGAGGATCGAAATCATCTTGAACCAAGGATATATGCAATTTCTCTTTCAATTCTTTGTCTAGTTCCGGAAATTGATCCAAAATTGTAGTAATCTTCTTGCTTCGACACACATCTGCTTTATGTCCTGGTTTGCCACATTTGTAACAAATAATTTTAGTAAATTGCTTTGAGTTAGAATAACGATTTTTTGCGAGATTTACGTGGAGGTTTGTAAAATTCGGAGGAGATGGTTTGGAATTGCGATACCGTCGTCTTGAATACCTTGTCGGTCGTTGGAAAGAACGTCGTTTGAGTTGAGCGAAGGGGCCTTAATTCCCCGTAATTCCAAAGGCTTCACGAAGGAACCAAGTTCTCGACGCTCACTACCATATTTGGCTTGAAATTTCAATTCTTGACATGCGGATAATGCTTCTTGTTTAATGAATGCAAAAAAGTTGGCCATAAGTTATAATATTGAAATCAATTTGTTCTAAACCCATTTCTGTTTTAAGATTTGTAATAATGCGTTGAGAAAAGAAGTTTGGTAAACCAGTAATAAATTTTTCTTTCCAAAATGGAGCATTGCAATCTGGGCGTTTGAGTACATATGTTAAAAACATATCTTTATACCAAACTAAAATCATAAAGTTGGACATCTTAAATTTGTCAAAAATATTTTTGCAGAAAAAGTTCTTCTTTTGGGTTTCCCACAAAATGCATGGAAATAGTAATGAGTAAAAAATCACATGCATCATTTTCTAATGAAATATTACCTTGTTCGTCCTCATGTTCTATAGTATGATCGAGAATGGCTATTTTGTCTTCAAGAGTTAATGAATTGTCCCACCAATATTTTAATTGTCCCGTGAAACCAGAGAACTAAAAAACATTGCTGCGTTTTTATCGTGGGATGTTGTGAACTTTGTATGCAATCTTGGCCATACCCATTTCTTGCAATGTGTTGAGTATTTCATACTCACTTTTGCCATCAATGTTCCAATTTGTAATAGAACCGCCATCATAATGAGCGGTATGAAATTTAGCACGTTCTTCATATTGAATATCCGGAGGCGTAGGTCGTGGGTAATAAGTCCTTGTCTCGGCCTCGTTTCCAACGAGGATTTGAATAGTGACGACGAGATTTGAATTGACGAATTTTGTTAACCTCTCGTAGGTTCCAAGAAGGAATCTTCAACTTGATGAATTTTTGAAATAAGTTCGTTGGAAGAGGAAAGACTAGAAAACGAAAGACTAGAAGAGTCATTTGAAGAACTTAATACATCCTGGATTTTCTTGATCTATGGTATTAATTTTGGATGAGCTAGGGGAGATTGGAATTAATTTTTTTCCAGAGTTTGAGATATTTTTGTGTAATAAAGGAGAGGATGGGATGGGCAGAGAAGATGTTGGACGTAGAAGTGTTGTTTCTTGAGCTTTAGATAGTATATTTGGTTGGAAATGAGGAGAGGAATAACTAGCAGGGAAATCCGGGACTATGAGGCTTAGAAATTGATTTAATCTCTCGTTGATAAAGCATCAACTTGAGTAGCAATAGTATGTAGGATCCGATTGGAATAATTGTTTTGATGATAAATTTTTTTGATATCATCGATTTGAATAGAATCATCATTGTCTTTTCCCCGTTTAAATGGAGAAGCAATAATTTCACCGTAAGGAGTGTCTATACGAAGAGATTGAAGTGGTGGATGAATTTGAGTAATAGTATTACCATCGGATAATGTCCATTTGTTTTTGCTAAATTTGTATGAACATTTATATGAGATATTTTGAGAAAATCTTTTTCGTCAAAACCTTGTTTGATTAAAAAATATTCTAACCAACAGTAAAAAAATCAAAAGGAGTGTTTAACCTATTAATATCGTAAATCCATTCTTGTTTAATTTTTTGTTTGATAAAATGAATCTAATTGGAAAAAACCAATTTCTTTTTTTCATCATTTTCTCGATTCAAAAATATCTTGTTCTAAGGACGCAAAATCAATGTTTTTTATCCGATGAATAACATCAATTTCACCTTTCATTTGAGATGCGATTGGAGATGAAGGAGGAGATTTAGATACCTCGAGAATAGGAGCGAGTATGATGTACATGAATAGGAAGAGGCATCCGAAATGTAGAAAGTGATTCTCGCAAATGAATACCGCTTGGTTCGCGAGAGTGAGAACATGAACCTTGTTCTCGCATAGAATTAAATCTTATGAGGATATTGCCATTTGATTCTTCAATAATTTGAGAAATCTCAGTGCGTTCTATATGAGGAGGTGCTTGAGCGTTTTCGATTTGAAATTCTTCAGGAATTGTAATCTCGTGCCATTTGAGTCGTTTTGGAGTAAACGTTTTTGACTGTTCTGCTTCAATATGGAGAAGGACAGTCTCATCGCGTGATGTAGGAATCGGTTTGAAACGAGGATTAAGCTGAGAGCTAAGTAATCGATAATATATACGATACATAACCACGAATTGTTCGGTGAGTTTCTCAAACTCATCACCTTGAAGATGAATATCTAATACTAATGAATTCAGAATCAAAGGATCTGTTAAAGAAACAGAATAATTTGGAGCACAATTGAAATAAATAGGACCATTGCAAATATTAGTTTGAATCATAGCAAGTAATGAGGATTTGTAGCGTTTTAAACGTTTATCGCGTAAAGCTAAATAGATAGGAGCATCAACTCCAAGATGAACTAAAGGTTTCACAAAGAACTTGAATTAAACCGTAATGAATATATCGAAAGCCTTTTTTCGTAATATTTTTTGTAATGAAACTTTTGATAAAAGAGGAATTGTTTGAAATTTTTTCTTGAATATTCATCGTCTCTTCATGAGTTTTAACCGAAAAAGTCGTTTTGAAATCAAATGTTCCAACTTTGTAAATAGTTTCAATTTGTTCTTCCGGAATAGTCCAGTCATTGAAATTGTATGAAATTTGTTCTTCCTTACTATGAATAACTCGTCGGGAATCCAGAGCTAGAACCGAAGAAAACATTCTTCTCATCAAATTTGCCATCTTTAATGCATAGAAATCATGTTATGAGTCTAGATGCAACTACTAATGCGGGACCAACGGGACCACGATACGGGAACACCTATTCCGATGAGGCTTACCAACGGCTTTACCCTGCCGACCAAGCGTCCGACCAACACACGAGATGAACTAAACACAAATAATGATATGTATGCAGAGAAGATATGCAAAGAATGCTAAGATGAATGATTACTTATGGCTCTGATACCAAATCAAACCCAGGTGAAAATAATTGAAACTAATTTACCAATTGAACAAACTAAAAATGAATGAAAGCTTACTTGAATTTAATTCTTGAAAACTTGAAGATAGATAGAAGTTGATAAAGTTGCTAAGTGATGTGGGAATGATTTTCTAAAAGACTTCTGAAAAAGATTGTGTAAACATGCTTATGTCTTCTTGAATACATTTGAGCTAGTCTATTTATAGACATAATTTGAATGTCATTTGTCTTGAATCTTCATTTGATGTGCATTTGAATTTGAATTTCATTTCTTTGGAATCTGCAGGACAATAATGGAGCGGGAATAATGGAGGACGTGGGTCCCTCCACGTGGGCTTGTCTGCAGGTGCAATAATGGCGTGTGGGTCCCGCCACTTTGCTTTTACTATTCACTTTTTGACTTCTTTGCGCAGCGTAATCATGCTCGTCTGTCATGATTCGTTTGACTGCCTTTTTACCGCCTTTTGATCGCTTTTGACTCTTTTTGACTGCTTTTCCTAAAGTGATAGACATAATTATGATGTCTAAACCTAGCATAATTATTATAGCTATTATACAATTATTACATCTAGTTTACAGCATTATTAGTTTCTAGTATAATTACAAGAATAGAAAATTGCGAAGTTATCCAATCTTCAAATCGGCGTGGGAACGATGGGACCACTTTACCGGAACACCCTTTTCTCGCGGGCTTACCAACGGATTTATAAGTCGACCAACACCTTACCAACACGTAGAGGAGAAAATTAAATTTTTTCTCTTTGCATTTTTCACATACGTAAATTAAAAATCATTGAGATCCCGTCCGCCAATAGGATCGCACCAAAAAAATTCGATGAGACGATCCCCCGTGAAGATGTCGGACTATGAGATTTTTTCCCTGTTTGAATTGTTGTTGAAACACTTTGAATCGTAGGAATTCTTCATAATGAGCCGCTTCGTCTTCACACGTAGTAACCTTAGAATTTGAAGATTCCGGTTTTGAGGGAGTAGTCGGTGCGAGAGGATTTGATTGTACCGGGTGTTTGAATCGCAACGTTTGAAGGACCTATGCCTTTGGATAATTGTTGAAAATCTGCGTTGCACTAGTTGATTATGTTGAATAAATTTGAGTACTGTGTCTTGTGAACAGAGATCTACAGAATACCCAGTCCACCATTTGATTTTGAATTCTCTGATGAGTGATAATGGACAATCCGTTGAATAAATGTGTTTGAACTGATAACTCCTCGCTAGATTCCGATTCGTAAACTCGCTCTTGATATTCAATCCAGAATCTTGAATTTTTATGGCTTGTGGGGATGAAAAAATTTGAACATAATTTCAATTTCTTCATCACAACTGTGATATAGGTACAAAGGAGGATAATAATAACTATTATAGGAAAACGAGCATATACCCATATCATATTGAATTCGTGTTCGTCCGTAAGTCAAACAATCATATAGTTTGATAAGATGGCAGAATTGAATAAACGGCATATCCAGGGATTGTAATATTGTAGGAAAGTTGATAATGAGTGTTTCATCATATTGACGATGATCTTTTTCTTTGTTGAAAATACAGTAATATAACATTGTATGATCTTTGAAATAATCCGTAAGAGGATGTCTGGCATAATGAATAAGAAGGGAAACGGGAGAATGTTTGGGTGGTATCGAAGAAAGAATGTGAAGTTTGTTTGGTGTTTGAATGAAAGAAGAACTGGTCTTCATCTCATAATCATGAGAACTTTGAATCTGTTGTTTGGAAGATTTCTCTTTGTCTTTGTGTTTACTCATGGTGAGGAACTGTAAGGAATTCTCTCGTTAGAAAATCGGGTAAAGAATTTTGAGTACCTTTGATATATTCAATATCAAAGTCAAAAGCGTATAGAATTGCTTGCCAACGAGCAAAAATTTGTTTTGAAACAAGATTTTGAACATCCTTTTGTAAAATTTCTTTTGCAGATTTACAATCAATGCGTAATAAAAATCTTTTGTTTTATAAATCATCTTGAAATTTTGAAATGCATAAAACAATACTTAAAATTTCTTTTTTGACAGTTGAATAAGTTTTTTGCGGTCCGAGCCATAGACCACTATGGTATCTAACTAAATGTTCATGTGATGAATGATTCAAACGTTGTTTCAAAATGCCACCATATCCTAAATCGGATGCATCTGTTTCAACTATCATGAATGCAGATGGATGAGGAATGGACATACATGGTAATGTTTTTGCTTTTAGTTTTAACATGCGAACAATTTGAGTATGTGTATGAGACCATGCAGGAGGATCTTTTTTTCAATCTTTGATATAAAGGAGCACAAATTTGTCTTAGATTTGGAAAAAAGTCAGACAATTATTTAGACAACCAAGAAATCTTTGTAATTGATTTATATCTTTAATTTCATCTGGAAATTTATCAGCAAACTCAAGAGCACGATGAATAGGTGTAAGAGTACCTTTGTAAATATTATGCCCTAAAAATCGTATTTGAGTTTGAAAGAATTTAAGTTTAGGTGCAGAAACAACTAAACCATTTCGTTTGACAACCTGAAGAAATGTTTGTAAATGTTTAAAATGTTGATCAATAGAGTCCGAAAAATAATAAGACATCATCAATATAAACAATAATGAATGTCGTATAAGGATTGAAAATATCATTCATAATATGTTGAAATTCGTAAGGAGCATTTTTGAGTCCAAAAGGCATGACGTTCCATTCGTAATGTCCAAAGGGAACCGTGAATGCTCGTTTTGTAGCGATCTTGATCCGCAATTTGAATCGCTGTAATCCCGATTTCATATCGAATTTGGAAAATAATTTTTGCCTTATATAGACGTTTGAGTAAATCTTTTTTATTTGGAATGGGATATCGAATCCATTGCAAAGACATTGTTGAGGGGTTTGTAATTGATGACGAGCCTAGGAACACCGCGTTCCTTTTCCGCTTGATTCATTACATAAAAAAGCTGCACAACTCCATGGAGATTTGGAGGGGCGAATTAGTTTCTTTGCAAGTAACTCTTGAATCTCTTTTTTGCATACTTCAAGTAAATCATGATTCATTTGAATTGGACGTGCTTTTGTAGGAATGTTTTTCTCAGAAAAATCTTTTTCATAAGGAAGCGAAACAATATGTTGTTTTCGATCCCAAAACGCATTTGGAATATCAAGCACAAACTTCTTTTATAAATAAATTTTGAAAATTTAAAATTCTTTGTTGAATTTGAGAAGTTTGCAGTTGTTCTTCAATTCTTGTATAAGAAAGATCTTCTTTTAAAAAATTAATTTTATTCTGAAATCTTTGAATAGTATTAATTTGTTTGTAAATAGAATTTTCTTGTAACAAAAATAATTCTTTTTTGTTTGACAGATTCAAAAAATTTGAAAATAACTCGGGTTTCCCATGATTTTGGTACCCAAACCATGTTGATTAACCCAAAATGGATAAATCCGAGTAAGAAATGGAGTACCCAAAATGATCTCCGTATTTAAATCACTAACAACAATGAATTGATGTTTGAAGCAATAATGATCGTTGCAAATAGTCTGTTTTGACAAGTTTACCTTTGACTCGTAGAGGCATACCGTTTGCAGTAACTAGAGATTCATATGTTGGAACGTAATACTTAATAGGAATCAATCCATCTTTGATGCAACTTTGATCTCGCGCCACTGTCCCAAAGATAGTCAGAACGTTGCTTGAAAAGTCCCAATTGAAATTGTAACATATATGTTCCATTTTTGAAATGTAATTTTGTCAATAATGGAAATAAATTGAGAATCTTTCGGATTAATACCTGGCATAGGAATTTCGGCATATGGAAAATCTGGAATATGAGAATCAAGAAGAATTTCTTTACCTTTAGATGTTCGCGATTGTAATAAAGCGATTTGCGTATCTAATTCTAAATTCTTGGTTTCTATTGAGAATACACGTTCTTTGAGTTCTTTGACTTGTGTTTTTAATGAACGAATCTCTGTTTGCAATTCGTTGTGCTATGTTGACGAATTGGAGGATTAAGATTTGGATAGCGATCAAACATTTTTTGAAATACTCGAATGGTTCAATGAGTCGAGCGGTAACCGGATTCTTCTCGAAGAATGAGGGTTTTGAGTTTTTCAAGTTGTCTTTTTTGAGCTTCAGGAGGAAGGTCTTGAATGATATCAAATATGAGTTCTTTTTGATCTTTGGCTGTATTATCTGAAGAATGTTTGATCATATTGATAACTTTGCAAGCACAAGGAGAGGAAATATTATCATCATCTATACTCGTCGTATTCTTGAAAATCATCTCGGTTGAGGATCGAAATCATCTTGAACCAAGGATATATGCAATTTCTCTTTCAATTCTTTGTCTAGTTCCTGAAATTGATCCGAAAATGGTAGTAATCTTCTTGCTTCGACACACATCCGCTTTATGTCCTGGTTTGCCACATTTGTAACAAATAATTTTAGTAAATTGCTTTGAGTTAGAATAACGATTTTTGCGAGATTTACGTGGATGTTTGTAAAATTCTGGAGGAGATGGTTTGGAATTGCGGTACCGTCGTCTTGAATACCTTGTCGGTCGTTGGAAAGAACGTCGTTTGAGTTGAGCAGAAGGGGCCTTAATTCCTGTAATTCCAAAGGCTTCACAGAAGGAACCAAGTTCTCGACGCTCACTACCATATTTGGCTTGAAATTTCAATTCTTGACATGCAGATAATGCTTCTTGTTTAATGAATGCAAACAGTTGGCCATAAGTTATAATATTTATTTCAATTGTGCTCCAAATTATTCTGTTTCTTTAACAGATCCTTTGATTCTGAATTCATTAGTATTAGATATTCATCTTCAAGGTGATGAGTTTGAGAAACTCACCGAACAATTCGTGGTTATGTATCGAATATATTATCGATTACTTAGCTCTCAGCTTAATCCTCGTTTCAAACTGATTCCTACATCACGCGATGAGACTGTCCTTCTCCATATCGAAGCAGAACAGTCAAAAACGTTTACTCCAAAACGACTCAAATGGCACGAGATTACAATTCCTGAAGAATTTCAAATCGAAAACGCTCAAGCACCTCCTCATATAGAACGCACTGAGATTTCTCAAATTATTGAAGAATCAAATGGCAATATCCTCATAAGATTTAATTCTATGCGAGAACAAGGTTCATGTTCTCACTCTCCAGAACCAAGCAGGTATTCATTTGCAGAATCACTTTCTACATTTCAGATGCCTCTTCCTATTCATGTACATCATACTGCTCCTATTCCTGAGGTATCTAAATCTCCTCCTTCATCTCCAACTGCATCTCAAATGAAAGGTGAAATTGATGTTATTCATCAGATAAAAAACATTGATTTTGCGTCTTTAGAACAAGATATTTTTGAATCAGAAAATGATGAAAAAAGAAATTGGTTTTTCCAATTAGATTCATTTTATCAAACAAAAATGGTATCAGAGCCATAAGTAATCATTCATCTTAGCATTCTTTGCATATCTTCTCTGTATACATATCATTATTTGTGTTTAGTTCATCTCTGTGTGTTGGTCAGACGCTTGGTCAGCAGGTAAAGCCGTTGGTAAGCCTCATCGGAATAGGTGTTCCCGGTACTGTGGTCCCGTTGGTCCCGCATTAGTAGTTGCATCTAGACTCATAACATGATTTCTATGCATTAAAGATGGCAAATTTGATGAGAAGAATGTTTTCTTCCGGTTCTAGCCTGGATTCCCGACGAGTTATTCATAGTAAGGAAGAACAAATTTCATACAATTTCAATGACTGGACTATTCCAGAAGAACAAATTGAAACTATTTACAAAGTTGGAACATTTGATTTCAAAACAGCTTTTTCAGTTAAAACTCATGAAGAGACGATGAATATTCAAGAAAAAATTTCAAACAATTCCTCTTTTATCAAAAGTTTCATTACAAAAAATATTCTGAAAAAGGCTTTCGATATATTCATTATGGTTTAATTCAAGTTGCTGTGAAACCTTTAGTTCATCTTGGAGTTGATGCTCCTATCTATTTAGCTTTACGCGATAAACGTTTAAAACGCTACAAATCCTCATTACTTGCTATGATTCAAACTAATATTTGCAATGGTCCTATTTATTTCAATTGTGCTCCAAATTATTCTCGTTTCTTTAATGTATCCTTTGATTCTCGAATTCATTAGTATTAGATATTCATCTTCAAGGTGATGAGTTTGAGAAACTCACCGAACAATTCGTGGTTATGTATCGAATATATTATCGATTACTTAGCTCTCAGCTTAATCCTCGTTTCAAACTGATTCCTACATCACGCGATGAGACTGTCCTTCTCCATATCGAAGCGTAACAGCTCAAAAAACGTTTACTCCAAAACGACTCAAATGGCACGAGATTACAATTCCCCGAAGAATTTCAAATCGAAAACGCTCAAGCACCTCCTCATATAGAACGCACCGAGATTTCTCAAATTATTGAAGAATCAAATGGCAATATCCTCATAAGATTTAATTCTATGCGAGAACAAGGTTCATGTTCTCACTCTCCGTAACCAAGCAGTATTCATTTGCGTAATCACTTTCTACATTTCGTATGCCTCTTCCTATTCATGTACATCATACTGCTCCTATTCCTGAGGTTTCTAAATCTCCTCCTTCATCTCCAACTGCATCTCAAATGAAAGGTGAAATTGATGTTATTCATCAGATAAAAAACATTGATTTTGCGTCCTTAGAACAAGATATTTTTGAATCGTAAAATGATGAAAAAAAGAAATTGGTTTTTTCCAATTAGATTCATTTTATCAAACAAAAAATTAAACAAGAATGGATTTCGATATTAATAGGTTAAACACTCCTTTTGATTTTTTCTGTTGGTTAGAATATTTTTTAATCAAACAAGGTTTTGACGAAAAAGATTTTCTCAAAATATCTCATATAAATGTTCATACAAATTTAGCAAAAAAATGGAAATTATCTGATGGTAATACTATTACTCAAATTCATCCACCACTTCAATCTCTTCGTATAGACACTCCTTCTGGTGAAATTATTGCTTCTCCATTTAAACGGGGAAAAGACAATGATGATTCTATTCAACTCGATGATATCGAAAAATTTATCATCGTAACAATTATTCCAATCGTATCCTACATACTATTGCTACTCAAGTTGATTCTCTATCTACAGAGATTAAATCAATTTCTAAGCCTAATAGTCCCAGATTTCCTGCTAGTTATTCCTCTCCTCATTTCCAACCAAATATACTATCTAAAGCTCAAGAAACAACACTGCTACGTCCAACATCTTCTCTGCCCATCCCATCCTCTCCTTTATTACACAAAAATATCTCAAACACCTGGGAAAAAAATTAATTCTAATCTTCCTAGCTCATCCAAAATTAATACCATAGATCAAGAAAATCCAGATGTATTAAGTTCTTCAAATGACTCTTCTAATCTTTCGCTTTTCTAGTCGTTTCCTCTTCAAACGAACTTATTTCAAAAATTCATCAAGTTGAAGATTCCTTCTTAGAACCTACAGAGGTTAACAAAATTCGTCAATTCAAATCTCGTCGTCACTATTCAAATCCTCGTTGGAAACAGGCCGAGACAAGGACTTATTACCCACGACCTACGCCTCCGGATATTCAATATGAAGAACGTGCTAAATTTCATACCGCTCATTATGATGGCAGTTCTATTACAAATTGGAACATTGATGGCAAAAGTGAGTATGAAATACTCAACACATTGCAAGAAATGGGTATGGCCAAGATTGCATACAAAGTTCACAACATCCCCGATAAAAAACGCAGCAATGTTTTTAGTTGCTGGTTTCACAGGACAATTAAAATATTGGTGGGACAATTCATTAACTCTTGAAGACAAAATAGCCATTCTCGATCATACTATAGAACATGAGGACGAACAAGGTAATATTTCATTAGAAAATGATGCATGTGATTTTTTTACTCATTACTATTTCCATGCATTTTGTTGGAAACCCAAAAGAAGAACTATCTTCCGCAAAAAATATTTTTGACAAATTTAAGATGTCCAACTTTAACATGATTTTAGCTGGTATAAAGATATGTTTTTTAACATATGTACTCAAACGACTGCATTGCAATGCTCCATTTTGGAAAGAAAAATTTATTACCTGGGTTTACCAAACTTATTTTCTCAACGCATTATTACAAATCTTAAAAAAAGAAATGGGTTTAGAACAAATTGATTTCAATATTATAACTTATGGCCAACTTTTTGCATTCATTAAACAAGAAGCATTATCTCGCATGTCAAGAATTGAAATTTCAAGCCAAATATGGTAGTGAGCGTCGAGAACTTGGTTCCTTCGTGAAGCCTTTGGAATTACAGGAATTAAGGCCCCCTTCGCTCAACTCAAACGACGTTCTTTCCAACGACCGACAAGGTATTCAAGACGACGGTATCGCAATTCCAAACCATCTCCTCCGTAATTTTACAAACCTCCACGTAAATCTCGCAAAAATCGTTATTCTAACTCAAAGCAATTTACTAAAATTATTTGTTATAAATGTGGCAAACCAGACATAAAGCAGATGTGTGTCGAAGCAAGAAGATTACTACAATTTTGGATCAATTTCCGAACTAGACAAAGAATTGAAAGAGAAATTGCATATATCCTTGGTTCAAGATGATTTCGATCCTCAACCAGATGATTTTCAAGAATACAAAGAAGCATGCATGATGATAATATTTCCTCTCCTTGTGCTTGCAAAGTTATCAATATGATCAAACATTCTTCGTATAATACAAACCCAAAGATCAAAAAGAACTCATATTTGATATCATTCAAGACCTTCCTCCCCGAAGCTCAAAAAAGACAACTTGAAAAACTCAAAACCCTCATTCTTCGAGAAGAATCCAGCTTCGCTCGACTCATTGAACCATTCAAGATTTCAAAAATGTTTGATCGCTATCCAAATCTTAATCCTCCAATTCGTCAACATAGCACAACATGTAATTGCAAACAGAGATTCGCTCATTAAAAAGCACAAGTCAAAGAACTCAAAGAACGTGTATTCTCAATAGAAACCAAGAATTTAGAATTAGATACGCAAATCGCTTTATTACAATCGCGAACATCTAAAGGTAAAGAAATTCTTCTTGATTCTCATATTCCGCATTTTCCATATGCCGAAATTCCTATGCCGTATTAATCCGAAAGATTCTCAATTTATTTCCATTATTGACAAAATTACATTTCAAAAATGGAACATATATGTTACAATTTCAATTGGGACTTTTCAAGCAACGCTATAGACTATGCCGGACAAATGCGCAGATCAAAGTTGCATCAAAGATGGATTGATTCCTATTAAGTATTACGCTCCAACATATGAATCTCTAGTTACCGCAAACGGTATGCCTCTACAGTGTCAAAGGTAAACTTGTCAAAACAAACTATTTGCAACGATCATTATTGTTTCAAACATCAATTCATTGTTGTTAGTGATTTAAATACTGAGATCATTTTGGGTACTCCATTTCTTACTCGAAATTTATCCATTTTGGGTTAATCAACATGGTTTGGGTACCAAAATCATGGGAAACCCAGCTTATTTTCAAATTTTTGAATCCTCACAAACAAAAAAGAATTATTTTTGTTACAAGAAAATTCTATTTACAAACAAATTAATACTATTCAAAGATTTCGTAATAAAATTAATTTTTTTAAAAGAAGATCTTTCTTATACAAGAATTGAAGAACAACCGCAAACTTCTCAAATTCAACAAAGAATTTTAAATTTTCAAAATTTATTTATAAAAGAAGTTTGTGCCGATATTCCAAATGCGTTTTGGGATCGAAAACAACATATTGTTTCGCTTCCTTATGAAAAAGATTTTTTCCGAGAAAAAACATTCCTACAAAAGCACGTCCAATTCAAATGAATCATGATTTACTTGAAGTATGCAAAAAAGGAGATTCAAGAGTTTACTTGCAAAGAAACTAATTCGCCCTCCAAATCTCCATGGAGTTGTGCAACTTTTTTATGTAATGAATCAAGCTTTGAAAAGGAACGCGGTGTTCCTAGGCTCGTCATCAATTACAAACCACTCAACAATGTTTTGCAATGGATTCGATATCCCATTCCAAATAAAAAAGATTTACTCAAACGCCTATATAATGCAAAAATTATTTTCCAAATTCGATATGAAATCGTGATTCGCGCGATTCAAATTGCGGATCAAGATCGCTACAAAACAAAGATTCACAGCTTCCCTTTGGACATTACGAATGGAACGTTATGCCTTTTGGACTCAAAAATGCTCCTTCCGAATTTCAACATATTATGAATGATATTTTCAATCCTTATACGACATTCATTATTGTTTATATTGATGATGTCTTATTATTTTCGGACTCTATTGATCAACATTTTAAACATTTACAAACATTTCTTCGAAAGTTGTCAAACGAAATGGTTTAGTTGTTTCGCACCTAAACTTAAATTCTTTCAAACTCACATACGATTTTTTAGGGCATAATATTTACAAAGGTACTATTACACCTATTCATCGTGCTCTTGAGTTTGCTCGATAAATTTCCGTATGAAATTAAAGATATAAATCAATTACAAAGATTTCTTGGTTGTCTTAATTATTTGTCCGACTTTTTTTCCAAATCTAAGACAAATTTGTGCTCCTTTATATCAAAGATTGAAAAAAGATCCTCCCGCATGGTCTCATACACATACTCAAATTGTTCGCATGTTAAAACTAAAAGCAAAAACATTACCATGTATGTCCATTCCTCATCCATCTGCATTCATGATAGTTGAAACAGATGCATCCGATTTAGGATATGGTGGCATTTTGAAACAACGTTTGAATCATTCATCACATGAACATTTAGTTAGATACCATAGTGGTCTATGGCTCGGACCGCAAAAAAATTATTCAACTGTCAAAAAAGAAATTTTAAGTATTGTTTTATGTATTTCAAAATTTCAAGATGATTTATACAACAAAAGATTTTTATTACGCATTGATTGTAAATCTGCAAAAGAAATTTTACAAAAGGATGTTCAAAATCTTGTTTCAAAACAAATTTTTGCTCGTTGGCAAGCAATTCTATCTGCTTTTGACTTTGATATTGAATATATCAAAGGTACTCAAAATTCTTTACCCGATTTTCTAACGAGAGAATTCCTTACAGTTCCTCACCATGAGTAAACTCAAAGACAAAGAGAAAATCTTCAAAACAACAGATTCAAAGTTCTCATGATTATGAGATGAAGTCCAGTTCTTCTTTCATTCAAACACCAAACAAACTTCACATTCTTTCTTCGATACCACCCAAACATTCTCCCGTTTCCCTTCTTATTCATTATGCCGTACATCCTCTTACTGGATTATTTCAAAGATCATACAATGTTATATTACCGTATTTTCAACAAAGAAAAAGATCATCGTCAATATGATGAAACACTCATTATCAACTTTCCTACAATATTACAATCACTCGGATATGCCGTTTATTCAATTTCGCCATCTTATCAAACTATATGATTGTTTGACTTACTGGAAGAACACGAATTCAATATGACATGGGTATATGCTCGTTTTCATATAATAGTTATTATTATCCTCCGTTGTACCTATATCACAGCTTGTGATAACGAAATTGAAATTATGTTCAAATTTTTCATCCCCCACGCCATAAAAAATTCAAGATTCCCTGGATTGAATATCAAGAGCGAAGTTTCGAATCGTAATCTAACCGAGGAGTTATCGGCTCAAACACATTTATTCAACGGATTGTCCATTATCACTCATCGAGAATTCAAAATCAAATGGTGGACTCGGGTATTCTGTAGATCTCTGTTCACAAGACACAGTACTCAAATTTATTCAACATAATCAACTAGTGCAACGCAGCTTTTCAACAATTTATCCAAAGGCATAGGTCCTTCAAACGTTGCGATTCAAACACCCGTACAATCAAATCCTCTCGCACCGACTACTCCCTCAAAACCGTAATCTTCAAATTCTAAGGTTACTACTACCGAAGACGAAGCAGCTCATTATGAAGAATTCCTACGATTCAAAGTGTTTCAACAACAATTCAAACAGAAAAATCTCATAGTCCGACATCTTCACAGGGGATCGTCTCATCGAATTTTTTGGTACCGATCCTATTAGCGGACAGGGATCTCAATGATTTTTTAATTTCGTATGTGAAAAATGCGAGAGAGAAAAAATTTAATTTTCTCCTCTACGTGTTGGTAAGGTGTTGGTCACCTTATAAATCCGTTGGTAAGCCCGCGAGAAAAGGGTGTTCCCTGTAAAGTGGTCCCATCGTTCCCACGCCGATTTGAAGATTGGATAACTTCGCAATTTTCTATTCTTGTAATTATACTAGAAACTAATAATGTCAGTAAACTAGATGTAATAATTGTATAATAGCTATAATAATTATGCTAGGTTTAGACATCATAATTATGTCTATCACTTTAGGAAAAGCAGTCAAAAAGCGATCAAAAAGCGGTCAAAAGGCAAGTAAAAGGCGATCAAACGAATCATGACAGACGAAAGCATGATTACGCCCTGCGCAAAGAAGTCAAAAAGTGAATAGTAAAAGCAAAGTGGCGGGACCCACACGCCATTATTGCACCTCGCAGACAAGCCCACGTGGAGGGACCCACGTCCTCCATTATTCCCGCTCCATTATTGTCCTGCAGATTACAAAGAAATGAAATTCAAATTCAAATGCACATCAAATGAAGATTCAAGACAAATGACATTCAAATTATGTCTATAAATAGACTAGCTCAAATGTATTCAAGAAGACACAAGCATGTTTACACAATCTTTTTCAGAAGTCTTTTAGAAAATCATTCCCACATCACTTAGCAACTTTATCAACTTCTATCTATCTTCAAGTTTTCAAGAATTAAATTCAAGTAAGCTTTCATTCATTTTTAGTTTGTTCAATTGGTAAATTAGTTTCAATTTTGAAACAAGATTTTGAACATCCTTTTGTAAAATTTCTTTTGCAGATTTACAATCAATGCGTAATAAAAATCTTTTGTTGTATAAATCATCTTGAAATTTTGAAATACATAAAACAATACTTAAAATTTCTTTTTTGACAGTTGAATAATTTTTTTGCGGTCCGAGCCATAGACCACTATGGTATCTAACTAAATGTTCATGTGATGAATGATTCAAACGTTGTTTCAAAATGCCACCATATCCTACATCTGATGCATCTGTTTCAACTATCATGAATGCAGATGGATGAGGAATGGACATACATGGTAATGTCTTTGCTTTTAGTTTTAACATGCGAACAATTTGAGTATGTGTGTGAGACCATGCAGGAGGATCTTTTTGTAATCTTTGGTATAAAGGAGCACAAATTTGTCTTAAATTTGGAAAAAAGTCAGACAAATAATTGAGACAACCAAGAAATCTTTGTAATTGATTTATATCTTTAATTTCATCTGGAAATTTATCAGCAAACTCAAGAGCACGATGAATAGGTGTAAGAGTACCTTTGTAAATATTATGCCCTAAAAATCGTATTTGAGTTTGAAAGAATTTAAGTTTAGGTGCGAAAACAACTAAACCATTTCGTTTGACAACCTGAAGAAATGTTTGTAAATGTTTAAAATGTTGATCAATAGAGTCTGAAAATAATAAGACATCATCAATATAAACAATAATGAATGTCGTATAAGGATTGAAAATATCATTCATAATATGTTGAAATTCGAAGGAGCATTTTTGAGTCCAAAGGCATGACGTTCCATTCGTAATGTCCAAAGGGAACTCGTGAATGCTTGTTTTGTAGCGATCTTGATCTCGCAATTTGAATCGCTGTAATCCTGATTTCATATCGAATTTGGAAAATAATTTTGCATTATATAGACGTTTGAGTAAATCTTTTTTATTTGGAATGGGATATCGAATCCATTGCAAGACATTGTTGAGGGGTTTGTAATTGATGACGAGCCTAGGAACACCGCGTTCCTTTTCCGCTTGATTCATTACATAAAAAAGCCGCACAACTCCATGGAGATTTGGAGGGGCGAATTAGTTTCTTTGCAAGTAAATCGTGAATCTCCTTTTTGCATACTTCAAGTAAATCATGATTCATTTGAATTGGACGTGCTTTTGTAGGAATGTTTTTTTCAGAAAAATCTTTTTCATAAGGAAGCGAAACAATATGTTGCTTTCGATCCCAAAACGCATTTGGAATATCAAAGACAAACTTCTTTTATAAATAAATTTTGAAAATTTAAAATTCTTTGTTGAATTTGAGAAGTTTGCAGTTGTTCTTCAATTCTTGTATAAGAAAGATCTTCTTTTAAAAAATTTATTTTATTTTGAAATCTTTGAATAGTATTAATTTGTTTGTAAATAGAATTTTCTTGTAACAAAAATAATTCTTTTTGTTTGACAAGATTTAAAAAATTTGAAAACAACTCGAGTTTCCCATGATTTTGGTACCCAAACCATGTTGATTAACCCAAAATGGATAAATCTGAGTAAGAAATGGAGTACCCAAAATGATCTCCGTATTTAAATCACTAACAACAATGAATTGATGTTTGAAGCAATAATGATCGTTGCAAATAGCTGTTTTGACAAGTTTACCTTTGACCTGTAGAGGCATACCGTTTGCAGTAACTAGAGATTCATATGTTGGAACGTAATACTTAATAGGAATCAATCCATCTTTGATGCAACTTTGATCTGCGCTACTGTCCCGAAAGATAGTCATGAACGTTGCTTGAAAAGTCCCAATTGAAATTGTAACATATATGTTCCATTTTTGAAATGTAATTTTGTCAATAATGGAAATAAATTGAGAATCTTTCGGATTAATACCTGGCATAGGAATTTCGGCATATGGAAAATCTGGAATATGAGAATCAAGAAGAATTTCTTTACCTTTAGATGTTCGCGATTGTAATAAAGCGATTTGCGTATCTAATTCTAAATTCTTGGTTTCTATTGAGAATACACGTTCTTTGAGTTCTTTGACTTGTGCTTTTACTGAACGAATCTCCGTTTGCAATTCCGTTGTGCTATGTTGACGAATTGGAGGATTAAGATTTGGATAGCGATCAAACATTTTTTGAAATACTCGAATGGTTCAATGAGTTGAGCGTAATCGGATTCTTCTCGAAGAATGAGGGTTTTGAGTTTTTCAAGTTGTCTTTTTTTGAGCTTCGGGAGGAAGGTCTTGAATGATATCAAATATGAGTTCTTTTTTGATCTTTGGTCGTATTATCCGAAGAATGTTTGATCATATTGATAACTTTGCAAGCACAAGGAGAGGAAATATTATCATCATCATCGTATCGCTGTATTCTTGAAAATCATCTCGGTTGAGGATCGAAATCATCTTGAACCAAGGATATATGCAATTTCTCTTTCAATTCTTTGTCTAGTTCCGAAATTGATCCAAAATTGTAGTAATCTTCTTGCTTCGACACACATCTGCTTTATGTCCTGGTTTGCCACATTTATAACAAATAATTTTAGTAAATTGCTTTGAGTTAGAATAACGATTTTTGCGAGATTTACGTGGATGTTTGTAAAATTCTGGAGGAGATGGTTTGGAATTGCGGTACCGTCGTCTTGAATACCTTGTCGGTCGTTGGAAAGAACGTCGTTTGAGTTGAGCAGAAGGGGCCTTAATTCCTGTAATTCCAAAGGCTTCACAGAAGGAACCAAGTTCTCGACGCTCACTACCATATTTGGCTTGAAATTTCAATTCTTGACATGCAGATAATGCTTCTTGTTTAATGAATGCAAAAAGTTGGCCATAAGTTATAATATTGAAATCAATTTGTTCTAAACCCATTTCTTTTTTAAGATTTGTAATAATGCGTTGAGAAAATAAGTTTGGTAAACCAGTAATAAATTTTTCTTTCCAAAATGGAGCATTGCAATCTGGGCGTTTGAGTACATATGTTAAAAACATATCTTTATACCAGCTAAAATCTGTTAAAGTTGGACATCTTAAATTTGTCAAAAATATTTTTGCAGAAGAAAGTTCTTCTTTTGGGTTTCCCACAAAATGCATGGAAATAGTAATGAGTAAAAAATCACATGCATCATTTTCTAATGAAATATTACCTTGTTCGTCCTCATGTTCTATAGTATGATCGAGAATGGCTATTTTGTCTTCAAGAGTTAATGAATTGTCCCACCAATATTTTAATTGTCCTGTGAAACCAGCAACTAAAAACATTGCTGCGTTTTTATCAGGGATGTTGTGAACTTTGTATGCAATCTTGGCCATACCCATTTCTTGCAATGTGTTGAGTATTTCATACTCACTTTTGCCATCAATGTTCCAATTTGTAATAGAACTGCCATCATAATGTGCGGTATGGAATTTAGCACGTTCTTCATATTGAATATCCGGAGGAGTAGGTCGTGGATAATAAGTCCTTGTTTCGGCCTGTTTCCAACGAGGATTTGAATAGTGACGACGAGATTTGAATTGACGAATTTTGTTAACCTCTGTAGGTTCTAAGAAGGAATCTTCAACTTGATGAATTTTTGAAATAAGTTCGTTTGAAGAGGAACGACTAGAAAACGAAAGATTAGAAGAGTCATTTGAAGAACTTAATACATCTGGATTTTCTTGATCTATGGTATTAATTTTGGATGAGCTAGGGAGATTGGAATTAATTTTTTCCAGAGTTTGAGATATTTTGTGTAATAAAGGAGAGGATGGGATGGGCAGAGAAGATGTTGGATGTAGCAGTGTTGTTTCTTGAGCTTTAGATAGTATATTTGGTTGGAAATGAGGAGAGGAATAACTAGCAGGAAATCTGGGACTATTAGGCTTAGAAATTGATTTAATCTCTGTAGATAGAGAATCAACTTGAGTAGCAATAGTATGTAGGATCTGATTGGAATAATTGTTCTGATGATAAATTTTTCTGATATCATCGAGTTGAATAGAATCATCATTGTCTTTTCCCCTTTTAAATGGAGAAGCAATAATTTCACCAGAAGGAGTGTCTATACGAAGAGATTGAAGTGGTGGATGAATTTGAGTAATAGTATTACCATCAGATAATTTCCATTTTTTTGCTAAATTTGTATGAACATTTATATGAGATATTTTGAGAAAATCTTTTTCGTCAAAACCTTGTTTGATTAAAAAATATTCTAACCAACAGAAAAAATCAAACGGAGTATTTAACCTATTAATATCAGAAATCCATTCTTGTTTAATTTTTGTTATATATTATCGATTACTTAGCTCTCAGCTTAATCCTCGTTTCAAACTGATTCCTACATCACGCGATGAGACTGTCCTTCTCCATATTGAAGCAGAACAGTCAAAAACGTTTACTCCAAAACGACTCAAATGGCACGAGATTACAATTCCTGAAGAATTTCAAATCGAAAATGCTCAAGCACCTCCTCATATAGAACGCACTGAGATTTCTCAAATTATTGAAGAATCAAATGGCAATATCCTCATAAGATTTAATTCTATGCGAGAACAAGGTTCATGTTCTCACTCTCCAGAACCAAGCAGGTATTCATTTGCAGAATCACTTTCTACATTTCAGATGCCTCTTCCTATTCATGTACATCATACTGCTCCTATTCCTGAGGTTTCTAAATCTCCTCCTTCATCTCCAACTGCATCTCAAATGAAAGGTGAAATTGATGTTATTCATCAGATAAAAAATATTGATTTTGCGTCTTTAGAACAAGATATTTTTGAATCAGAAAATGATGAAAAAAGAAATTGGTTTTTCCAATTCGATACATAACCACGAATTGTTCGGTGAGTTTCTCAAACTCATCACCTTGAAGATGAATATCTAATACTAATGAATTCAGAATCAAAGGATCTGTTAAAGAAACAGAATAATTTGGAGCACAATTGAAATAAATAGGACCATTGCAAATATTAGTTTGAATCATAGCAAGTAATGAGGATTTGTAGCGTTTTAAACGTTTATCGCGTAAAGCTAAATAGATAGGAGCATCAACTCCAAGATGAACTAAAGGTTTCACAGCAACTTGAATTAAACCAAAATGAATATATCGAAAGCCTTTTTCAGAATATTTTTGTAATGAAACTTTTGATAAAAGAGGAATTGTTTGAAATTTTTTCTTGAATATTCATCGTCTCTTCATGAGTTTTAACTGAAAAAAGTCTGTTTTGAAATCAAATGTTCCAACTTTGTAAATAGTTTCAATTTGTTCTTCCGGAATAGTCCAGATCATTGAAATTGTATGAAATTTGTTCTTCCTTACTATGAATAACTCGTCGGGAATCCGAGGCTAGAACCGGGAAGAAAACATTCTTCTCATCAAATTCGCCATCTTTAATGCATAGAAATCATGTTATGAGTCTAGATGCAACTACTAATGCGGGACCAACGGGACCACGATCACAGGAACACCTATTCCGATGAGGCTTACCAACGGCTTTACTCGTGACCAAGCGTCGACCAACACACAGAGATGAACTAAACACAAATAATGATATGTATGCAGAGAAGATATGCAAAGAATGCTAAGATGAATGATTACTTATGGCTCTGATACCAAATCAAACCCAGGTGAAAATAATTGAAAATTTGAAACTAATTTACCAATTGACCAAACGCAAAAATGAATGAAAGCTTACTTGAATTTAATTCTTGAAAACTTGAAGATAGATAGAAGTTGATAAAGTTGCTAAGTGTTGTGGGAATGATTTTCTAAAAGACTTCTGAGAAAGATTGTGTAAAACATGCTTATGTCTTCTTGAATACATTTGAGCTAGTCTATTTATAGACATGATTTGAATGTCATTTGTCTTGAATCTTCATTTGATGTGCATTTGAATTTGAATTTCATTTCTTTGGAATCTGCAGGACAATAATGGAGCGGGAATAATGGAGGACGTGGGTCCCTCCACGTGGGCTTGTCTGCAGGTGCAATAATGGCGTGTGGGTCCCGCCACTTTGCTTTTACTATTCACCTTTTGACTTTTTTGCACAGGCGTAATCATGCTGTCTGTCATGATTCGTTTGACTGCTTTTTGCTGCCTTTTGACTGCTTTTTGACTGCTTTTCCGTTGTCTCCTAAAGTGATAGACATCATTATGATGTCTAAACCCTAGCATACTTATTATAGCTATTATACAATTATTACATCTATTTGACATCTATTTGACATCTATTTGACATAATTATTAAGTATTACAAGAATAGAAAATTGCAGAATTTATCCAATCTTCAAATCGGCGTGGGAACGATGGGACCACTTTACCGGGAACACCCTTTTCCTGCGGGCTTACCAACGGATTTATAAGCTGACCAACATCTTACCAACACGTAGAGGAGAAAATTAAATTTTTTTCTCTCTCGTATCACATACGAAATTAAAAATCATTGAGATCCTGTCCACTGATAGGATCGGTACCAAAAAAATTCGATGAGACGATCCCCTGTGAAGATGTCGGACTATGAGATTTTTTCTGTTTGAATTGTTGTTGAAATGCCTTGAATCGTAGGAATTCTTCATAATGAGTCGCTTCGTCTTCGGCAGTAGTAATCTTGGAATTTGACGATTCGGTTTTGAAGGAGTAGTGGGTGCGAGAGGATTTGATTGTAGCAGGGTGTTTGAATCGCAACGTTTGAAGGACCTATGCCTTTGGATAATTGTTGAAAAGCTGCGTTGCACTAGTTGATTATGTTGAATAAATTTGAGTATCGTGTCTTGTGAACAGAGATCTGACGAATACCCGAGTCCACCATTTGATTTTGAATTCTCGATGAGTGATAATGGACAATCCGTTGAATAAATGTGTTTGAACCGATAACTCCTCGGTTAGATTCGATTCGAAACTTCGCTCTTGATATTCAATCCGAGGAATCTTGAATTTTTTATGGCGTGGGGGATGAAAAATTTGAACATAATTTCAATTTCGTTATCACAAGCTGTGATATAGGTACAACGGAGGATAATAATAACTATTATATGAAAACGAGCATATACCCATGTCATATTGAATTCGTGTTCTTCCGTAAGTCAAACAATCATATAGTTTGATAAGATGGCAGAATTGAATAAACGGCATATCCAGTGATTGTAATATTGTAGGAAAGTTGATAGTGAGTGTTTCATCATATTGACGATGATCTGTTTCTTTGTTGAAAATACAGTAATATAACATTGTATGATCTTTGAAATAATCCGTAAGAGGATGTCTGGCATAATGAATAAGAAGGGAAACGGGAGAATGTTTGGGTGGTATCGAAGAAAGAATGTGAAGTTTGTTTGGTGTTTGAATGAAAGAAGAACTGGACTTCATCTCATTATCATGAGAACTTTGAATCTGTTGTTTTGAAGTTTTCTCTTTGTCTTTGATACCAAATCAAACCCAGGTGAAAATAATTGAAACTAATTTACCAATTGAACAAACTAAAAATGAATGAATGCTTACTTGAATTTAATTCTTGAAAACTTGAAGATAGATAGAAGTTGATAAAGTTGCTAAGTGATGTGGGAATGATTTTCTAAAAGACTTCTGAAAAAGATTGTGTAAACATGCTTGTGTCTTCTTGAATACATTTGAGCTAGTCTATTTATAGACATAATTTGAATGTCATTTGTCTTGAATCTTCATTTGATGTGCATTTGAATTTGAATTTCATTTCTTTGGAATCTGCAGGACAATAATGGAGCGGGAATAATGGAGGACGTGAGTCCCTCCACGTGGGCTTGTCTGCAGGTGCAATAATGGCGTGTGGGTCCCGCCACTTTTCTTTTACTATTCACTTTTTGACTTCTTTGCGCAGGCGTAATCATGCTGTCTGTCATGATTCGTTTGACTGCCTTTTACTGCCTTTTGACTGCTTTTTGACTGCTTTTCCGTTGTCTCCTAAAGTGATAGACATCATTATGATGTCTAAACCCTAGCATACTTATTATAGCTATTATACAATTATTACATCTATTTGACATCTATTTGACATCTATTTGACATAATTATTAAGTATTACAAGAATAGAAAATTGCGGGAATTTATCCAATCTTCAAATCGGCGTGGGAGCGATGGGACCACTTTACAGGGAACACCACTTTTCTGCGGGCTTACCAACGGATTTATAAGGTGACCAACATCTTACCAACACGTAGAGGAGAAAATTAAATATCTTACGCCGTTTGTTTTTGTTACAATTAAATATTCCAGAAGAACAAATTGAAACTATTTACAAAGTTGGAACATTTGATTTCAAAAACGACTTTTTCGAGTTAAAACTCATGAAGAGACGATGAATATTCAAGAAAAATTTCAAACAATTCCTCTTTTATCAAAAGTTTCATTACAAAAAATATTACGAAAAAAGGCTTTCGATATATTCATTTTGGTTTAATTCAAGTTCTTTGTGAAACCTTTAGTTCATCTTGGAGTTGATGCTCCTATCTATTTAGCTTTACGCGATAAACGTTTAAAACGCTACAAATCCTCATTACTTGCTATGATTCAAACTAATATTTGCAATGGTCCTATTTATTTCAATTGTGCTCCAAATTATTCTGTTTCTTTAACAGATCCTTTGATTCTGAATTCATTAGTATTAGATATTCATCTTCAAGGTGATGAGTTTGAAAAACTCACCGAACAATTCGTGGTTATGTATCGTATATATTATCGATTACTTAGCTCTCAGCTTAATCCTCGTTTCAAACTGATTCCTACATCACGCGATGAGACTGTCCTTCTCCATATTGAAGCAGAACAGTCAAAAACGTTTACTCCAAAACGACTCAAATGGCACGAGATTACAATTCCTGAAGAATTTCAAATCGAAAATGCTCAAGCACCTCCTCATATAGAACGCACTGAGATTTCTCAAATTATTGAAGAATCAAATGGCAATATCCTCATAAGATCTAATTCTATGCGAGAACAAGGTTCATGTTCTCACTCTCCAGAACCAAGCAGGTATTCATTTGCAGAATCACTTTCTACATTTCAGATGCCTCTTCCTATTCATGTACATCATCTCGCTCCTATTCCTGAGGTTTCTAAATCTCCTCCTTCATCTCCAACTGCATCTCAAATGAAAGGTGAAATTGATGTTATTCATCAGATAAAAAACATTGATTTTGCGTCCTTAGAACAAGATATTTTTGAATCAGAAAATGATGAAAAAAGAAATTGGTTTTTCCAATTAGATTCATTTTATCAAACAAAAATTAAACAAGAATGGATTTCTGATATTAATAGGTTAAATACTCCGTTTGATTTTTTCTGTTGGTTAGAATATTTTTTAATCAAACAAGGTTTTGACGAAAAAGATTTTCTCAAAATATCTCATATAAATGTTCATACAAATTTAGCAAAAAAATGGACATTATCTGATGGTAATACTATTACTCAAATTCATCCACCACTTCAATCTCTTCGTATAGACACTCCTTCTGGTGAAATTATTGCTTCTCCATTTAAAAGGGGAAAAGACAATGATGATTCTATTCAACTCGATGATATCGGAAAAAATTTATCATCGGAACAATTATTCCAATCGGATCCTACATACTATTGCTACTCAAGTTGATTCTCTATCTACAGAGATTAAATCAATTTCTAAGCCTCATAGTCCCAGATTTCCTGCTAGTTATTCCTCTCCTCATTTCCAACCAAATATACTATCTAAAGCTCAAGAAACAACACTTCTACGTCCAACATCTTCTCTGCCCATCCCATCCTCTCCTTTATTACACAAAATATCTCAAACACTGGAAAAAATTAATTCCAATCTTCCTAGCTCATCCAAAATT
The DNA here is from genome assembly GCA_028651295.1 of Catharanthus roseus. Taxonomy (NCBI): domain Eukaryota; kingdom Viridiplantae; phylum Streptophyta; class Magnoliopsida; order Gentianales; family Apocynaceae; genus Catharanthus; species Catharanthus roseus. The sequence goes on from JAPQWS010000159.1 coordinate 45,112,799, forward strand.
AATACCATAGATCAAGAACATCCAGATGTATTAAGTTCTTCAAATGACTCTTCTAATCTTTCGTTTTCTAGTCGTTCCTCTTCAAACGAACTTATTTCAAAAATTCATCAAGTTGAAGATTCCTTCTTGGAACCTACAGAGGTTAACAAAATTCGTCAATTCAAATCTCGTCACTATTCAAATCCTCGTTGGAAACAGGCCGAAACAAGGACTTATTATCCACGACCTACTCCTCCGGATATTCAATATGAAGAACGTGCTAAATTCCATACCGCACATTATGATGGCGGTTCTATTACAAATTGGAACATTGATGGCAAAAGTGAGTATGAAATACTCAACACATTGCAAGAAATGGGTATGGCCAAGATTGCATACAAAGTTCACAACATCCCACGATAAAAAACGCAGCAATGTTTTTAGTTGCTTTGGTTTTCACGAGGATAATTAAAATATTGGTGGGACAATTCATTAACTCTTGAAGACAAAATAGCCATTCTCGATCATACTATAGAACATGAGGACGAACAAGGTAATATTTCATTAGAAAATGATGCATGTGATTTTTTTACTCATTACTATTTCCATGCATTTTGTGGGAAACCCAAAAGAAGAACTATCTTACGCAAAAAATATTTTTGACAAATTTAAGATGTCCAACTTTAACTGATTTTAGTTTGGTATAAAGATATGTTTTTAACATATGTACTCAAACGACTAGATTGCAATGCTCCATTTTGGAAAGAAAAATTTATTCTTGGTTTACCAAACTTATTTTCTCAACGCATTAGTACAAATCTTAAAAAAGAAATGGGTTTAGAACAAATTGATTTCAATATTATAACTTATGGCCAACTTTTTGCATTCATTAAACAAGAAGCATTATCCGCATGTCAAGAATTGAAATTTCAAGCCAAATATGGTAGTGAGCGTCGAGAACTTGGTTCCTTCGTGAAGCCTTTGGAATTACGAGAATTAAGGCCCCCTTCGCTCAACTCAAAGCGACGTTCTTTCCAACGACCGACAAGGTATTCAAGGCGACAGTATCGCAATTCCAAACCATCTCCTCCAGAATTTTACAAACCTCCACGTAAATCTCGTAAAAATCGTTATTCTAACTCAAAGCAATTTACTAAAATTATTTGTTATAAATGTGGCAAACCAGGGACATAAAGCGGATGTGTGTCGAAGCAAGAAGATTACTACAATTTTGGATCAATTTCGGAACTAGACAAAGAATTGAAAGAGAAATTGCATATATCCTTGGTTCAAGATGATTTCGATCCTCAACCGAGATGATTTTCAAGAATACAGCGATACGAGATGATGATAATATTTCCTCTCCTTGTGCTTGCAAAGTTATCAATATGATCAAACATTCTTCAGATAATACAGCCAAAGATCAAAAAGAACTCATATTTGATATCATTCAAGACCTTCCTCCTGAAGCTCAAAAAAGACAACTTGAAAAACTCAAAACCCTCATTCTTCGAGAAGAATCCAGTTCTGCTCAACTCATTGAACCATTCAGTATTTCAAAAATGTTTGATCGCTATCCAAATCTTAATCCTCCAATTCGTCAACATAGCACAATGAGATTGCAAACAGAGATTCGTTCGGTAAAAGCACAAGTCAAAGAACTCAAAGAACGTGTATTCTCAATAGAAACCAAGAATTTAGAATTAGATACGCAAATCGCTTTATTACAATCGCGAACATCTAAAGGTAAAGAAATTCTTCTTGATTCTCATATTCCAGATTTTCCATATGCCGAAATTCCTATGCCAGGTATTAATCCGAAAGATTCTCAATTTATTTCCATTATTGACAAAATTACATTTCAAAAATGGAACATATATGTTACAATTTCAATTGGGACTTTTCAAGCAACGTTCTGACTATCTTTGGGACAGTGGCGCGAGATCAAAGTTGCATCAAAGATGGATTGATTCCTATTAAGTATTACGTTCCAACATATGAATCTCTAGTTACTGCAAGCGGTATGCCTCTACGAGTCAAAGGTAAACTTGTCAAAACAGCTATTTGCAACGATCATTATTGTTTCAAACATCAATTCATTGTTGTTAGTGATTTAAATACGGAGATCATTTTGGGTACTCCATTTCTTACTCAGATTTATCCATTTTGGGTTAATCAACATGGTTTGGGTACCAAAATCATGGGAAACCCAGTTATTTTCAAATTTTTGAATCCTGTCAAACAAAAAGAATTATTTTTGTTACAAGAAAATTCTATTTACAAACAAATTAATACTATTCAAAGATTTCAGAATAAAATTAATTTTTTAAAAGAAGATCTTTCTTATACAAGAATTGAAGAACAACTGCAAACTTCTCAAATTCAACAAAGAATTTTAAATTTTCAAAATTTATTTATAAAAGAAGTTTGTGCTGATATTCCAAATGCGTTTTGGGATCGAAAACAACATATTGTTTCGCTTCCTTATGAAAAAGATTTTTCTGAAAAAAACATTCCTACAAAAGCACGTCCAATTCAAATGAATCATGATTTACTTGAAGTATGCAAAAAGGAGATTCACGATTTACTTGCAAAGAAACTAATTCGCCCCTCCAAATCTCCATGGAGTTGTGCAGCTTTTTATGTAATGAATCAAGCGGAAAAGGAACGCGGTGTTCCTAGGCTCGTCATCAATTACAAACCCCTCAACAATGTTTTGCAATGGATTCGATATCCCATTCCAAATAAAAAAGATTTACTCAAACGTCTATATAATGCAAAATTATTTTCCAAATTCGATATGAAATCAGGATTCTGGCAGATTCAAATTGCAGATCAAGATCGCTACAAAACAGCATTCACAGTTCCCTTTGGACATTACGAATGGAACGTCATGCCTTTTGGACTCAAAAATGCTCCTTCTGAATTTCAACATATTATGAATGATATTTTCAATCCTTATACGACATTCATTATTGTTTATATTGATGATGTCTTATTATTTTCAGACTCTATTGATCAACATTTTAAACATTTACAAACATTTCTTCAGGTTGTCAAACGAAATGGTTTAGTTGTTTCTGCACCTAAACTTAAATTCTTTCAAACTCACATACGATTTTTAGGGCATAATATTTACAAAGGTACTATTACACCTATTCATCGTGCTCTTGAGTTTGCTGATAAATTTCCAGATGAAATTAAAGATATAAATCAATTACAAAGATTTCTTGGTTGTCTTAATTATTTGTCTGACTTTTTTCCAAATCTAAGACAAATTTGTGCTCCTTTATATCAAAGATTGAAAAAAGATCCTCCTGCATGGTCTCATACACATACTCAAATTGTTCGCATGTTAAAACTAAAAGCAAAAACATTACCATGTATGTCCATTCCTCATCCATCTGCATTCATGATAGTTGAAACAGATGCATCAGATGTAGGATATGGTGGCATTTTGAAACAACGTTTGAATCATTCATCACATGAACATTTAGTTAGATACCATAGTGGTCTATGGCTCGGACCGCAAAAAAATTATTCAACTGTCAAAAAAGAAATTTTAAGTATTGTTTTATGTATTTCAAAATTTCAAGATGATTTATACAACAAAAGATTTTTATTACGCATTGATTGTAAATCTGCAAAAGAAATTTTACAAAAGGATGTTCAAAATCTTGTTTCAAAACAAATTTTTGCTCGTTGGCAAGCAATTCTATCTGCTTTTGACTTTGATATTGAATATATCAAAGGTACTCAAAATTCTTTACCCGATTTTCTAACGAGAGAATTCCTTACAATTCCTCACCATGAGTAAACTCAAAGACAAAGAGAAAACTTCAAAACAACAGATTCAAAGTTCTCATGATTATGAGATGAAGACCAGTTCTTCTTTTCTTCAAACACCAAACCGATTTCAAGCTCTTCAAGACTTTCCACCACTCACGTATGTAATGGCAGCCGCAACCCCATCATACAAACTACAAAATATTCCTATACCACCTCCTTCTTCAACTCCAAATGCCTCCTCAACCAATACTCAATATTTCCTCAAACCTGTCACGGAAACTTTATTCCTTACTTCTTTTACAGAAACTCCTGACTTCAAAGCTTTAAAAAATTTAGTTCAAAGAGTTTTTCCTACGGATGCCATTGGCTTCAGATTATCCAATGCAAACTCAAACATTTTATGAATTAATTCTTGTTGATTCAAAATCCGTTGACATTACGCATACACCCGATTAAAAAAAAACCCTCGGCGCATTGCTTATTCAAAATGTGTTATTAAGAAAATACTCAAGGCTTCGAATGGTCATCCATTTGGACTACAAAAAGAATTTACCGTCAATTTTATTCCAATCGGGTTACACCTATCAAGATTATAAAATGGCTTGGTATAGAACATTTTTCAAACGACCTTTTGATCATTCTTGGTTTTTTATTTTCCATCAACACTGTCCCAAAGAATTTCCAATTTGGTTTCATGAATGGTGGATTCACTTCGGTAGTCTACCCGACATATTACCACCTATTCCTAAACTTGGATTTCAAACTTGGGTCAAAAAGATGACAGGCCCCCGCCTATTCAATTCCACTCCACTTCTATGCCGAACTTCGGGTTCCTTGGATATTCTCGCTGGAGTTATCGGTTCAAACAAATTTATTCCAAGGATTTTCCATTATCACTCATCGAGAGAATTCAAAATCAAATGGTGGGATCGGGTATTACAGTAGATCTCTGTTCACAAGACACGATACTCAAATTTATTCAACATAATCAACTAGTGCAACGCAGATTTTCAACATTTATCCAACGGCATAGGTCCTTCAAACGTTGCGATTCAAACACCCGTTACAATCAAATCCTCTCGCACCCACTACTCCTCGAAAACCGGAATCGTCAAATTCCAAGATTACTACTGCTGAAGACGAAGCAGCTCATTATGAAGAATTCCTACGATTCAAGGCATTTCAACAACAATTCAAACAGGAAAAATCTCATAGTCCGACATCTTCACAGGGTTCGTCTACTGAGTTTTTTGGTACTGATCCTATTGGCGGACAGGATCTCAATGATTTTTAATTCCTGTATGTAAAAACGGCGGCAGAAGATATTTAATTTTCTCCTCTACGTGTTGGTAAGATGTTGGTCAGCTTATAAATCCGTTGGTAAGCCCGCAGGAAAAGGGTGTTCCCGGTAAAGTGGTCCCATCGTTCCCACGCCGATTTGAAGATTGGATAAATTCTGCAATTTTCTATTCTTGTAATACTTAATAATTATGTCAAATAGATGTCAAATAGATGTCAAATAGATGTAATAATTGTATAATAGCTATAATAAGTATGCTAGGGTTTAGACATCATAATGATGTCTATCACTTTAGGAGACAACGAAAAGCAGTCAAAAAGCGATCAAAAGGCAAGAAAAAGCGAGTCAAACGAATCATGACAGACGAGCATGATTACGCCCTGTGCAAAAAAAGTCAAAAGGTGAATAGTAAAAGCAAAGTGGCGGGACCCACACGCCATTATTGCACTCGCAGACAAGCCCACGTGGAGGGACCCACGTCCTCCATTATTCCCGCTCCATTATTGTCCTGCAGATTCCAAAGAAATGAAATTCAAATTCAAATGCACATCAAATGAAGATTCAAGACAAATGACATTCAAATCATGTCTATAAATAGACTAGCTCAAATGTATTCAAAAAACACAAGCATGTATTACACAATCTTTCTCAGAAGTCTTTTAGAAAATCATTCCCACAACACTTAGCAACTTTATCAACTTCTATCTATCTTCAAGTTTTCAAGAATTAAATTCAAGTAAGCTTTCATTCATTTTTGCGTTTGGTCAATTGGTAAATTAGTTTCAATTATTTTCACCTGGGTCGTATTTGGTATCATAGCCATAGCCCTGTTGGACCCGAGCTTAGTCGGGCATCTACACCTGGGGGGTCTCTCGCCGGTGATCCTGGTTTTGACGAAGCCGGACTCTCTGACCCCAGGTGGTTACCATCCCGTGAGACTCGGGTGGTCTACAGGAGTGGCTATTCCGCCTCTTGTCATTCCGTTTAAAGTGGTAGAGAGGTCCCTAACGGGTTACCAACGGCTTTACCTGCTGACCAAGCGTCTGACCAACACACAGAGATGAACTAAACACAAATAATGATATGTATGCAGAGAAGATATGCAAAGAATGCTAAGATGAATGATTACTTATGGCTCTCAGCTTAATCCTCGTTTCAAACTGATTCCTACATCACGCGATGAGACTGTCCTTCTCCATATCGAAGCAGAACAGTCAAAAACGTTTACTCCAAAACGACTCAAATGGCACGAGATTACAATTCCTGAAGAATTTCAAATCGAAAATGCTCAAGCACCTCCTCATATAGAACGCACTGAGATTTCTCAAATTATTGAAGAATCAAATGGCAATATCCTCATAAGATTTAATTCTATGCGAGAACAAGGTTCATGTTCTCACTCTCCCGAAACCAAGCGGTATTCATTTGCGTAATCACTTTCTACATTTCGGATGCCTCTTCCTATTCATGTACATCATACTGCTCCTATTCCTGAGGTATCTAAATCTCCTCCTTCATCTCCAACTGCATCTCAAATGAAAGGTGAAATTGATGTTATTCATCAGATAAAAAACATTGATTTTGCGTCCTTAGAACAAGATATTTTTTGAATCGTAAAATGATGAAAAAAAGAAATTGGTTTTTTCCAATTAGATTCATTTTATCAAACAAAAAATTAAACAAGAATGGATTTACGATATTAATAGGTTAAACACTCCTTTTGATTTTTTTCTGTTGGTTAGAATATTTTTTTAATCAAACAAGGTTTTTGACTGAAAAAGATTTTCTCAAAATATCTCATATAAATGTTCATACAAATTTAGCAAAAAAAATGGACATTATCCGATGGTAATACTATTACTCAAATTCATCCACCACTTCAATCTCTTCGTATAGACACTCCTTTCCGGTGAAATTATTGCTTCTCCATTTAAACGGGGAAAAGACAATGATGATTCTATTCAAATCGATGATATCAAAAAAATTTATCATCAAAACAATTATTCCAATCAGATCCTACATACTATTGCTACTCAAGTTGATGCTTTATCAACAGAGATTAAATCAATTTCTAAGCCTCATAGTCCCAGATTTCCTGCTAGTTATTCCTCTCCTCATTTCCAACCAAATATACTATCTAAAGCTCAAGAAACAACACTTCTACGTCCAACATCTTCTCTGCCCATCCCATCCTCTCCTTTATTACACAAAATATCTCAAACTCTGGAAAAAATTAATTCCAATCTCCCTAGCTCATCCAAAATTAATACCATAGATCAAGAAAATCCAGATGTATTAAGTTCTTCAAATGACTCTTCTAGTCTTTCGTTTTCTAGTCTTTCCTCTTCCAACGAACTTATTTCAAAAATTCATCAAGTTGAAGATTCCTTCTTGGAACCTACAGAGGTTAACAAAATTCGTCAATTCAAATCTCGTCACTATTCAAATCCTCGTTGGAAACAGGCCGAAACAAGGACTTATTATCCACGACCTACTCCTCCGGATATTCAATATGAAGAACGTGCTAAATTCCATACCGCACATTATGATGGCGGTTCTATTACAAATTGGAACATTGATGGCAAAATGTGAGTATGAAATACTCAACACATTGCAAGAAATGGGTATGGCCAAGATTGCATACAAAGTTCACAACATCCCTGATAAAAACGCAGCAATGTTTTTAGTTGCTGGTTTCACAGGACAATTAAAATATTGGTGGGACAATTCATTAACTCTTGAAGACAAAATAGCCATTCTCGATCATACTATAGAACATGAGGACGAACAAGGTAATATTTCATTAGAAAATGATGCATGTGATTTTTTACTCATTACTATTTCCATGCATTTTGTTGGAAACCCAAAAGAAGAACTTTCTTCGCAAAAAATATTTTTGACAAATTTAAGATGTCCAACTTTAACAGATTTTAGCTGGTATAAAGATATGTTTTTAACATATGTACTCAAACGCCCAGATTGCAATGCTCCATTTTGGAAAGAAAAATTTATTACTGGTTTACCAAACTTATTTTCTCAACGCATTATTACAAATCTTAAAAAAAGAAATGGGTTTAGAACAAATTGATTTCAATATTATAACTTATGGCCAACTTTTTTGCATTCATTAAACAAGAAGCATTATCTCGCATGTCAAGAATTGAAATTTCAAGCCAAATATGGTAGTGAGCGTCGAGAACTTGGTTCCTTCAGTGAAGCCTTTGGAATTACAGGGAATTAAGGCCCCTTCGCTCAACTCAAACGACGTTCTTTCCAACGACCGACAAGGCATTCAAGACGACTGTATCGCAATTCCAAACCATCTCCTCCAGAATTTTACAAACATCCACGTAAATCTCGCAAAAATCGTTATTCTAACTCAAAGCAATTTACTAAAATTATTTGTTACAAATGTGGCAAACCAGGACATAAAGCAGATATGTGTCGAAGCAAGAAGATTACTACCATTTTGGATCAATTTCCGGAACTAGACAAAGAATTGAAAGAGAAATTGCATATATCCTTGGTTCAAGATGATTTCGATCCTCAACCGGATGATTTTCAAGAATACAAAGCAGAGCATGTATGATGATAATATTTCCTCTCCTTGTGCTTGCAAAGTTATCAATATGATCAAACATTCTTCGGATAATACAAACCCAAAGATCAAAAAGAACTCATATTTGATATCATTCAAGACCTTCCTCCCCGAAGCTCAAAAAAGACAACTTGAAAAACTCAAAACCCTCATTCTTCGAGAAGAATCCAGCTTCGCTCAACTCATTGAACCATTCAAGATTTCAAAAATGTTTGATCGCTATCCAAATCTTAATCCTCCAATTCGTCAACATAGCACAAACTGAATTGCAAACAGAGATTCGTTCAGTAAAAAGCACAAGTCAAAGAACTCAAAGAACGTGTATTCTCAATAGAAACCAAGAATTTAGAATTAGATACGCAAATCGCTTTATTACAATCGCGAACATCTAAAGGTAAAGAAATTCTTCTCGATTCTCATATTCCGATTTTCCATATGCCGAAATTCCTATGCCAGTATTAATCCGAAAGATTCTCAATTTATTTCCATTATTGACAAAATTACATTTCAAAAAATGGAACATATATGTTACAATTTCAATTGGGACTTTTCAAGCTAACGCTTTATGACTATGCCTGGGACAATAGCGCAGATCAAAGTTGCATCAAAGATGGATTGATTCCTATTAAGTATTACGCTCCAACATATGAATCTCTAGTTACCGCAAACGGTATGCCTCTACGAGTCAAAGGTAAACTTGTCAAAACAAACTATTTGCAACGATCATTATTGCTTCAAACATCAATTCATTGTTGTTAGTGATTTAAATACTGAGATCATTTTGGGTACTCCATTTCTTACTCGATTTATCCATTTTTGGGTTAATCAACATGGTTTGGGTACCAAAATCATGGGAAACCCGATTATTTTCAAATTTTTGAATCTGCACAAACAAAAAGAATTATTTTTGTTACAAGAAAATTCTATTTACAAACAAATTAATACTATTCAAAGATTTCAAAATAAAATAAATTTTTTTAAAAGAAGATCTTTCTTATACAAGAATTGAAGAACAATCGCAAACTTCTCAAATTCAACAAAGAATTTTAAATTTTCAAAATTTATTTATAAAAGAAGTTTGTGCTGATATTCCAAATGCGTTTTGGGATCGAAAGCAACATATTGTTTCGCTTCCTTATGAAAAAGATTTTTCTGAAAAAAACATTCCTACAAAAGCACGTCCAATTCAAATGAATCATGATTTACTTGAAGTATGCAAAAAGGAGATTCACGATTTACTTGCAAAGAAACTAATTCGCCCCTCCAAATCTCCATGGAGTTGTGCAGCTTTTTTATGTAATGAATCAAGCTTTTGAAAAGGAACGCGGTGTTCCTAGGCTCGTCATCAATTACAAACCCCTCAACAATGTCTTGCAATGGATTCGATATCCCATTCCAAATAAAAAAGATTTACTCAAACGTCTATATAATGCAAAATTATTTTCCAAATTCGATATGAAATCAGGATTCTGGCAGATTCAAATTGCAGATCAAGATCGCTACAAAACAGCATTCACAGTTCCCTTTGGACATTACGAATGGAACGTCATGCCTTTTGGACTCAAAAATGCTCCTTCTGAATTTCAACATATTATGAATGATATTTTCAATCCTTATACGACATTCATTATTGTTTATATTGATGATGTCTTATTATTTTCAGACTCTATTGATCAACATTTTAAACATTTACAAACATTTCTTCAGGTTGTCAAACGAAATGGTTTAGTTGTTTCTGCACCTAAACTTAAATTCTTTCAAACTCAAATACGATTTTTAGGGCATAATATTTACAAAGGTACTCTTACACCTATTCATCGTGCTCTTGAGTTTGCTGATAAATTTCCAGATGAAATTAAAGATATAAATCAATTACAAAGATTTCTTGGTTGTCTTAATTATTTGTCCGACTTTTTTTCCAAATCTAAGACAAATTTGTGCTCCTTTATATCAAAGATTGAAAAAAGATCCTCCCCGCATGGTCTCATACACATACTCAAATTGTTCGCATGTTAAAACTAAAAGCAAAAACATTACCATGTATGTCCATTCCTCATCCATCTCGCATTCATGATAGTTGAAACAGATGCATCCGATTTAGGATATGGTGGCATTTTGAAACAACGCTTTGAATCATTCATCACATGAACATTTAGTTAGATACCATAATGGTCTATGGCTCTGACCGCAAAAAAACTTATTCAACTCATCAAAAAGAAATTTTAAGTATTGTTTTATGCATTTCAAAATTTCAAGATGATTTATACAACAAAAGATTTTTATTACGCATTGATTGTAAATCCGCAAAAGAAATTTTACAAAAAGATGTTCAAAATCTTGTTTCAAAACAAATTTTTTGCTCGTTGGCAAGCAATTCTATCTCGCTTTTGACTTTGATATTGAATATATCAAAGGTACTCAAAATTCTTTACCCGATTTTCTAACGAGAGAATTCCTTACAGCTTCCTCACCATGAGTAAACACAAAGACAAAGAGAAATCTTCCAAACAACTGATTCAAAGTTCTCATGATTATGAGATGAAATCCAGCTTCTTCTTTCATTCAAACACCAAACAAACTTCACATTCTTTCTTCGCTACCACCCAAACAATCTCCCTGTTTCCCTTCTTATTCATTATGCCAGACATCCTCTTACGGATTATTTCAAAGATCATACAATGTTATATTACTGTATTTTCAACAAAGAAACAGATCATCGTCAATATGATGAAACACTCACTATCAACTTTCCTACAATATTACAATCACTGGATATGCCGTTTATTCAATTTCCCGCCATCTTATCAAACTATATGATTGTTTGACTTACGGAAGAACACGAATTCAATATGACATGGGTATATGCTCGTTTTCATATAATAGTTATTATTATCCTCCATTGTACCTATATCACAGTTGTGATAACGAAATTGAAATTATGTTCAAATTTTTCATCCCCCACGCCATAAAAATTCAAGATTCCTGGATTGAATATCAAGAGCGAGTTTCTGAATCAGAATCTAACTGAGGAGTTATCAGTTCAAACACATTTATTCAACGGATTGTCCATTATCACTCATCAGAGAATTCAAAATCAAATGGTGGACTGGGTATTCTGTAGATCTCTGTTCACAAGACACAGTACTCAAATTTATTCAACATAATCAACTAGTGCAACGCAGTTTTCAACATTTATCCAAAGGCATAGGTCCTTCAAACGTTGCGATTCAAACACCTGTTACAATCAAATCCTCTGCACCCACTACTCCTTCGAAACCAGAATCGTCAAATTCCAAGATTACTACTGCTGAAGACGAAGCAGCTCATTATGAAGAATTCCTACGATTCAAGGCATTTCAACAACAATTCAAACAGGAAAAATCTCATAGTCCGACATCTTCACAGGGATCGTCTACTGAATTTTTTGGTACTGATCCTATTGGCGGACAGGATCTCAATGATTTTTAATTTCTGTATGTGAAAAAAAAAAAATATATATATATATTATCGATTACTTAGCTCTCAGCTTAATCCTCGTTTCAAACTGATTCCTACATCACGCGATGAGACTGTCCTTCTCCATATTGAAGCAGAACAGTCAAAAACGTTTACTCCAAAACGACTCAAATGGCACGAGATTACAATTCCTGAAGAATTTCAAATCGAAAATGCTCAAGCACCTCCTCATATAGAACGCACTGAGATTTCTCAAATTATTGAAGAATCAAATGGCAATATCCTCATAAGATTTAATTCTATGCGAGAACAAGGTTCATGTTCTCACTCTCCCGAACCAAGCGGTATTCATTTGCGTAATCACTTTCTACATTTCGGATGCCTCTTCCTATTCATGTACATCATACTGCTCCTATTCCCGAGGTTTCTAAATCTCCTCCTTCATCTCCAATCGCATCTCAAATGAAAGGTGAAATTGATGTTATTCATCGGATAAAAAAATATTGATTTTGCGTCTTTAGAACAAGATATTTTTGAATCAGAAAATGATGAAAAAAGAAATTGGTTTTTCCAATTAGATTCATTTTATCAAACAAAAATTAAACAAGAATGGATTTCTGATATTAATAGGTTAAATACTCCGTTTGATTTTTTCTGTTGGTTAGAATATTTTTTAATCAAACAAGGTTTTGACGAAAAATATTTTCTCAAAATATCTCATATAAATGTTCATACAAATTTAGCAAAAAAATGGAAATTATCTGATGGTAATACTATTACTCAAATTCATCCACCACTTCAATCTCTTCGTATAGACACTCCTTCTGGTGAAATTATTGCTTCTCCATTTAAAAGGGGAAAAGACAATGATGATTCTATTCAACTCGATGATATCAGAAAAATTTATCATCAGAACAATTATTCCAATCAGATCCTACATACTATTGCTACTCAAGTTGATTCTCTATCTACAGAGATTAAATCAATTTCTAAGCCTAATAGTCCCAAATTTCCTGCTAGTTACCATTAACCCGTTAGGGACCTCTCTACCACTTTAAACGGAATGACAAGAGGCGGAATAGCCACTCCTGTAGACCACCCGAGTCTCACGGGATGGTAACCACCTGGGGTCAGAGAGTCCGGCTTCGTCAAAACCAGGATCACCGGCGAGAGACCCCCCAGGTGTAGATGCCCGACTAAGCTCGGGTCCAACAGGGCTATGGCTCTGATACCAATAAGACCCAGGTGAAAATAATGTAAGAAATAATTTAACAATTGAACGAACTAATTCAAAAATTAATGAAAGCTTACTTGAATTTAATGCTTGAAAACTATACCAAATAAGACCCAGGTGAAAATAATTGAAACTAATTTACCAATTGACCAAACGCAAAAATGAATGAAAGCCAAATAAGACCCAGGTGAAAATAATTGAAACTAATTTACCAATTGACCAAACGCAAAAATGAATGAAAGCTTACTTGAATTTAATTCTTGAAAACTTGAAGATAGATGGAAGTTGATAAAGTTGCTAAGTGTTGTGGGAATGATTTTCTAAAAGACTTCTGAGAAAGATTGTGTAAAACATGCTTATGTTTTTTGAATACAGTTGAGCTAGTCTATTTATAGACATGATTTGAATGTCATTTGTCTTGAATCTTCATTTGATGTGCATTTGAATTTGAATTTCATTTCTTTGGAATCTGCAGGACAATAATGGAGCGGGAATAATGGAGGACGTGGGTCCCTCCACGTGGGCTTGTCTGCAGGTGCAATAATGGCGTGTGGGTCCCGCCACTTTGCTTTTACTATTCACCTTTTGACTTTTTTGCACAGGGCGTAATCATGCTCGTCTCGTCATGATTCGTTTGACTCGCTTTTTCTGCCTTTTGACTGCTTTTTGACTCGCTTTTCAGTTGTCTCCTAAAGTGATAGACATCATTATGATGTCTAAACCCTAGCATACTTATTATAGCTATTATACAATTATTACATCTATTTGACATCTATTTGACATCTATTTGACATAATTATTAAGTATTACAAGAATAGAAAATTGCGGGAATTTATCCAATCTTCAAATCGGCGTGGGAACGATGGGACCACTTTACCCAGGGAACACCCTTTTTCTGCTGGGCTTACCAACGGATTTATAAGTCGACCAACATCTTACCAACACGTAGAGGAGAAAATTAAATATCTTCTCGCCGTTTTTACATACGGGAATTAAAAATCATTGAGATCCCTGTCCGCTAATAGGATCGGTACCAAAAAACTCGGTAGACGAACCCCGTGAAGATGTCGGACGATGAGATTTTTTCCTGTTTGAATTGTTGTTGAAATGCCTTGAATCGTAGGGAATTCTTCATAATGAGCTGCTTCGTCTTCAGCAGTAGTAATCTTGGAATTTGACGATTCTGGTTTCGAAGGAGTAGTGGGTGCAGAGGATTTGATTGTAACAGGTGTTTGAATCGCAACGTTTGAAGGACCTATGCCGTTGGATAAATGTTGAAAACTGCGTTGCACTAGTTGATTATGTTGAATAAATTTGAGTACTGTGTCTTGTGAACAGAGATCTACAGAATACCCAGTCCACCATTTGATTTTGAATTCTCTGATGAGTGATAATGGAAAATCCTTGGAATAAATTTGTTTGAACTGATAACTCCAGCAGAATATCCAAGGAACCCGAAGTTCGGCATAGAAGTGGAGTGGAATTGAATAGGCAGGGCCTGTCATCTTTTTGACCCAAGTTTGAAATCCAAGTTTAGGAATAGGTGGTAATATGTCGGGTAGACTACCGAAGTGAATCCACCATTCATGAAACCAAATTGGAAATTCTTTGGGACAGTGTTGATGGAAAATAAAAAACCAAGAATGATCAAAAGGTCGTTTGAAAAATGTTCTATACCAAGCCATTTTATAATCTTGATAGGTGTAACCAGTTGGAATAAAATTGACGGTAAATTCTTTTTGTAGTCCAAATGGATGACCATTACGAAGCCTTGAGTATTTTCTTAATAACACATTTTGAATAAGCAATGCGGCTGAGGGGTTTTTTGAATCGGGTGTATGCGTAATGTCAACGGATTTTGAATCAACAAGAATTAATTCATAAAATGTTTGAGTTTGCATTGGATAATCTGGAAGCCAATGGCATCCGGTAGGAAAAACTCTTTGAACTAAATTTTTTAAAGCTTTGAAGTCAGGAGTTTACGTAAAAGAAGTAAGGAATAAAGTTTCCGTGACAGGTTTGAGGAAATATTGAGTATTGGTTGAGGAGGCATTTGGAGTTGAAGAAGGAGGTGGTATAGGAATATTTTGTAGTTTGTATGATGGGGTTGCGGCTGCCATTACATACGTGAGTGGTGGAAAGTCTTGAAGAGCTTGAAATCGGTTTGGTGTTTGAAGAAAAGAAGAAGCTGGGTCTTCATCTCATAATCATGAGAACTTTGAATCTGTTGTTTTGAAGTTTTCTCTTTGTCTTTGAGTTTACTCATGGTGAGGAATTGTAAGGAATTCTCTCGTTAGAAAATCGGGTAAAGAATTTTGAGTACCTTTGATATATTCAATATCAAAGTCAAAAGCAGATAGAATTGCTTGCCAACGAGCAAAAATTTGTTTTGAAACAAGATTTTGAACATCCTTTTGTAAAATTTCTTTTGCGATTTACAATCAATGCGTAATAAAAAATCTTTTGTTGTATAAATCATCTTGAAATTTTGAAATACATAAAACAATACTTAAAATTTCTTTTTTGACAGTTGAATAATTTTTTTGCGGTCCGAGCCATAGACCACTATGGTATCTAACTAAATGTTCATGTGATGAATGATTCAAACGTTGTTTCAAAAATGCCACCATATCCTACATCCGATGCATCGGTTTCAACTATCATGAATGCGAGATGGATGAGGAATGGACATACATGGTAATGTCTTTGCTTTTATTTTTAGCATGCGAACAATTTGAGTATGTGTGTGAGACCCATGCAGGAGGATCTTTTTGTAATCTTTGGTATAAAGGAGCACAAATTTGTCTTAAATTTGGAAAAAAGTCAGACAAATAATTGAGACAACCAAGAAATCTTTGTAATTGATTTATATCTTTAATTTCATCCGGAAATTTATCGACGAAACTCAAGAGCACGATGAATAGGTGTAAGAGTACCTTTGTAAATATTATGCCCTAAAAATCGTATTTGAGTTTGAAAGAATTTAAGTTTAGGTGCAGAAACAACTAAACCATTTCGTTTGACAACTTTCGAAGAAATGTTTGTAAATGTTTAAAATGTTGATCAATAGAGTCGAAAATAATAAGACATCATCAATATAAACAATAATGAATGTCGTATAAGGATTGAAAATATCATTCATAATATGTTGAAATTCGGAAGGAGCATTTTTGAGTCCAAAAGGCATGACGTTCCATTCGTAATGTCCAAAGGGAGCTGTGAATGCTTTGTTTTGTAGCGATCTTGATCTGCAATTTGAATCGCGGAATCCCGATTTCATATCGAATTTGGAAAATAATTTTTGCCTTATATAGACGTTTGAGTAAATCTTTTTTATTTGGAATGGGATATCGAATCCATTGCAAGACATTGTTGAGGGGTTTGTAATTGATGACGAGCCTAGGAACACCGCGTTCCTTTTCAGCTGATTCATTACATAAAAAGTTGCACAACTCCATGGAGATTTGGAGGGGCGAATTAGTTTCTTTGCAAGTAAATCGTGAATCTCCTTTTTGCATACTTCAAGTAAATCATGATTCATTTGAATTGGGACGTGCTTTTGTAGGAATGTTTTTCTCGGGAAAAAATCTTTTTTCATAAGGAAGCGAAACAATATGTTGTTTTCGATCCCAAAACGCATTTGGAATATCAGCACAAACTTCTTTTATAAATAAATTTTGAAAATTTAAAATTCTTTGTTGAATTTGAGAAGTTTGCGGTTGTTCTTCAATTCTTGTATAAGAAAGATCTTCTTTTTAAAAAAATTTATTTTATTTTGAAATCTTTGAATAGTATTAATTTGTTTGTAAATAGAATTTTCTTGTAACAAAAAATAATTCTTTTTTGTTTGACGAGATTTAAAAATTTGAAAACAAGCTGAGTTTCCCATGATTTTGGTACCCAAACCATGTTGATTAACCCAAAATGGATAAATTTGCGTAAGAAATGGAGTACCTAAAATGATCTCAGTATTTAAATCACTAACAACAATGAATTGATGTTTGAAACAATAATGATCGTTGCAAATAGTTTGTTTTGACAAGTTTACCTTTGACCCTGTAGAGGCATACCGTTTGCGGTAACTAGAGATTCATATGTTGGAGCGTAATACTTAATAGGAATCAATCCATCTTTGATGCAACTTTGATCTGCACCGCTGTCCAGCATAGCTGTAAACGTTGCTTGAAAAGTCCCAATTGAAATTGTAACATATATGTTCCATTTTTGAAATGTAATTTTGTCAATAATGGAAATAAATTGAGAATCTTTCGGATTAATACCTGGCATAGGAATTTCGGCATATGGAAAATCTGGAATATGAGAATCAGGAAGAATTTCTTTACCTTTAGATGTTCGCGATTGTAATAAAGCGATTTGCGTATCTAATTCTAAATTCTTGGTTTCTATTGAGAATACACGTTCTTTGAGTTCTTTGACTTGTGCTTTTAATGAACGAATCTCTGTTTGCAATTCTGTTGTGCTATGTTGACGAATTGGAGGATTAAGATTTGGATAGCGATCAAACATTTTTGAAATACTGAATGGTTCAATGAGTCGAGCAGAACTGGATTCTTCTCGAAGAATGAGGGTTTTGAGTTTTTCAAGTTGTCTTTTTTGAGCTTCAGGAGGAAGGTCTTGAATGATATCAAATATGAGTTCTTTTTGATCTTTGGCTGTATTATCTGAAGAATGTTTGATCATATTGATAACTTTGCAAGCACAAGGAGAGGAAATATTATCATCATACATGCTTCTTTGTATTCTTGAAAATCATCCCGGTTGAGGATCGAAATCATCTTGAACCAAGGATATATGCAATTTCTCTTTCAATTCTTTGTCTAGTTCGGAAATTGATCCAAAATTGTAGTAATCTTCTTGCTTCGACACACATCTGCTTTATGTCCTGGTTTGCCACATTTATAACAAATAATTTTAGTAAATTGCTTTGAGTTAGAATAACGATTTTTGCGAGATTTACGTGGATGTTTGTAAAATTCTGGAGGAGATGGTTTGGAATTGCGGTACCGTCGTCTTGAATGCCTTGTCGGTCGTTGGAAAGAACGTCGTTTGAGTTGAGCAGAAGGGGCCTTAATTCCTGTAATTCCAAAGGCTTCACAGAAGGAACCAAGTTCTCGACGCTCACTACCATATTTGGCTTGAAATTTCAATTCTTGACATGCAGATAATGCTTCTTGTTTAATGAATGCAAAAAGTTGGCCATAAGTTATAATATTGAAATCAATTTGTTCTAAACCCATTTCTTTTTTAAGATTTGTAATAATGCGTTGAGAAAATAAGTTTGGTAAACCGAGTAATAAATTTTTCTTTCCAAAATGGAGCATTGCAATGCAGTCGTTTGAGTACATATGTTAAAAACATATCTTTATACCAGCTAAAATCAGTTAAAGTTGGACATCTTAAATTTGTCAAAAATATTTTTTGCGGGAAGATAGTTCTTCTTTTGGGTTTCCAACAAAATGCATGGAAATAGTAATGAGTAAAAAAATCACATGCATCATTTTCTAATGAAATATTACCTTGTTCGTCCTCATGTTCTATAGTATGATCGAGAATGGCTATTTTGTCTTCAAGAGTTAATGAATTGTCCCACCAATATTTTAATTGTCCCTGTGAAACCAGCAACTAAAAACATTGCTGCGTTTTTATCGGGGGATGTTGTGAACTTTGTATGCAATCTTGGCCATACCCATTTCTTGCAATGTGTTGAGTATTTCATACTCACTTTTGCCATCAATGTTCCAATTTGTAATAGAACTGCCATCATAATGTGCGGTATGGAATTTAGCACGTTCTTCATATTGAATATCCGGAGGAGTAGGTCGTGGATAATAAGTCCTTGTTTCGGCCTGTTTCCAACGAGGATTTGAATAGTGACGAGATTTGAATTGACGAATTTTGTTAACCTCTGTAGGTTCCAAGAAGGAATCTTCAACTTGATGAATTTTTGAAATAAGTTCGTTGGAAGAGGAAAGACTAGAAAACGAAAGACTAGAAGAGTCATTTGAAGAACTTAATACATCTGGATGTTCTTGATCTATGGTATTAATTTTGGATGAACTAGGAAGATTAGAATTAATTTTTTCCAGTGTTTGAGATATTTTGTGTAATAAAGGAGAGGATGGGATGGGCAGAGAAGATGTTGGACGTAGCAGTGTTGTTTCTTGAGCTTTAGATAGTATATTTGGTTGGAAATGAGGAGAGGAATAACTAGCAGGAAATCTGGGACTATTAGGCTTAGAAATTGATTTAATCTCTGTAGATAGAGAATTAACTTGAGTAGCAATAGTATGTAGGATCTTATTGGAATAATTGTTCTGATGATAAATTTTTCTGATATCATCGAGTTGAATAGAATCATCATTGTCTTTTCCCCTTTTAAATGGAGAAGCAATAATTTCACCAGAAGGAGTGTCTATACGAAGAGATTGAAGTGGTGGATGAATTTGAGTAATAGTATTACCATCAGATAATTTCCATTTTTTTGCTAAATTTGTATGAACATTTATATGAGATATTTTGAGAAAATCTTTTTCGTCAAAACCTTGTTTGATTAAAAAAATATTCTAACCAACGGGAAAAAAATCAAACGGAGTATTTAACCTATTAATATCGAAATCCATTCTTGTTTAATTTTTGTTTGATAAAATGAATCTAATTGGAAAAAACCAATTTCTTTTTTTCATCATTTTTCGATTCAAAAAATATCTTGTTCTAAAGACGCAAAATCAATATTTTTTTATCGATGAATAACATCAATTTCACCTTTCATTTGAGATGCGATTGGAGATGAAGGAGGAGATTTAGAAACCTCGGGAATAGGAGCGAGTATGATGTACATGAATAGGAAGAGGCATCCGAAATGTAGAAAGTGATTACGCAAATGAATACCGCTTGGTTACGGAGAGTGAGAACATGAACCTTGTTCTCGCATAGAATTAAATCTTATGAGGATATTGCCATTTGATTCTTCAATAATTTGAGAAATCTCAGTGCGTTCTATATGAGGAGGTGCTTGAGCGTTTTCGATTTGAAATTCTTCAGGAATTGTAATCTCGTGCCATTTGAGTCGTTTTGGAGTAAACGTTTTTGACTGTTCTGCTTCAATATGGAGAAGGACAGTCTCATCGCGTGATGTAGGAATCAGTTTGAAACGAGGATTAAGCTGAGAGCTAAGTAATCGATAATATATACGATACATAACCACGAATTGTTCGGTGAGTTTTTCAAACTCATCACCTTGAAGATGAATATCTAATACTAATGAATTCAGAATCAAAGGATCTGTTAAAGAAACAGAATAATTTGGAGCACAATTGAAATAAATAGGACCATTGCAAATATTAGTTTGAATCATAGCAAGTAATGAGGATTTGTAGCTTTTTAAACGTTTATCGCGTAAAGCTAAATAGATAGGAGCATCAACTCCAAGATGAACTAAAGGTTTCACAGCAACTTGAATTAAACCAAAATGAATATATCGAAAGCCTTTTTCAGAATATTTTTGTAATGAAACTTTTGATAAAAGAGGAATTGTTTGAAATTTTTCTTGAATATTCATCGTCTCTTCATGAGTTTTAATTGAAAAAGCTGTTTTGAAATCAAATGTTCCAACTTTGTAAATAGTTTCAATTTGTTCTTCTGGAATAGTCCAGTCATTGAAATTGTATGAAATTTGTTCTTCCTTACTATGAATAACTCGTCGGGAATCCAGGCTAGAACCGGAAGAAAACATTCTTCTCATCAAATTTGCCATCTTTAATGCATAGAAATCATGTTATGAGTCTAGATGCAACTACTAATGCGGGACCAACGGGACCACAGTACCGGGAACACCTATTCCGATGAGGCTTACCAACGGCTTTACCTGCTGACCAAGCGTCTGACCAACACACAGAGATGAACTAAACACAAATAATGATATGTATGCAGAGAAGATATGCAAAGAATGCTAAGATGAATGAAGACTTATGGCTCTGATACCAAATAAGACCCAGGTGAAAATAATTGAAACTAATTTACCAATTGACCAAACGCAAAAATGAATGAAAGCCAAATAAGACCCAGGTGAAAATAATTGAAACTAATTTACCAATTGACCAAACGCAAAAATGAATGAAAGCTTACTTGAATTTAATTCTTGAAAACTTGAAGATAGATAGAAGTTGATAAAGTTGCTAAGTGTTGTGGGAATGATTTTCTAAAAGACTTCTGAGAAAGATTGTGTAAAACATGCTTATGTTTTTTGAATACAGTTGAGCTAGTCTATTTATAGACATGATTTGAATGTCATTTGTCTTGAATCTTCATTTGATGTGCATTTGAATTTGAATTTCATTTCTTTGGAATCTGCAGGACAATATTTTTACATACGAGAATTAAAAATCATTGAGATCCCTGTCCGCTGATAGGATCGGTACCAAAAAACTCGGTAGACGAACCACAGTGAAGATGTCGGACTATGAGATTTTTTCCCTGTTTGAATTGTTGTTGAAATGCCTTGAATCGTAGGAATTCTTCATAATGAGTCGCTTCGTCTTCGGCAGTAGTAATCTTGGAATTTGACGATTACGGTTTCGAAAGGAGTAGTGGGTGCGAGAGGATTTGATTGTAGCAGGGTGTTTGAATCGCAACGTTTGAAGGACCTATGCCTTTGGATAAATGTTGAAAAGCTGCGTTGCACTAGTTGATTATGTTGAATAAATTTGAGTCATCGTGTCTTGTGAACAGAGATCTACGAGAATACCCGAGTCCACCATTTGATTTTGAATTCTACGATGAGTGATAATGGAAAATCCTTGGAATAAATTTGTTTGAGCTGATAACTCCAGCGAGAATATCCAAGGAACCCGAAGTTCGGCATAGAAGTGGAGTGGAATTGAATAGGCGGGGGCCTGTCATCTTTTTGACCCAAGTTTGAAATCCAAGTTTAGGAATAGGTGGTAATATGTCGGGTAGACTACGAAGTGAATCCACCATTCATGAAACCAAATTGGAAATTCTTTGGGGACGAGTGTTGATGGAAAATAAAAAACCAAGAATGATCAAAAGGTCGTTTGAAAAATGTTCTATACCAAGCCATTTTATAATCTTGATAGGTGTAACCCGGTTGGAATAAAATTGACGGTAAATTCTTTTTGTAGTCCAAATGGATGACCATTACGAAGCCTTGAGTATTTTCTTAATAACACATTTTGAATAAGCAATGCGGCGAGGGGTTTTTTGAATGCGGTGTATGCGTAATGTCAACGGATTTTGAATCAACAAGAATTAATTCATAAAATGTTTGAGTTTGCATTGGATAATCCGGAAGCCAATGGCATCCGGTAGGAAAAACTCTTTGAACTAAATTTTTTTAAAGCTTTGAAGTCGGGAGTTTACGTAAAAAGAAGTAAGGAATAAAGTTTCAGTGACGGGTTTGAGGAAATATTGAGTATTGGTTGAGGAGGCATTTGGAGTTGAAGAAGGAGGTGGTATAGGAATATTTTGTAGTTTGTATGATGGGGTTGCGGCTGCCATTACATACGTGAGTGGTGGAAAGTCTTGAAGAGCTTGAAATCGGTTTGGTGTTTGAAGAAAAGAAGAAGCTGGTCTTCATCTCATAATCATGAGAACTTTGAATCTGTTGTTTTGAAGTTTTCTCTTTGTCTTTGAGTTTACTCATGGTGAGGAATTGTAAGGAATTCTCTCGTTAGAAAATCGGGTAAAGAATTTTGAGTACCTTTGATATATTCAATATCAAAGTCAAAAGCGAATAGAATTGCTTGCCAACGAGCAAAAAATTTGTTTTGAAACAAGATTTTGAACATCTTTTTGTAAAATTTCTTTTGCGATTTACAATCAATGCGTAATAAAAATCTTTTGTTGTATAAATCATCTTGAAATTTTGAAATGCATAAAACAATACTTAAAATTTCTTTTTTGACGAGTTGAATAAGTTTTTTTTGCGGTCCGAGCCATAGACCACTATGGTATCTAACTAAATGTTCATGTGATGAATGATTCAAACGTTGTTTCAAAATGCCACCATATCCTAAATCGATGCATCGGTTTCAACTATCATGAATGCGAGATGGATGAGGAATGGACATACATGGTAATGTCTTTGCTTTTAGTTTTTAGCATGCGAACAATTTGAGTATGTGTATGAGACCATGCGGGAGGATCTTTTTTCAATCTTTGATATAAAGGAGCACAAATTTGTCTTAGATTTGGAAAAAAAGTCGGACAAATAATTAAGACAACCAAGAAATCTTTGTAATTGATTTATATCTTTAATTTCATCCGGAAATTTATCGAGCAAACTCAAGAGCACGATGAATAGGTGTAATAGTACCTTTGTAAATATTATGCCCTAAAAAATCGTATGTGAGTTTGAAAGAATTTAAGTTTAGGTGCGAAACAACTAAACCATTTCGTTTGACAACTCTGAAGAAATGTTTGTAAATGTTTAAAATGTTGATCAATAGAGTCCGAAAATAATAAGACATCATCAATATAAACAATAATGAATGTCGTATAAGGATTGAAAATATCATTCATAATATGTTGAAATTCGGAAGGAGCATTTTTGAGTCCAAAAGGCATAACGTTCCATTCGTAATGTCCAAAGGGAGCTGTGAATGCTTTGTTTTGTAGCGATCTTGATCCGCAATTTGAATCTGCCCGGGAATCCCGATTTCATATCGAATTTGGAAAATAATTTTTGCCTTATATAGACGTTTGAGTAAATCTTTTTTTATTTGGAATGGGATATCGAATCCATTGCAAAACATTGTTGAGTGGTTTGTAATTGATGACGAGCCGAGGAACACCGCGTTCCTTTTCAAAGCTTGATTCATTACATAAAAAAGCTGCACAACTCCATGGAGATTTGGAGGGGCGAATTAGTTTCTTTGCAAGTAACTCTTGAATCTCTTTTTTGCATACTTCAAGTAAATCATGATTCATTTGAATTGGACGTGCTTTTGTAGGAATGTTTTTTCTCGGAAAAAATCTTTTTTCATAAGGAAGCGAAACAATATGTTGTTTTCGATCCCAAAACGCATTTGGAATATCAGCACAAACTTCTTTTATAAATAAATTTTGAAAATTTAAAATTCTTTGTTGAATTTGAGAAGTTTGCGGTTGTTCTTCAATTCTTGTATAAGAAAGATCTTCTTTTAAAAAAATTAATTTTATTACGAAATCTTTGAATAGTATTAATTTGTTTGTAAATAGAATTTTCTTGTAACAAAAAATAATTCTTTTTGTTTGACGAGATTCAAAAATTTGAAAATAACTGGGTTTCCCATGATTTTGGTACCCAAACCATGTTGATTAACCCCAGAAATGGATAAATACGAGTAAGAAATGGAGTACCCAAAATGATCTCAGTATTTAAATCACTAACAACAATGAATTGATGTTTGAAGCAATAATGATCGTTGCAAATAGTCTGTTTTGACAAGTTTACCTTTGACTCGTAGAGGCATACCGTTTGCGGTAACTAGAGATTCATATGTTGGAGCGTAATACTTAATAGGAATCAATCCATCTTTGATGCAACTTTGATCTGCGCATTTGTCCGAGCATAGTCAGTAAGCGTTGCTTGAAAAGTCCCAATTGAAAATTGTAACATATATGTTCCATTTTTGAAATGTAATTTTGTCGATAATGGAAATAAATTGAGAATCTTTCGGATTAATACGGCATAGGAATTTCGGCATATGGAAAATCGGAATATGAGAATCAAGAAGAATTTCTTTACCTTTAGATGTTCGCGATTGTAATAAAGCGATTTGCGTATCTAATTCTAAATTCTTGGTTTCTATTGAGAATACACGTTCTTTGAGTTCTTTGACTTGTGCTTTTCATGAACGAATCTCTGTTTGCAATTCTGTTGTGCTATGTTGACGAATTGGAGGATTAAGATTTGGATAGCGATCAAACATTTTTTGAAATCTTGAATGGTTCAATGAGTTGAGCGAAGCTGGATTCTTCTCGAAGAATGAGGGTTTTGAGTTTTTCAAGTTGTCTTTTTTTGAGCTTCGGGAGGAAGGTCTTGAATGATATCAAATATGAGTTCTTTTTGATCTTTGGTTGTATTATCCGAAGAATGTTTGATCATATTGATAACTTTGCAAGCACAAGGAGAGGAAATATTATCATCATACATGCTGCTTTGTATTCTTGAAAATCATCCGGGTTGAGGATCGAAATCATCTTGAACCAAGGATATATGCAATTTCTCTTTCAATTCTTTGTCTAGTTCGGAAATTGATCCAAAATGGTAGTAATCTTCTTGCTTCGACACACATCTGCTTTAAGTCTCGGTTTGCCACATTTGTAACAAATAATTTTAGTAAATTGCTTTGAGTTAGAATAACGATTTTTTGCGAGATTTACGTGGATGTTTGTAAAATTCGGGAGGAGATGGTTTGGAATTGCGATACACGTCGTCTTGAATGCCTTGTCGGTCGTTGGAAAGAACGTCGTTTGAGTTGAGCGAAGGGGCCTTAATTACTGTAATTCCAAAGGCTTCACGAAGGAACCAAGTTCTCGACGCTCACTACCATATTTGGCTTGAAATTTCAATTCTTGACATGCGAGATAATGCTTCTTGTTTAATGAATGCAAAAAGTTGGCCATAAGTTATAATATTGAAATCAATTTGTTCTAAACCCATTTCTTTTTTTAAGATTTGTAATAATGCGTTGAGAAAATAAGTTTGGTAAACCCAGTAATAAATTTTTCTTTCCAAAATGGAGCATTGCAATCCAGTCGTTTGAGTACATATGTTAAAAACATATCTTTATACCGACTAAAATCAGTTAAAGTTGGACATCTTAAATTTGTCAAAAATATTTTTGCAGAAGATAGTTCTTCTTTTGGGTTTCCAACAAAATGCATGGAAATAGTAATGAGTAAAAAATCACATGCATCATTTTCTAATGAAATATTACCTTGTTCGTCCTCATGTTCTATAGTATGATCGAGAATGGCTATTTTGTCTTCAAGAGTTAATGAATTGTCCCACCAATATTTTAATTGTCTGTGAAACCAGCAACCAAAAAACATTGCTGCGTTTTTATCGGGGGATGTTGTGAACTTTGTATGCAATCTTGGCCATACCCATTTCTTGCAATGTGTTGAGTATTTCATACTCACTTTTGCCATCAATGTTCCAATTTGTAATAGAACTGCCATCATAATGAGCGGTATGAAATTTAGCACGTTCTTCATATTGAATATCCGGAGGCGTAGGTCGTGGGTAATAAGTCCTTGTCTCGGCCTGTTTCCAACGAGGATTTGAATAGTGACGACGAGATTTGAATTGACGAATTTTGTTAACCTCTGTAGGTTCTAAGAAGGAATCTTCAACTTGATGAATTTTTGAAATAAGTTCGTTTGAAGAGGAACGACTAGAAAACGAAAGATTAGAAGAGTCATTTGAAGAACTTAATACATCCGGATGTTCTTGATCTATGGTATTAATTTTGGATGAACTAGGAAGATTAGAATTAATTTTTTTCCGAGTGTTTGAGATATTTTTGTGTAATAAAGGAGAGGATGGGATGGGCAGAGAAGATGTTGGACGTAGCAGTGTTGTTTCTTGAGCTTTAGATAGTATATTTGGTTGGAAATGAGGAGAGGAATAACTAGCAGGAAATCTGGGACTATGAGGCTTAGAAATTGATTTAATCTCTGTTGATAAAGCATCAACTTGAGTAGCAATAGTATGTAGGATCTGATTGGAATAATTGTTTTGATGATAAATTTTTCTGATATCATCGAGTTGAATAGAATCATCATTGTCTTTTCCCCTTTTAAATGGAGAAGCAATAATTTCACCAGAAGGAGTGTCTATACGAAGAGATTGAAGTGGTGGATGAATTTGAGTAATAGTATTACCATCAGATAATGTCCATTTTTTTGCTAAATTTGTATGAACATTTATATGAGATATTTTGAGAAAATCTTTTTCGTCAAAACCTTGTTTGATTAAAAAATATTCTAACCAACGAGAAAAAAATCAAAAGGAGTGTTTAACCTATTAATATCGAAATCCATTCTTGTTTAATTTTTTGTTTGATAAAATGAATCTAATTGGAAAAAACCAATTTCTTTTTTTCATCATTTTACGATTCAAAAATATCTTGTTCTAAGGACGCAAAATCAATGTTTTTTTATCCGATGAATAACATCAATTTCACCTTTCATTTGAGATGCGGTTGGAGATGAAGGAGGAGATTTAGAAACCTCGGGAATAGGAGCGATATGATGTACATGAATAGGAAGAGGCATCCGAAATGTAGAAAGTGATTACGCAAATGAATACACGCTTGGTTACGGAGAGTGAGAACATGAACCTTGTTCTCGCATAGAATTAAATCTTATGAGGATATTGCCATTTGATTCTTCAATAATTTGAGAAATCTCAGTGCGTTCTATATGAGGAGGTGCTTGAGCATTTTCGATTTGAAATTCTTCAGGAATTGTAATCTCGTGCCATTTGAGTCGTTTTGGAGTAAACGTTTTTGAGCTGTTACGCTTCGATATGGAGAAGGGACGAGTCTCATCGCGTGATGTAGGAATCGGTTTGAAACGAGGATTAAGTCGAGAGCTAAGTAATCGATAATATATTCGATACATAACCACGAATTGTTCGGTGAGTTTCTCAAACTCATCACCTTGAAGATGAATATCTAATACTAATGAATTCGAGAATCAAAGGATGCGTTAAAGAAAACGAGAATAATTTGGAGCACAATTGAAATAAATAGGACCATTGCAAATATTAGTTTGAATCATAGCAAGTAATGAGGATTTGTAGCGTTTTAAACGTTTATCGCGTAAAGCTAAATAGATAGGAGCATCAACTCCAAGATGAACTAAAGGTTTCACAGCAACTTGAATTAAACCAAAATGAATATATCGAAAGCCTTTTTCAGAATATTTTTGTAATGAAACTTTTGATAAAAGAGGAATTGTTTGAAATTTTTCTTGAATATTCATCGTCTCTTCATGAGTTTTAACTGAAAAAGCTGTTTTGAAATCAAATGTTCCAACTTTGTAAATAGTTTCAATTTGTTCTTCTGGAATAGTCCAGTCATTGAAATTGTATGAAATTTGTTCTTCCTTACTATGAATAACTCGTCGGGAATCCAGGCTAGAACCGGAAGAAAACATTCTTCTCATCAAATTTGCCATCTTTAATGCATAGAAATCATGTTATGAGTCTAGATGCAACTACTAATGCGGGACCAACGGGACCACAGTACCGGGAACACCTATTCCGATGAGGCTTACCAAAGGCTTTACCTGCTGACCAAGCGTCTGACCAACACACAGAGATGAACTAAACACAAATAATGATATGTATGCAGAGAAGATATGCAAAGAATGCTAAGATGAATGATTACTTATGGCTCTGATACCATTAACCCGTTAGGGACCTCTCTACCACTTTAAACGGAATGACAAGAGGCGGAATAGCCACTCCTGTAGACCACCCGAGTCTCACGGGATGGTAACCACCTGGGGTCAGAGAGTCCGGCTTCGTCAAAACCAGGATCACCGGCGAGAGACCCCCCAGGTGTAGATGCCCGACTAAGCTCGGGTCCAACAGGGCTATGGCTCTGATACCAAATCAAACCCAGGTGAAAATAATTGAAACTAATTTACCAATTGACCAAACGCAAAAATGAATGAAAGCTTACTTGAATTTAATTCTTGAAAACTTGAAGATAGATAGAAGTTGATAAAGTTGCTAAGTGTTGTGGGAATGATTTTCTAAAAGACTTCTGAGAAAGATTGTGTAAAACATGCTTATGTCTTCTTGAATACATTTGAGCTAGTCTATTTATAGACATAATTTGAATGTCATTTGTCTTGAATCTTCATTTGATGTGCATTTGAATTTGAATTTCATTTCTTTGGAATCTGCAGGACAATAATGGAGCGGGAATAATGGAGGACGTGGGTCCCTCCACGTGGGCTTGTCTGCAGGTGCAATAATGGCGTGTGGGTCCCGCCACTTTGCTTTTACTATTCACCTTTTGACTTTTTTGCACAGGCGTAATCATGCTTTGTCTGTCATGATTCGTTTGATCGCTTTTTTGCTGCCTTTTGACCGCTTTTTGGCTGCTTTTCAGTTGTCTCCTAAAGTGATAGACATCATTATGATGTCTAAACCCTAGCATACTTATTATAGCTATTATACAATTATTACATCTATTTGACATCTATTTGACATAATTATTAAGTATTACAAGAATAGAAAATTGCAGAATTTATCCAATCTTCAAATCGGCGTGGGAACGATGGGACCACTTTCACGAGAACACCCTTTTTCTCGCGGGCTTACCAACGGATTTATAAGTCGACCAACATCTTACCAACACGTAGAGGAGAAAATTAAATATCTTCACGCCGTTTTTTTTTTTCAACGCATTATTACAAATCTTAAAAAAGAAATGGGTTTAGAACAAATTGATTTCAATATTATAACTTATGGCCAACTTTTTTGCATTCATTAAACAAGAAGCATTATCTCGCATGTCAAGAATTGAAATTTCAAGCCAAATATGGTAGTGAGCGTCGAGAACTTGGTTCCTTCTGTGAAGCCTTTGGAATTACAGGAATTAAGGCCCCTTCTGCTCAACTCAAACGACGTTCTTTCCAACGACCGACAAGGCATTCAAGACGACGGTACCGCAATTCCAAACCATCTCCTCCAGAATTTTACAAACATCCACGTAAATCTCGCAAAAATCGTTATTCTAACTCAAAGCAATTTACTAAAATTATTTGTTACAAATGTGGCAAACCAGGACATAAAGCAGATGTGTGTCGAAGCAAGAAGATTACTACAATTTTGGATCAATTTCCGGAACTAGACAAGGAATTGAAAGAGAAATTGCATATATCCTTGGTTCAAGATGATTTCGATCCTCAACCAGATGATTTTCAAGAATACAAACGATACGAGATGATGATAATATTTCCTCTCCTTGTGCTTGCAAAGTTATCAATATGATCAAACATTCTTCAGATAATACAGCCAAAGATCAAAAAGAACTCATATTCGATATCATTCAAGACCTTCCTCCTGAAGCTCAAAAAAGACAACTTGAAAAACTCAAAACCCTCATTCTTCGAGAAGAATCCAGTTCTGCTCGACTCATTGAACCATTCAGTATTTCAAAAATGTTTGATCGCTATCCAAATCTTAATCCTCCAATTCGTCAACATAGCACAACAGAATTGCAAACAGAGATTCGTTCAGTAAAAGCACAAGTCAAAGAACTCAAAGAACGTGTATTCTCAATAGAAACCAAGAATTTAGAATTAGATACGCAAATCGCTTTATTACAATCGCGAACATCTAAAGGTAAAGAAATTCTTCTTGATTCTCATATTCCAGATTTTCCATATGCCGAAATTCCTATGCCAGGAATTAATCCGAAAGATTCTCAATTTATTTCCATTATTGACAAAATTACATTTCAAAAATGGAACATATATGTTACAATTTCAATTGGGACTTTTCAAGCAACGTTTACAGCTATGCTGGACAGCGGCGCAGATCAAAGTTGCATCAAAGATGGATTGATTCCTATTAAGTATTACGTTCCAACATATGAATCTCTAGTTACTGCAAACGGTATGCCTCTACAGGTCAAAGGTAAACTTGTCAAAACAGCTATTTGCAACGATCATTATTGCTTCAAACATCAATTCATTGTTGTTAGTGATTTAAATACGGAGATCATTTTGGGTACTCCATTTCTTACTCGATTTATCCATTTTGGGTTAATCAACATGGTTTGGGTACCAAAATCATGGGAAACCCAGTTATTTTCAAATTTTTGAATCCTGTCAAACAAAAAGAATTATTTTTGTTACAAGAAAATTCTATTTACAAACAAATTAATACTATTCAAAGATTTCAGAATAAAATTAATTTTTTAAAAGAAGATCTTTCTTATACAAGAATTGAAGAACAACTGCAAACTTCTCAAATTCAACAAAGAATTTTAAATTTTCAAAATTTATTTATAAAAGAAGTTTGTGCTGATATTCCAAATGCGTTTTGGGATCGAAAACAACATATTGTTTCGCTTCCTTATGAAAAAGATTTTTATGAGAAAAACATTCCTACAAAAGCACGTCCAATTCAAATGAATCATGATTTACTTGAAGTATGCAAAAAAGAGATTCAAGAGTTACTTGCAAAGAAACTAATTCGCCCCTCCAAATCTCCATGGAGTTGTGCAGCTTTTTATGTAATGAATCAAGCGGAAAAGGAACGCGGTGTTCCTAGGCTCGTCATCAATTACAAACCCCTCAACAATGTTTTGCAATGGATTCGATATCCCATTCCAAATAAAAAAGATTTACTCAAACGTCTATATAATGCAAAAATTATTTTCCAAATTCGATATGAAATCGGGGATTACGGGCGATTCAAATTGCAGATCAAGATCGCTACAAAACAGCATTCACAGTTCCCTTTGGACATTACGAATGGAACGTCATGCCTTTTGGACTCAAAAATGCTCCTTCTGAATTTCAACATATTATGAATGATATTTTCAATCCTTATACGACATTCATTATTGTTTATATTGATGATGTCTTATTATTTTCAGACTCTATTGATCAACATTTTAAACATTTACAAACATTTCTTCAGATTGTCAAACGAAATGGTTTAGTTGTTTCTGCACCTAAACTTAAATTCTTTCAAACTCAAATACGATTTTTAGGGCATAATATTTACAAAGGTACTCTTACACCTATTCATCGTGCTCTTGAGTTTGCTGATAAATTTCCAGATGAAATTAAAGATATAAATCAATTACAAAGATTTCTTGGTTGTCTCAATTATTTGTCTGACTTTTTTCCAAATTTAAGACAAATTTGTGCTCCTTTATACCAAAGATTACAAAAAGATCCTCCTGCATGGTCTCACACACATACTCAAATTGTTCGCATGCTAAAACTAAAAGCAAAGACATTACCATGTATGTCCATTCCTCATCCATCTGCATTCATGATAGTTGAAACAGATGCATCAGATGTAGGATATGGTGGCATTTTGAAACAACGTTTGAATCATTCATCACATGAACATTTAGTTAGATACCATAGTGGTCTATGGCTCGGACCGCAAAAAAATTATTCAACTGTCAAAAAAGAAATTTTAAGTATTGTTTTATGTATTTCAAAATTTCAAGATGATTTATACAACAAAAGATTTTTATTACGCATTGATTGTAAATCTGCAAAAGAAATTTTACAAAAGGATGTTCAAAATCTTGTTTCAAAACAAATTTTTGCTCGTTGGCAAGCAATTCTATCTGCTTTTGACTTTGATATTGAATATATCAAAGGTACTCAAAATTCTTTACCCGATTTTCTAACGAGAGAATTCCTTACAGTTCCTCACCATGAGTAAACTCAAAGACAAAGAGAAAACTTCAAAACAACAGATTCAAAGTTCTCATGATTATGAGATGAAGACCAGTTCTTCTTTTCTTCAAACACCAAACCGATTTCAAGCTCTTCAAGACTTTCCACCACTCACGTATGTAATGGCAGCCGCAACCCCCATCATACAAACTACAAAATATTCCTATACCACCTCCTTCTTCAACTCCAAATGCCTCCTCAACCAATACTCAATATTTCCTCAAACCTGTCACGGAAACTTTATTCCTTACTTCTTTTACAGAAACTCCTGACTTCAAAGCTTTAAAAAATTTAGTTCAAAGAGTTTTTCCTACCGGATGCCATTGGCTTCCAGATTATCCAATGCAAACTCAAACATTTTATGAATTAATTCTTGTTGATTCAAAATCCGTTGACATTACGCATACACCAGATTCAAAAAACCCTCAGCGCATTGCTTATTCAAAATGTGTTATTAAGAAAATACTCAAGGCTTCAGAATGGTCATCCATTTGGACTACAAAAGAATTTACCGTCAATTTTATTCCAACTGGTTACACCTATCAAGATTATAAAATGGCTTGGTATAGAACATTTTTCAAACGACCTTTTGATCATTCTTGGTTTTTTATTTTCCATCAACACTGTCCCAAAGAATTTCCAATTTGGTTTCATGAATGGTGGATTCACTTCGGTAGTCTACCCGACATATTACCACCTATTCCTAAACTTGGATTTCAAACTTGGGTCAAAAAGATGACAGGCCCTGCCTATTCAATTCCACTCCACTTCTATGCCGAACTTCGGGTTCCTTGGATATTCTGCTGGAGTTATCAGTTCAAACAAATTTATTCCAAGGATTTTCCATTATCACTCATCAGAGAATTCAAAATCAAATGGTGGACTGGGTATTCTGTAGATCTCTGTTCACAAGACACAGTACTCAAATTTATTCAACATAATCAACTAGTGCAACGCAGTTTTCAACACTTATCCAAAGGCATAGGTCCTTCAAACGTTGCAATTCAAACACCTGTTACAATCAAATCCTCTGCACCAACTACTCCCTTCGAAAACCGGAATCGTCAAATTCCAAGATTACTACTGCTGAAGACGAAGCGACTCATTATGAAGAATTCCTACGATTCAAGGCATTTCAACAACAATTCAAACAGGGAAAAATCTCATAGTCCGACATCTTCACGGGGGATCGTCTCATCGAGTTTTTTGGTACCGATCCTATTGGCGGACAGGGATCTCAATGATTTTTAATTCTCGTATGTAAAAATGCGGCGAGAAAGATATTTAATTTTCTCCTCTACGTGTTGGTAAGGTGTTGGTCGACTTATAAATCCGTTGGTAAGCCCGCGAGGGAAAAGGGTGTTCCCGTAAAGTGGTCCCATCGTTCCCACGCCGATTTGAAGATTGGATAACTTCGCAATTTTCTATTCTTGTAATTATACTAGAAACTAATAATGTCTGTAAACTAGATGTAATAATTGTATAATAGCTATAATAATTATGCTAGGTTTAGACATCATAATTATGTCTATCACTTTAGGAAAAGCAGTCAAAAAGCAGTCAAAAAGCGAGTCAAAAGGCAAGAAAAGGCGAGTCAAACGAATCATGACAGACAAGCATGATTACGCCCTGCGCAAAGAAGTCAAAAAGTGAATAGTAAAAGCAAAGTGGCGGGACCCACACGCCATTATTGCACCCTGCAGACAAGCCCACGTGGAGGGACCCACGTCCTCCATTATTCCCGCTCCATTATTGTCCCTGCAGATTCCAAAGAAATGAAATTCAAATTCAAATGCACATCAAATGAAGATTCAAGACAAATGACATTCAAATCATGTCTATAAATAGACTAGCTCAAATGTATTCAAAAGACACAAGCATGTTTTACACAATCTTTCTCAGAAGTCTTTTAGAAAATCATTCCCACAACACTTAGCAACTTTATCAACTTCTATCTATCTTCAAGTTTTCAAGAATTAAATTCAAGTAAGCTTTCATTCATTTTTGCGTTTGGTCAATTGGTAAATTAGTTTAAATTATTTTCACCTGGGTCTTATTTGGTATCAGAGCCATAAGTAATCATTCATCTTAGCATTCTTTGCATATCTTCTCTGCATACATATCATTATTTGTGTTTAGTTCATCTCTGTGTGTTGGTCAGACGCTTGGTCAGCAGGTAAAGCCGTTGGTAAGCCTCATCGGAATAGGTGTTCCCGTGCATCGTGGTCCCGTTGGTCCCGCATTAGTAGTTGCATCTAGACTCATAACATGATTTCTATGCATTAAAGATGGCGAATTTGATGAGAAGAATGTTTTCTTCCGGTTCTAGCCTGGATTCCCGACGAGTTATTCATAGTAAGGAAGAACAAATTTCATACAATTTCAATGACTGGACTATTCCAGAAGAACAAATTGAAACTATTTACAAAGTTGGAACATTTGATTTCAAAACAGACTTTTTTCAGCTTAAAACTCATGAAGAGACGATGAATATTCAAGAAAAAATTTCAAACAATTCCTCTTTTATCAAAAGTTTCATTACAAAAAATATTCCGAAAAAAGGCTTTCGATATATTCATTACGGTTTAATTCAAGTTGCTGTGAAACCTTTAGTTCATCTTGGAGTTGATGCTCCTATCTATTTAGCTTTACGCGATAAACGTTTAAAACGCTACAAATCCTCATTACTTGCTATGATTCAAACTAATATTTGCAATGGTCCTATTTATTTCAATTGTGCTCCAAATTATTCTGTTTCTTTAACGGATCCTTTGATTCCCGAATTCATTAGTATTAGATATTCATCTTCAAGGTGATGAGTTTGAGAAACTCACCGAACAATTCGTGGTTATGTATCGAATATATTATCGATTACTTAGCTCTCAGCTTAATCCTCGTTTCAAACTGATTCCTACATCACGCGATGAGACTGTCCTTCTCCATATCGAAGCAGAACAGTCAAAAACGTTTACTCCAAAACGACTCAAATGGCACGAGATTACAATTCCTGAAGAATTTCAAATCGAAAACGCTCAAGCACCTCCTCATATAGAACGCACTGAGATTTCTCAAATTATTGAAGAATCAAATGGCAATATCCTCATAAGATTTAATTCTATGCGAGAACAAGGTTCATGTTCTCACTCTCCCGTAACCAAGCGGTATTCATTTGCGGAATCACTTTCTACATTTCGGATGCCTCTTCCTATTCATGTACATCATACTGCTCCTATTCCTGAGGTATCTAAATCTCCTCCTTCATCTCCAACTGCATCTCAAATGAAAGGTGAAATTGATGTTATTCATCAGATAAAAAACATTGATTTTGCGTCCTTAGAACAAGATATTTTTTGAATCGGAAAATGATGAAAAAAAGAAATTGGTTTTTCCAATTAGATTCATTTTATCAAACAAAAAATTAAACAAGAATGGATTTCTGATATTAATAGGTTAAACACTCCTTTTGATTTTTTCTGTTGGTTAGAATATTTTTTAATCAAACAAGGTTTTGACGAAAAAGATTTTCTCAAAATATCTCATATAAATGTTCATACAAATTTAGCAAAAAAATGGACATTATCTGATGGTAATACTATTACTCAAATTCATCCACCACTTCAATCTCTTCGTATAGACACTCCTTCTGGTGAAATTATTGCTTCTCCATTTAAAAGGGGAAAAGACAATGATGATTCTATTCAACTCGATGATATCAGAAAAATTTATCATCAAAACAATTATTCCAATCAGATCCTACATACTATTGCTACTCAAGTTGATTCTCTATCTACAGAGATTAAATCAATTTCTAAGCCTAATAGTCCCAGATTTCCTGCTAGTTATTCCTCTCCTCATTTCCAACCAAATATACTATCTAAAGCTCAAGAAACAACACTTCTACGTCCAACATCTTCTCTCGCCCATCCCATCCTCTCCTTTATTACACAAAAATATCTCAAACACTCGGAAAAAAATTAATTCTAATCTTCCTAGTTCATCCAAAATTAATACCATAGATCACGAACATCCGGATGTATTAAGTTCTTCAAATGACTCTTCTAATCTTTCGTTTTCTAGTCGTTTCCTCTTCAAACGAACTTATTTCAAAAATTCATCAAGTTGAAGATTCCTTCTTAGAACCTACAGAGGTTAACAAAATTCGTCAATTCAAATCTCGCCGTCACTATTCAAATCCTCGTTGGAAACAGGCCGAGACAAGGACTTATTATCCACGACCTACGCCTCCCGGATATTCAATATGAAGAACGTGCTAAATTTCATACCGCTCATTATGATGGCGGTTCTATTACAAATTGGAACATTGATGGCAAAAGTGAGTATGAAATACTCAACACATTGCAAGAAATGGGTATGGCCAAGATTGCATACAAAGTTCACAACATCCCTGATAAAAACGCAGCAATGTTTTTAGTTGCTGGTTTCACAGGACAATTAAAATATTGGTGGGACAATTCATTAACTCTTGAAGACAAAATAGCCATTCTCGATCATACTATAGAACATGAGGACGAACAAGGTAATATTTCATTAGAAAATGATGCATGTGATTTTTTACTCATTACTATTTCCATGCATTTTGTTGGAAACCCAAAAGAAGAACTATCTTCTGCAAAAATATTTTTGACAAATTTAAGATGTCCAACTTTAACAGATTTTAGCTGGTATAAAGATATGTTTTAAACATATGTACTCAAACGACCAGATTGCAATGCTCCATTTTGGAAAGAAAAATTTATTACGCATAGGTCCTTCAAACGTTGCGATTCAAACACCCGGTACAATCAAATCCTCTGCACCGACTACTCCCTCAAAACCAGAATCTTCAAATTCTAAGGTTACTACTACCGAAAGACGAAGCGACTCATTATGAAGAATTCCTACGATTCAAGGTATTTCAACAACAATTCAAACAGAAAAATCTCATAGTCCGACATCTTCACAGGGGATCGTCTCATCGAGTTTTTTGGTACCGATCCTATTGGCGGACAGGATCTCAATGATTTTTAATTTCGTATGTGAAAAATGCGAGAGAGAAAAAATTTAATTTTCTCCTCTACGTGTTGGTAAGGTGTTGGTCAGCTTATAAATCCGTTGGTAAGCCCGCAGGAAAAGGGTGTTCCCGGTAAAGTGGTCCCATCGTTCCCACGCTGATTTGAAGATTGGATAAATTCTGCAATTTTCTATTCTTGTAATACTTAATAATTATGTCAAATAGATGTCAAATAGATGTCAAATAGATGTAATAATTGTATAATAGCTATAATAAGTATGCTAGGGTTTAGACATCATAATGATGTCTATCACTTTAGGAGACAACGGAAAAGCAGTCAAAAAGCAGTCAAACGAATCATGACAGACAGCATGATTACGCCTGTGCAAAAAAGTCAAAAGGTGAATAGTAAAAGCAAAGTGGCGGGACCCACACGCCATTATTGCACCTGCAGACAAGCCCACGTGGAGGGACCCACGTCCTCCATTATTCCCGCTCCATTATTGTCCTGCAGATTCCAAAGAAATGAAATTCAAATTCAAATGCACATCAAATGAAGATTCAAGACAAATGACATTCAAATCATGTCTATAAATAGACTAGCTCAAATGTATTCAAAAAACATAAGCATGTTTTACACAATCTTTCTCAGAAGTCTTTTAGAAAATCATTCCCACAACACTTAGCAACTTTATCAACTTCTATCTATCTTCAAGTTTTCAAGAATTAAATTCAAGTAAGCTTTCATTCATTTTTGCGTTTGGTCAATTGGTAAATTAGTTTCAATTATTTTCACCTGGGTTTGATTTGGTATCAGAGCCATAAGTCTTCATTCATCTCAGCATCTGTTGCATATCTTCTCTGCATACATCTCATTATTTGTGTTTAGTTCATCTCTGTGTGTTGGTCAGACGCTTGGTCAGCAGGTAAAGCCGTTGGTAAGCCTCATCGGAATAGGTGTTCCCTGCGATCGTGGTCCCGTTGGTCCCGCATTAGTAGTTGCATCTAGACTCATAACATGATTTCTATGCATTAAAGATGGCAAATTTGATGAGAAGAATGTTTTCTTCCGGTTCTAGCCTGGATTCCCGACGAGTTATTCATAGTAAGGAAGAACAAATTTCATACAATTTCAATGACTCGGACTATTCCGTAAGAACAAATTGAAACTATTTACAAAGTTGGAACATTTGATTTCAAAACAGACTTTTTTCAGCTTAAAACTCATGAAGAGACGATGAATATTCAAGAAAAATTTCAAACAATTCCTCTTTTATCAAAAGTTTCATTACAAAAAATATTCCGAAAAAGGCTTTCGATATATTCATTACTGGTTTAATTCAAGTTGTCGTGAAACCTTTAGTTCATCTTGGAGTTGATGCTCCTATCTATTTAGCTTTACGCGATAAACGTTTAAAAACGCTACAAATCCTCATTACTTGCTATGATTCAAACTAATATTTGCAATGGTCCTATTTATTTCAATTGTGCTCCAAATTATTCTGTTTCTTTAACGGATCCTTTGATTCTCGAATTCATTAGTATTAGATATTCATCTTCAAGGTGATGAGTTTGAAAAACTCACCGAACAATTCGTGGTTATGTATCGTATATATTATCGATTACTTAGCTCTCGGCTTAATCCTCGTTTCAAACCGATTCCTACATCACGCGATGAGACTCGTCCTTCTCCATATCGAAGCGTAACGAGTCAAAAACGTTTACTCCAAAACGACTCAAATGGCACGAGATTACAATTCCCTGAAGAATTTCAAATCGAAAACGCTCAAGCACCTCCTCATATAGAACGCACCGAGATTTCTCAAATTATTGAAGAATCAAATGGCAATATCCTCATAAGATTTAATTCTATGCGAGAACAAGGTTCATGTTCTCACTCTCCGTAACCAAGCGAGTATTCATTTGCGTAATCACTTTCTACATTTCGGATGCCTCTTCCTATTCATGTACATCATACTCGCTCCTATTCCCGAGGTATCTAAATCTCCTCCTTCATCTCCAATCGCATCTCAAATGAAAGGTGAAATTGATGTTATTCATCGGATAAAAAAACATTGATTTTGCGTCCTTAGAACAAGATATTTTTGAATCGAAAATGATGAAAAAAAGAAATTGGTTTTTTCCAATTAGATTCATTTTATCAAACAAAAATTAAACAAGAATGGATTTCGATATTAATAGGTTAAACACTCCTTTTGATTTTTTTTCGTTGGTTAGAATATTTTTTTAATCAAACAAGGTTTTGACGAAAAAGATTTTCTCAAAATATCTCATATAAATGTTCATACAAATTTAGCAAAAAAAATGGACATTATCCGATGGTAATACTATTACTCAAATTCATCCACCACTTCAATCTCTTCGTATAGACACTCCTTTCCGGTGAAATTATTGCTTCTCCATTTAAAACGGGGGAAAAGACAATGATGATTCTATTCAAATCGATGATATCAAAAAAAATTTATCATCAAAACAATTATTCCAATCGGATCCTACATACTATTGCTACTCAAGTTGATGCTTTATCAACAGAGATTAAATCAATTTCTAAGCCTCATAGTCCCGCATTTCCCTGCTAGTTATTCCTCTCCTCATTTCCAACCAAATATACTATCTAAAGCTCAAGAAACAACACTTCTACGTCCAACATCTTCTCTCGCCCATCCCATCCTCTCCTTTATTACACAAAATATCTCAAACTCCGGGAAAAAAATTAATTCCAATCTCCCTAGCTCATCCAAAATTAATACCATAGATCAAGAAAATCCCGGATGTATTAAGTTCTTCAAATGACTCTTCTAGTCTTTCGTTTTCTAGTCTTTCCTCTTCCAACGAACTTATTTCAAAAATTCATCAAGTTGAAGATTCCTTCTTGGAACCTACAGAGGTTAACAAAATTCGTCAATTCAAATCTCGTCACTATTCAAATCCTCGTTGGAAACAGGCCGAAACAAGGACTTATTATCCACGACCTACTCCTCCGGATATTCAATATGAAGAACGTGCTAAATTCCATACCGCACATTATGATGGCAGTTCTATTACAAATTGGAACATTGATGGCAAAAGTGAGTATGAAATACTCAACACATTGCAAGAAATGGGTATGGCCAAGATTGCATACAAAGTTCACAACATCCCTGATAAAAACGCAGCAATGTTTTTTAGTTGCTTTGGTTTCACGAGGACAATTAAAATATTGGTGGGACAATTCATTAACTCTTGAAGACAAAATAGCCATTCTCGATCATACTATAGAACATGAGGACGAACAAGGTAATATTTCATTAGAAAATGATGCATGTGATTTTTTACTCATTACTATTTCCATGCATTTTGTTGGAAACCCAAAAGAAGAACTATCTTCCCGCAAAAAATATTTTTGACAAATTTAAGATGTCCAACTTTAACAGATTTTAGCTGGTATAAAGATATGTTTTTAACATATGTACTCAAACGACCAGATTGCAATGCTCCATTTTGGAAAGAAAAATTTATTACTGGTTTACCAAACTTATTTTCTCAACGCATTATTACAAATCTTAAAAAAGAAATGGGTTTAGAACAAATTGATTTCAATATTATAACTTATGGCCAACTTTTTGCATTCATTAAACAAGAAGCATTATCTCGCATGTCAAGAATTGAAATTTCAAGCCAAATATGGTAGTGAGCGTCGAGAACTTGGTTCCTTCGTGAAGCCTTTGGAATTACAGGGAATTAAGGCCCCTTCGCTCAACTCAAACGACGTTCTTTCCAACGACCGACAAGGCATTCAAGACGACGGTACCGCAATTCCAAACCATCTCCTCCGAATTTTACAAACATCCACGTAAATCTCGCAAAAAATCGTTATTCTAACTCAAAGCAATTTACTAAAATTATTTGTTACAAATGTGGCAAACCAGGGACATAAAGCGGATGTGTGTCGAAGCAAGAAGATTACTACCATTTTGGATCAATTTCCGGAACTAGACAAAGAATTGAAAGAGAAATTGCATATATCCTTGGTTCAAGATGATTTCGATCCTCAACCAGATGATTTTCAAGAATACAGCAGTACAGATGATGATAATATTTCCTCTCCTTGTGCTTGCAAAGTTATCAATATGATCAAACATTCTTCGGATAATACGACCCAAAGATCAAAAAGAACTCATATTTGATATCATTCAAGACCTTCCTCCCGAAGCTCAAAAAAAGACAACTTGAAAAACTCAAAACCCTCATTCTTCGAGAAGAATCCAGTTCTGCTCGACTCATTGAACCATTCAGTATTTCAAAAATGTTTGATCGCTATCCAAATCTTAATCCTCCAATTCGTCAACATAGCACAACAGAATTGCAAACAGAGATTCGTTCATTAAAAACACAAGTCAAAGAACTCAAAGAACGTGTATTCTCAATAGAAACCAAGAATTTAGAATTAGATACGCAAATCGCTTTATTACAATCGCGAACATCTAAAGGTAAAGAAATTCTTCCTGATTCTCATATTCCAGATTTTCCATATGCCGAAATTCCTATGCCAGGAATTAATCCGAAAGATTCTCAATTTATTTCCATTATTGACAAAATTACCTTTCAAAAATGGAACATCTATGTTACAATTTCAATTGGGACTTTTCAAGCTACGTTTACAGCTATGCTGGACAGCGGTGCAGATCAAAGTTGCATCAAAGATGGATTGATTCCTATTAAGTATTACGTTCCAACATATGAATCTCTAGTTACTGCAAACGGTATGCCTCTACAGGTCAAAGGTAAACTTGTCAAAACAAACTATTTGCAACGATCATTATTGTTTCAAACATCAATTCATTGTTGTTAGTGATTTAAATACGGAGATCATTTTAGGTACTCCATTTCTTACGTAAATTTATCCATTTTGGGTTAATCAACATGGTTTGGGTACCAAAATCATGGGAAACTCAGTTGTTTTCAAATTTTTAAATCCTGTCAAACAAAAAGAATTATTTTTGTTACAAGAAAATTCTATTTACAAACAAATTAATACTATTCAAAGATTTCAAAATAAAATAAATTTTTTAAAAGAAGATCTTTCTTATACAAGAATTGAAGAACAACTGCAAACTTCTCAAATTCAACAAAGAATTTTAAATTTTCAAAATTTATTTATAAAAGAAGTTTGTGCTGATATTCCAAATGCGTTTTGGGATCGAAAACAACATATTGTTTCGCTTCCTTATGAAAAAGATTTTTCGAGAAAAAACATTCCTACAAAAGCACGTCCAATTCAAATGAATCATGATTTACTTGAAGTATGCAAAAAGGAGATTCACGATTTACTTGCAAAGAAACTAATTCGCCCCTCCAAATCTCCATGGAGTTGTGCAGCTTTTTATGTAATGAATCAAGCGGAAAAGGAACGCGGTGTTCCTAGGCTCGTCATCAATTACAAACCCCTCAACAATGTTTTGCAATGGATTCGATATCCCATTCCAAATAAAAAAGATTTACTCAAACGTCTATATAATGCAAAAATTATTTTCCAAATTCGATATGAAATCGGGATTCTGGCAGATTCAAATTGCAGATCAAGATCGCTACAAAACGGCATTCACAGTTCCCTTTGGACATTACGAATGGAACGTGATGCCTTTTGGACTCAAAAATGCTCCTTCTGAATTTCAACATATTATGAATGATATTTTCAATCCTTATACGACATTCATTATTGTTTATATTGATGATGTCTTATTATTTTCAGACTCTATTGATCAACATTTTAAACATTTACAAACATTTCTTCAGGTTGTCAAACGAAATGGTTTAGTTGTTTCTGCACCTAAACTTAAATTCTTTCAAACTCAAATACGATTTTTAGGGCATAATATTTACAAAGGTACTCTTACACCTATTCATCGTGCTCTTGAGTTTGCTGATAAATTTCCAGATGAAATTAAAGATATAAATCAATTACAAAGATTTCTTGGTTGTCTTAATTATTTGTCTGACTTTTTTCCAAATCTAAGACAAATTTGTGCTCCTTTATATCAAAGAT
Organism: Catharanthus roseus; assembly: GCA_028651295.1. Taxonomy (NCBI): domain Eukaryota; kingdom Viridiplantae; phylum Streptophyta; class Magnoliopsida; order Gentianales; family Apocynaceae; genus Catharanthus; species Catharanthus roseus. The sequence goes on from JAPQWS010000159.1 coordinate 45,156,688, forward strand.
TGAAAAAAGATCCTCCTGCATGGTCTCACACACATACTCAAATTGTTCGCATGCTAAAAATAAAAGCAAAGACATTACCATGTATGTCCATTCCTCATCCATCTGCATTCATGATAGTTGAAACCGATGCATCAGATGTAGGATATGGTGGCATTTTGAAACAACGTTTGAATCATTCATCACATGAACATTTAGTTAGATACCATAGTGGTCTATGGCTCGGACCGCAAAAAAATTATTCAAGCTCGTCAAAAAAGAAATTTTAAGTATTGTTTTATGTATTTCAAAATTTCAAGATGATTTATACAACAAAAGATTTTTATTACGCATTGATTGTAAATCTGCAAAAGAAATTTTACAAAAAGATGTTCAAAATCTTGTTTCAAAACAAATTTTTGCTCGTTGGCAAGCAATTCTATCTGCTTTTGACTTTGATATTGAATATATCAAAGGTACTCAAAATTCTTTACCCGATTTTCTAACGAGAGAATTCCTTACAGTTCCTCACCATGAGTAAACACAAAGACAAAGAGAAATCTTCCAAACAACAGATTCAAAGTTCTCATGATTATGAGATGAAATCCAGTTCTTCTTTCATTCAAACACCAAACAAACTTCACATTCTTTCTTCGCTACCACCCAAACAATCTCCCGTTTCCCTTCTTATTCATTATGCCAGACATCCTCTTACGGATTATTTCAAAGATCATACAATGTTATATTACTGTATTTTCAACAAAGAAACAGATCATCGTCAATATGATGAAACACTCACTATCAACTTTCCTACAATATTACAATCACTGGATATGCCGTTTATTCAATTCTGCCATCTTATCAAACTATATGATTGTTTGACTTACGGAAGAACACGAATTCAATATGACATGGGTATATGCTCGTTTTCATATAATAGTTATTATTATCCTCCGTTGTACCTATATCACAGTTGTGATAACGAAATTGAAATTATGTTCAAATTTTTCATCCCCCACGCCATAAAAATTCAAGATTCCTGGATTGAATATCAAGAGCGAGTTTCTGAATCAGAATCTAACTGAGGAGTTATCAGTTCAAACACATTTATTCAACGGATTGTCCATTATCACTCATCAGAGAATTCAAAATCAAATGGTGGACTGGGTATTACGTAGATCTCTGTTCACAAGACACGATACTCAAATTTATTCAACATAATCAACTAGTGCAACGCAGTTTTCAACAATTATCCAAAGGCATAGGTCCTTCAAACGTTGCGATTCAAACACCCGGTACAATCAAATCCTCTGCACCGACTACTCCCTCAAAACCAGAATCTTCAAATTCTAAGGTTACTACGGCTGAAGACGAAGCAGCTCATTATGAAGAATTCCTACGATTCAAGGTATTTCAACAACAATTCAAACAGGAAAAATCTCATAGTCCGACATCTTCACAGGGATCGTCTACTGAGTTTTTTGGTACTGATCCTATTGGCGGACAGGATCTCAATGATTTTTAATTTCTGTATGTGAAAAATGCGAGAGAGAAAAAATTTAATTTTCTCCTCTACGTGTTTGTAAGGTGTTGGTCAGCTTATAAATCCGTTGGTAAGCCCGCAGGAAAAGGGTGTTCCCGGTAAAGTGGTCCCATCGTTCCCACGCTGATTTGAAGATTGGATAAATTCTGCAATTTTCTATTCTTGTAATACTTAATAATTATGTCAAATAGATGTCAAATAGATGTCAAATAGATGTAATAATTGTATAATAGCTATAATAAGTATGCTAGGGTTTAGACATCATAATGATGTCTATCACTTTAGGAGACAACGGAAAAGCAGTCAAAAAGCGGTCAAAAAGGCAGCAAAAAAGCAGTCAAACGAATCATGACAGACAGCATGATTACGCCTGTGCAAAAAAGTCAAAAGGTGAATAGTAAAAGCAAAGTGGCGGGACCCACACGCCATTATTGCACCTGCAGACAAGCCCACGTGGAGGGACCCACGTCCTCCATTATTCCCGCTCCATTATTGTCCTGCAGATTCCAAAGAAATGAAATTCAAATTCAAATGCACATCAAATGAAGATTCAAGACAAATGACATTCAAATCATGTCTATAAATAGACTAGCTCAAATGTATTCAAAAAACATAAGCATGTTTTACACAATCTTTCTCAGAAGTCTTTTAGAAAATCATTCCCACAACACTTAGCAACTTTATCAACTTCTATCTATCTTCAAGTTTTCAAGGGTTTGATTTGGTATCAGAGCCATAAGTCTTCATTCATCTCAGCATCTGTTGCATATCTTCTCTGCATACATCTCATTATTTGTGTTTAGTTCATCTCTGTGTGTTGGTCGACGCTTGGTCGGCAGGGTAAAGCCGTTGGTAAGCCTCATCGGAATAGGTGTTCCCGGTACTGTGGTCCCGTTGGTCCCGCATTAGTAGTTGCATCTAGACTCATAACATGATTTATATGCATTAAAGATGGCAAATTTGATGAGAAGAATGTTTTCTTCCGGTTCTAGCCTGGATTCCCGACGAGTTATTCATAGTAAGGAAGAACAAATTTCATACAATTTCAATGACTGGACTATTCCAGAAGAACAAATTGAAACTATTTACAAAGTTGGAACATTTGATTTCAAAACAGACTTTTTCGGTTAAAACTCATGAAGAGACGATGAATATTCAAGAAAAATTTCAAACAATTCCTCTTTTATCAAAAGTTTCATTACAAAAATATTACGAAAAAAGGCTTTCGATATATTCATTTTGGTTTAATTCAAGTTCTTTGTGAAACCTTTAGTTCATCTTGGAGTTGATGCTCCTATCTATTTAGCTTTACGCGATAAACGTTTAAAACGCTACAAATCCTCATTACTTGCTATGATTCAAACTAATATTTGCAATGGTCCTATTTATTTCAATTGTGCTCCAAATTATTCTGTTTCTTTAACAGATCCTTTGATTCTGAATTCATTAGTATTAGATATTCATCTTCAAGGTGATGAGTTTGAAAAACTCACCGAACAATTCGTGGTTATGTATCGTATATATTATCGATTACTTAGCTCTCAGCTTAATCCTCGTTTCAAACTGATTCCTACATCACGCGATGAGACTGTCCTTCTCCATATTGAAGCAGAACAGTCAAAAACGTTTACTCCAAAACAACTCAAATGGCACGAGATTACAATTCTGAAGAATTTCAAATCGAAAATGCTCAAGCACCTCCTCATATAGAGCGCACTTGAGATTTCTCAAATTATTGAAGAATCAAATGGCAATATCCTCATAAGATTTAATTCTATGCGAGAACAAGGTTCATGTTCTCACTCTCCGAGAACCAGCGGTATTCATTTGCGGAATCACTTTCTACATTTCGGATGCCTCTTCCTATTCATGTACATCATCTTGCTCCTATTCTCGAGGTATCTAAATCTCCTCCTTCATCTCCAAGCTGCATCTCAAATGAAAGGTGAAATTGATGTTATTCATCGGATAAAAAAACATTGATTTTGCGTCCTTAGAACAAGATATTTTTGAATCGAGAAAATGATGAAAAAAAGAAATTGGTTTTTTCCAATTAGATTCATTTTATCAAACAAAAAATTAAACAAGAATGGATTTACGATATTAATAGGTTAAACACTCCTTTTGATTTTTTTACGTTGGTTAGAATATTTTTTTAATCAAACAAGGTTTTTGACGAAAAAGATTTTCTCAAAATATCTCATATAAATGTTCATACAAATTTAGCAAAAAAAATGGACATTATCCGATGGTAATACTATTACTCAAATTCATCCACCACTTCAATCTCTTCGTATAGACACTCCTTACGGTGAAATTATTGCTTCTCCATTTAAACGGGGAAAAGACAATGATGATTCTATTCAAATCGATGATATCAAAAAAATTTATCATCAAAACAATTATTCCAATCGGATCCTACATACTATTGCTACTCAAGTTGATGCTTTATCAACGAGAGATTAAATCAATTTCTAAGCCTCATAGTCCCAGATTTCCCTGCTAGTTATTCCTCTCCTCATTTCCAACCAAATATACTATCTAAAGCTCAAGAAACAACACTTCTACGTCCAACATCTTCTCTCGCCCATCCCATCCTCTCCTTTATTACACAAAATATCTCAAACTACTGGAAAAAAATTAATTCCAATCTCCCTAGCTCATCCAAAATTAATACCATAGATCAAGAAAATCCAGGATGTATTAAGTTCTTCAAATGACTCTTCTAGTCTTTCGTTTTCTAGTCTTTCCTCTTCCAACGAACTTATTTCAAAAATTCATCAAGTTGAAGATTCCTTCTTGGAACCTACGAGAGGTTAACAAAATTCGTCAATTCAAATCTCGTCACTATTCAAATCCTCGTTGGAAACGAGCCGAAACAAGGACTTATTATCCACGACCTACTCCTCCGGATATTCAATATGAAGAACGTGCTAAATTCCATACCGCACATTATGATGGCGGTTCTATTACAAATTGGAACATTGATGGCAAAAGTGAGTATGAAATACTCAACACATTGCAAGAAATGGGTATGGCCAAGATTGCATACAAAGTTCACAACATCCCACGATAAAAACGCAGCAATGTTTTTAGTTGCTTTGGTTTCACGGGACAATTAAAATATTGGTGGGACAATTCATTAACTCTTGAAGACAAAATAGCCATTCTCGATCATACTATAGAACATGAGGACGAACAAGGTAATATTTCATTAGAAAATGATGCATGTGATTTTTTACTCATTACTATTTCCATGCATTTTGTTGGAAACCCAAAAGAAGAACTATCTTACGCAAAAAATATTTTTGACAAATTTAAGATGTCCAACTTTATGATTTTTAGTTTGGTATAAAGATATGTTTTTAACATATGTACTCAAACGACAGATTGCAATGCTCCATTTTGGAAAGAAAAATTTATTCTTGGTTTACCAAACTTATTTTCTCAACGCATTATTACAAATCTTAAAAAAAGAAATGGGTTTAGAACAAATTGATTTCAATATTATAACTTATGGCCAACTTTTTGCATTCATTAAACAAGAAGCATTATCCGCATGTCAAGAATTGAAATTTCAAGCCAAATATGGTAGTGAGCGTCGAGAACTTGGTTCCTTACAGTGAAGCCTTTGGAATTACGAGAATTAAGGCCCCTTCGCTCAACTCAAACGACGTTCTTTCCAACGACCCAGACAAGGCATTCAAGGCGACGGTATCGCAATTCCAAACCATCTCCTCCCAGAATTTTACAAACATCCACGTAAATCTCGCAAAAATCGTTATTCTAACTCAAAGCAATTTACTAAAATTATTTGTTACAAATGTGGCAAACCGGGACATAAAGCGGATGTGTGTCGAAGCAAGAAGATTACTACCATTTTGGATCAATTTCAGGAACTAGACAAAGAATTGAAAGAGAAATTGCATATATCCTTGGTTCAAGATGATTTCGATCCTCAACCGGATGATTTTCAAGAATACGGCGATACGAGATGATGATAATATTTCCTCTCCTTGTGCTTGCAAAGTTATCAATATGATCAAACATTCTTCGGATAATACGGCCCAAAGATCAAAAAGAACTCATATTTGATATCATTCAAGACCTTCCTCCCGAAGCTCAAAAAAAGACAACTTGAAAAACTCAAAACCCTCATTCTTCGAGAAGAATCCGGTTACGCTCGACTCATTGAACCATTCGAGTATTTCAAAAATGTTTGATCGCTATCCAAATCTTAATCCTCCAATTCGTCAACATAGCACAACGGGAATTGCAAACGGAGATTCGTTCATTAAAAACACAAGTCAAAGAACTCAAAGAACGTGTATTCTCAATAGAAACCAAGAATTTAGAATTAGATACGCAAATCGCTTTATTACAATCGCGAACATCTAAAGGTAAAGAAATTCTTCCCTGATTCTCATATTCAGATTTTCCATATGCCGAAATTCCTATGCCGAGAATTAATCCGAAAGATTCTCAATTTATTTCCATTATTGACAAAATTACCTTTCAAAAATGGAACATCTATGTTACAATTTCAATTGGGACTTTTCAAGCTACGTTTCATGACTATCTTTGGGACAGCGGTGCGAGATCAAAGTTGCATCAAAGATGGATTGATTCCTATTAAGTATTACGTTCCAACATATGAATCTCTAGTTACTGCAAGCGGTATGCCTCTACGAGTCAAAGGTAAACTTGTCAAAACAGACTATTTGCAACGATCATTATTGTTTCAAACATCAATTCATTGTTGTTAGTGATTTAAATACGGAGATCATTTTAGGTACTCCATTTCTTACGCAAATTTATCCATTTTGGGTTAATCAACATGGTTTGGGTACCAAAATCATGGGAAACTCGATTGTTTTCAAATTTTTTAAATCTGTCAAACAAAAAAGAATTATTTTTTGTTACAAGAAAATTCTATTTACAAACAAATTAATACTATTCAAAGATTTCAAAATAAAATAAATTTTTTTAAAAAGAAGATCTTTCTTATACAAGAATTGAAGAACAACTGCAAACTTCTCAAATTCAACAAAGAATTTTAAAATTTTCAAAATTTATTTATAAAAGAAGTTTGTGCTTTGATATTCCAAATGCGTTTTGGGATCGAAAAGCAACATATTGTTTCGCTTCCTTATGAAAAAGATTTTTTACGAAAAAAACATTCCTACAAAAGCACGTCCAATTCAAATGAATCATGATTTACTTGAAGTATGCAAAAAAGGAGATTCACGATTTACTTGCAAAGAAACTAATTCGCCCCTCCAAATCTCCATGGAGTTGTGCGGCTTTTTATGTAATGAATCAAGCGGAAAAGGAACGCGGTGTTCCTAGGCTCGTCATCAATTACAAACCCCTCAACAATGTCTTGCAATGGATTCGATATCCCATTCCAAATAAAAAAGATTTACTCAAACGTCTATATAATGCAAAATTATTTTCCAAATTCGATATGAAATCAGGATTACAGCGATTCAAATTGCGAGATCAAGATCGCTACAAAACGAGCATTCACGGTTTCCCTTTGGACATTACGAATGGAACGTCATGCCTTTTGGACTCAAAAATGCTCCTTACGAATTTCAACATATTATGAATGATATTTTCAATCCTTATACGACATTCATTATTGTTTATATTGATGATGTCTTATTATTTTCAGACTCTATTGATCAACATTTTAAACATTTACAAACATTTCTTCAGGTTGTCAAACGAAATGGTTTAGTTGTTTCTGCACCTAAACTTAAATTCTTTCAAACTCACATACGATTTTTAGGGCATAATATTTACAAAGGTACTATTACACCTATTCATCGTGCTCTTGAGTTTGCTGATAAATTTCCAGATGAAATTAAAGATATAAATCAATTACAAAGATTTCTTGGTTGTCTTAATTATTTGTCTGACTTTTTTCCAAATCTAAGACAAATTTGTGCTCCTTTATATCAAAGATTGAAAAAAGATCCTCCTGCATGGTCTCATACACATACTCAAATTGTTCGCATGTTAAAACTAAAAGCAAAAACATTACCATGTATGTCCATTCCTCATCCATCTGCATTCATGATAGTTGAAACAGATGCATCCGATTTAGGATATGGTGGCATTTTGAAACAACGTTTGAATCATTCATCACATGAACATTTAGTTAGATACCATAGTGGTCTATGGCTCGGACCGCAAAAAACTTATTCAACTGTCAAAAAAGAAATTTTAAGTATTGTTTTATGCATTTCAAAATTTCAAGATGATTTATACAACAAAAGATTTTTATTACGCATTGATTGTAAATGCGCAAAAGAAATTTTACAAAAAGGATGTTCAAAATCTTGTTTCAAAACAAATTTTTGCTCGTTGGCAAGCAATTCTATACTGCTTTTGACTTTGATATTGAATATATCAAAGGTACTCAAAATTCTTTACCCGATTTTCTAACGAGAGAATTCCTTACAGTTCCTCACCATGAGTAAACACAAAGACAAAGAGAAATCTTCCAAACAACAGATTCAAAGTTCTCATGATTATGAGATGAAATCCAGTTCTTCTTTCATTCAAACACCAAACAAACTTCACATTCTTTCTTCGCTACCACCCAAACAATCTCCCGTTTCCCTTCTTATTCATTATGCCAGACATCCTCTTACGGATTATTTCAAAGATCATACAATGTTATATTACTTTGTATTTTCAACAAAGAAACAGATCATCGTCAATATGATGAAACACTCACTATCAACTTTCCTACAATATTACAATCACTTTGGATATGCCGTTTATTCAATTACGCCATCTTATCAAACTATATGATTGTTTGACTTACGGAAGAACACGAATTCAATATGACATGGGTATATGCTCGTTTTCATATAATAGTTATTATTATCCTCCGTTGTACCTATATCACAGTTGTGATAACGAAATTGAAATTATGTTCAAATTTTTTCATCCCCCCACGCCATAAAAATTCAAGATTCTGGATTGAATATCAAGAGCGAGTTTCGAATCGAGAATCTAGCGAGGAGTTATCGGTTCAAACACATTTATTCAACGGATTGTCCATTATCACTCATCGGGAGAATTCAAAAATCAAATGGTGGGATGGGTATTACAGTAGATCTCTGTTCACAAGACACAGTACTCAAATTTATTCAACATAATCAACTAGTGCAACGCAGTTTTCAACAATTATCCAAAGGCATAGGTCCTTCAAACGTTGCGATTCAAACACCCGGTACAATCAAATCCTCTGCACCGACTACTCCCTCAAAACCAGAATCTTCAAATTCTAAGGTTACTACGGCTGAAGACGAAGCAGCTCATTATGAAGAATTCCTACGATTCAAAGTGTTTCAACAACAATTCAAACAGGAAAAATCTCATAGTCCGACATCTTCACAGGGATCGTCTACTGAATTTTTTGGTACTGATCCTATTGGCGGACAGGATCTCAATGATTTTTAATTTATGTATGTGAAAAATGCAGAGAAAAAATTTAATTTTCTCCTCTACGTGTTGGTAAGATGTTGGTCAGCTTATAAATCAGTTAGTAAGCCGCGGGGAAAAGGGTGTTCCCGGTAAAGTGGTCCCATCGTTCCCACGCCGATTTGAAGATTGGATAACTTACGCAATTTTCTATTCTTGTAATTATACTAGAAACTAATAATGCTCGTAAACTAGATGTAATAATTGTATAATAGCTATAATAATTATGCTAGGTTTAGACATCATAATTATGTCTATCACTTTAGGAAAACGAGTCAAAAAGCGAGTCAAAAAGCGATCAAAAGGCGGTAAAAAGGCGGTCAAACGAATCATGACGAGACGGCATGATTACGCTGCGCAAAGAAGTCAAAAAGTGAATAGTAAAAGCAAAGTGGCGGGACCCACACGCCATTATTGCACCTGCAGACAAGCCCACGTGGAGGGACCCACGTCCTCCATTATTCCCGCTCCATTATTGTCCTGCAGATTCCAAAGAAATGAAATTCAAATTCAAATGCACATCAAATGAAGATTCAAGACAAATGACATTCAAATTATGTCTATAAATAGACTAGCTCAAATGTATTCAAGAAGACATAAGCATGTTTACACAATCTTTTTCAGAAGTCTTTTAGAAAATCATTCCCACATCACTTAGCAACTTTATCAACTTCTATCTATCTTCAAGTTTTCAAGAATTAAATTCAAGTAAGCTTTCATTCATTTTTAGTTTGTTCAATTGGTAAATTAGCTTTCATTCATTTTTAGTTTGTTCAATTGGTAAATTAGTTTCAACTATTTTCACCTGGGTTTCATATTGATAACTTTGCAAGCACAAGGAGAGGAAATATTATCATCATCTGTACTGCTGTATTCTTGAAAATCATCTGGTTGAGGATCGAAATCATCTTGAACCAAGGATATATGCAATTTCTCTTTCAATTCTTTGTCTAGTTCCGGAAATTGATCCAAAATTGTAGTAATCTTCTTGCTTCGACACACATCTGCTTTATGTCCTGGTTTGCCACAAACTCATGGTGATAAAGTTGCTAAGTGTGTGGGAATGATTTTCTAAAAGACTTCTGAAAAAGATTGTGTAAACATGCTTATGTTTTTTGAATACATTTGAGCTAGTCTATTTATAGACATGATTTGAATGTCATTTGTCTTGAATCTTCATTTGATGTGCATTTGAATTTGAATTTCATTTCTTTGGAATCTGCAGGACAATAATGGAGCGGGAATAATGGAGGACGTGGGTCCCTCCACGTGGGCTTGTCTGCAGGTGCAATAATGGCGTGTGGGTCCCGCCACTTTGCTTTTACTATTCACCTTTTGACTTTTTTGCACAGGCGTAATCATGCTGTCTGTCATGATTCGTTTGACTGCTTTTTGCTGCCTTTTGACTGCTTTTCCGTTGTCTCCTAAAGTGATAGACATCATTATGATGTCTAAACCCTAGCATACTTATTATAGCTATTATACAATTATTACATCTATTTGACATCTATTTGACATAATTATTAAGTATTACAAGAATAGAAAATTGCAGAATTTATCCAATCTTCAAATCGGCGTGGGAACGATGGGACCACTTTACCGGGAACACCCTTTTCCTGCGGGCTTACCAACGGATTTATAAGCTGACCAACATCTTACCAACACGTAGAGGAGAAAATTAAATATCTTCTCGCCGCTTTTTGAATTTTTGAATTAGTTCGTTCAATTGTTAAATTATTTCTTACATTATTAATATCAGAGCCATAGCCCTGTTGGACCCGAGCTTAGTCGGGCATCTACACCTGGGGGGTCTCTCGCCGGTGATCCTGGTTTTGACGAAGCCGGACTCTCTGACCCCAGGTGGTTACCATCCCGTGAGACTCGGGTGGTCTACAGGAGTGGCTATTCCGCCTCTTGTCATTCCGTTTAAAGTGGTAGAGAGGTCCCTAACGGGTTAATGGTATCAGAGCCATAAGTCTTCATTCATCTCAGCATCTGTTGCATATCTTCTCTGCATACATCTCATTATTTGTGTTTAGTTCATCTCTGTGTGTTGGTCAGACGCTTGGTCAGCAGGTAAAGCCGTTGGTAAGCCTCATCGGAATAGGTGTTCCCGGTACTGTGGTCCCGTTGGTCCCGCATTAGTAGTTGCATCTAGACTCATAACATGATTTCTATGCATTAAAGATGGCGAATTTGATGAGAAGAATGTTTTCTTCTGGTTCTAGCCTGGATTCCCGACGAGTTATTCATAGTAAGGAAGAACAAATTTCATACAATTTCAATGACTGGACTATTCCAGAAGAACAAATTGAAACTATTTACAAAGTTGGAACATTTGATTTCAAAACAGCTTTTTCAGTTAAAACTCATGAAGAGACGATGAATATTCAAGAAAAATTTCAAACAATTCCTCTTTTATCAAAAGTTTCATTACAAAAAATATTACGAAAAAAGGCTTTCGATATATTCATTTTGGTTTAATTCAAGTTCTTTGTGAAACCTTTAGTTCATCTTGGAGTTGATGCTCCTATCTATTTAGCTTTACGCGATAAACGTTTAAAACGCTACAAATCCTCATTACTTGCTATGATTCAAACTAATATTTGCAATGGTCCTATTTATTTCAATTGTGCTCCAAATTATTCTGTTTCTTTAACGAGATCCTTTGATTCCCGAATTCATTAGTATTAGATATTCATCTTCAAGGTGATGAGTTTGAAAAACTCACCGAACAATTCGTGGTTATGTATCGTATATATTATCGATTACTTAGCTCTCGACTTAATCCTCGTTTCAAAGCCGATTCCTACATCACGCGATGAGACTGTCCTTCTCCATATCGAAGCGAACGAGTCAAAAACGTTTACTCCAAAACGACTCAAATGGCACGAGATTACAATTCTGAAGAATTTCAAATCGAAAATGCTCAAGCACCTCCTCATATAGAGCACTTTGAGATTTCTCAAATTATTGAAGAATCAAATGGCAATATCCTCATAAGATTTAATTCTATGCGAGAACAAGGTTCATGTTCTCACTCTCCCGGAACCAAGCGGTATTCATTTGCGGGAATCACTTTCTACATTTCGGATGCCTCTTCCTATTCATGTACATCATACTGCTCCTATTCTCGAGGTATCTAAATCTCCTCCTTCATCTCCAACTGCATCTCAAATGAAAGGTGAAATTGATGTTATTAATCGGATAAAAAAACATTGATTTTTGCGTCCTTAGAACAAGATATTTTTGAATCGGAAAATGATGAAAAAAAGAAATTGGTTTTTTCCAATTAGATTCATTTTATCAAACAAAAATTAAACAAGAATGGATTTACGATATTAATAGGTTAAATACTCCGTTTGATTTTTTACGTTGGTTAGAATATTTTTTTAATCAAACAAGGTTTTGACGAAAAAGATTTTCTCAAAATATCTCATATAAATGTTCATACAAATTTAGCAAAAAAAATGGAAATTATCCGATGGTAATACTATTACTCAAATTCATCCACCACTTCAATCTCTTCGTATAGACACTCCTTACGGTGAAATTATTGCTTCTCCATTTAAACGGGGAAAAGACAATGATGATTCTATTCAAATCGATGATATCAAAAAAAATTTATCATCAGAAACAATTATTCCAATCGGATCCTACATACTATTGCTACTCAAGTTGATGCTTTATCAACGAGAGATTAAATCAATTTCTAAGCCTCATAGTCCCAGATTTTCTGCTAGTTATTCCTCTCCTCATTTCCAACCAAATATACTATCTAAAGCTCAAGAAACAACACTTCTACGTCCAACATCTTCTCTTGCCCATCCCATCCTCTCCTTTATTACACAAAATATCTCAAACTACTGGAAAAAAATTAATTCCAATCTCCCTAGCTCATCCAAAATTAATACCATAGATCAAGAAAATCCAGGATGTATTAAGTTCTTCAAATGACTCTTCTAGTCTTTCGTTTTCTAGTCTTTCCTCTTCCAACGAACTTATTTCAAAAATTCATCAAGTTGAAGATTCCTTCTTGGAACCTACGAGAGGTTAACAAAATTCGTCAATTCAAATCTCGTCACTATTCAAATCCTCGTTGGAAAGCAGTCGAGACAAGGACTTATTACCCACGACCTACGCCTCCCAGGATATTCAATATGAAGAACGTGCTAAATTTCATACCGCTCATTATGATGGCGGTTCTATTACAAATTGGAACATTGATGGCAAAAGTGAGTATGAAATACTCAACACATTGCAAGAAATGGGTATGGCCAAGATTGCATACAAAGTTCACAACATCCCACGATAAAAAACGCAGCAATGTTTTTAGTTCTTTGGTTTCACGAGGACAATTAAAATATTGGTGGGACAATTCATTAACTCTTGAAGACAAAATAGCCATTCTCGATCATACTATAGAACATGAGGACGAACAAGGTAATATTTCATTAGAAAATGATGCATGTGATTTTTTTACTCATTACTATTTCCATGCATTTTGTTGGAAACCCAAAAGAAGAACTATCTTACGCAAAAATATTTTTGACAAATTTAAGATGTCCAACTTTATGATTTTTAGTTTGGTATAAAGATATGTTTTTAACATATGTACTCAAAGCGACCAGATTGCAATGCTCCATTTTGGAAAGAAAAATTTATTCTTGGTTTACCAAACTTATTTTCTCAACGCATTATTACAAATCTTAAAAAAGAAATGGGTTTAGAACAAATTGATTTCAATATTATAACTTATGGCCAACTTTTTGCATTCATTAAACAAGAAGCATTATCTGCATGTCAAGAATTGAAATTTCAAGCCAAATATGGTAGTGAGCGTCGAGAACTTGGTTCCTTACGTGAAGCCTTTGGAATTACGGGAATTAAGGCCCCTACTGCTCAACTCAAACGACGTTCTTTCCAACGACCCAGACAAGGTATTCAAGGCAGACGGTACCGCAATTCCAAACCATCTCCTCCCGGAATTTTACAAACATCCACGTAAATCTCGCAAAAATCGTTATTCTAACTCAAAGCAATTTACTAAAATTATTTGTTACAAATGTGGCAAACCAGGGACATAAAGCGGATGTGTGTCGAAGCAAGAAGATTACTACAATTTTGGATCAATTTCGGAACTAGACAAAGAATTGAAAGAGAAATTGCATATATCCTTGGTTCAAGATGATTTCGATCCTCAACCGGATGATTTTCAAGAATACGGCGATACGAGATGATGATAATATTTCCTCTCCTTGTGCTTGCAAAGTTATCAATATGATCAAACATTCTTCGGATAATACGGCCCAAAGATCAAAAAGAACTCATATTTGATATCATTCAAGACCTTCCTCCCTGAAGCTCAAAAAAAGACAACTTGAAAAACTCAAAACCCTCATTCTTCGAGAAGAATCCGGTTACGCTCAACTCATTGAACCATTCGAGTATTTCAAAAATGTTTGATCGCTATCCAAATCTTAATCCTCCAATTCGTCAACATAGCACAACGGGAATTGCAAACAGAGATTCGTTCGGTAAAAGCACAAGTCAAAGAACTCAAAGAACGTGTATTCTCAATAGAAACCAAGAATTTAGAATTAGATACGCAAATCGCTTTATTACAATCGCGAACATCTAAAGGTAAAGAAATTCTTCTTGATTCTCATATTCCGGATTTTCCATATGCCGAAATTCCTATGCCAGGTATTAATCCGAAAGATTCTCAATTTATTTCCATTATTGACAAAATTACCTTTCAAAAATGGAACATCTATGTTACAATTTCAATTGGGACTTTTCAAGCTACGTTTCATGACTATCTTTCGGGCAGTGCGAGATCAAAGTTGCATCAAAGATGGATTGATTCCTATTAAGTATTACGTTCCAACATATGAATCTCTAGTTACTGCAAAGCGGTATGCCTCTACGAGTCAAAGGTAAACTTGTCAAAACAGACTATTTGCAACGATCATTATTGTTTCAAACATCAATTCATTGTTGTTAGTGATTTAAATACGGAGATCATTTTAGGTACTCCATTTCTTACGCAAATTTATCCATTTTGGGTTAATCAACATGGTTTGGGTACCAAAATCATGGGAAACTCAGTTGTTTTCAAATTTTTAAATCCTGTCAAACAAAAAGAATTATTTTTGTTACAAGAAAATTCTATTTACAAACAAATTAATACGATTCAAAGATTTCAAAATAAAATTAATTTTTTAAAAGAAGATCTTTCTTATACAAGAATTGAAGAACAACTGCAAACTTCTCAAATTCAACAAAGAATTTTAAATTTTCAAAATTTATTTATAAAAGAAGTTTGTGCTGATATTCCAAATGCGTTTTGGGATCGAAAACAACATATTGTTTCGCTTCCTTATGAAAAAGATTTTTCTGAGAAAAACATTCCTACAAAAGCACGTCCAATTCAAATGAATCATGATTTACTTGAAGTATGCAAAAAAGAGATTCAAGAGTTACTTGCAAAGAAACTAATTCGCCCCTCCAAATCTCCATGGAGTTGTGCAGCTTTTTATGTAATGAATCAAGCGGAAAAGGAACGCGGTGTTCCTAGGCTCGTCATCAATTACAAACCCCTCAACAATGTCTTGCAATGGATTCGATATCCCATTCCAAATAAAAAAGATTTACTCAAACGTCTATATAATGCAAAATTATTTTCCAAATTCGATATGAAATCAGGATTCTGGCAGATTCAAATTGCAGATCAAGATCGCTACAAAACAGCATTCACAGTTCCCTTTGGACATTACGAATGGAACGTGATGCCTTTTGGACTAAAAAATGCTCCTTCTGAATTTCAACATATTATGAATGATATTTTCAATCCTTATACGACATTCATTATTGTTTATATTGATGATGTCTTATTATTTTCAGACTCTATTGATCAACATTTTAAACATTTACAAACATTTCTTCAGATTGTCAAACGAAATGGTTTAGTTGTTTCGCACCTAAACTTAAATTCTTTCAAACTCACATACGATTTTTTAGGGCATAATATTTACAAAGGTACTATTACACCTATTCATCGTGCTCTTGAGTTTGCTGATAAATTTCCAGATGAAATTAAAGATATAAATCAATTACAAAGATTTCTTGGTTGTCTTAATTATTTGTCTGACTTTTTTCCAAATCTAAGACAAATTTGTGCTCCTTTATATCAAAGATTGAAAAAAGATCCTCCTGCATGGTCTCATACACATACTCAAATTGTTCGCATGTTAAAACTAAAAGCAAAAACATTACCATGTATGTCCATTCCTCATCCATCTGCATTCATGATAGTTGAAACAGATGCATCCGATTTAGGATATGGTGGCATTTTGAAACAACGTTTGAATCATTCATCACATGAACATTTAGTTAGATACCATAGTGGTCTATGGCTCGGACCGCAAAAAACTTATTCAACTGTCAAAAAAGAAATTTTAAGTATTGTTTTATGCATTTCAAAATTTCAAGATGATTTATACAACAAAAGATTTTTATTACGCATTGATTGTAAATCTGCAAAAGAAATTTTACAAAAAGATGTTCAAAATCTTGTTTCAAAACAAATTTTTGCTAGGTGAAAATAATTGAAACTAATTTACCAATTGAACAAACTAAAAATGAATGAAAGCTTACTTGAATTTAATTCTTGAAAACTTGAAGATAGATAGAAGTTGATAAAGTTGCTAAGTGATGTGGGAATGATTTTCTAAAAGACTTCTGAAAAAGATTGTGTAAACATGCTTATGTCTTCTTGAATACATTTGAGCTAGTCTATTTATAGACATAATTTGAATGTCATTTGTCTTGAATCTTCATTTGATGTGCATTTGAATTTGAATTTCATTTCTTTGGAATCTGCAGGACAATAATGGAGCGGGAATAATGGAGGACGTGGGTCCCTCCACGTGGGCTTGTCTGCAGGTGCAATAATGGCGTGTGGGTCCCGCCACTTTGCTTTTACTATTCACCTTTTGACTTTTTTGCACAGGCGTAATCATGCTGTCTGTCATGATTCGTTTGATCGCTTTTCTGCCTTTTGACTGCTTTTTGACTGCTTTTCCGTTGTCTCCTAAAGTGATAGACATCATTATGATGTCTATACCCTAGCATACTTATTATAGCTATTATACAATTATTACATCTATTTGACATCTATTTGACATAATTATTAAGTATTACAAGAATAGAAAATTGCAGAATTTATCCAATCTTCAAATCGGCGTGGGAACGATGGGACCACTTTCACGGGAACACCCTTTTCTCGCGGGCTTACCAACGGATTTATAAGGTCGACCAACATCTTACCAACACGTAGAGGAGAAAATTAAATATCTTCTGCCGCTTTTTTTTTTTACATACAGGAATTAAAAATCATTGAGATCCTGTCCGCCAATAGGATCAGTACCAAAAAACTCAGTAGACGATCCCTGTGAAGATGTCGGACTATGAGATTTTTCCTGTTTGAATTGTTGTTGAAACACTTTGAATCGTAGGAATTCTTCATAATGAGTCGCTTCGTCTTCGCTAGTAGTAACCTTAGAATTTGAAGATTACGGTTTTGAGGGAGTAGTCGGTGCGAGAGGATTTGATTGTACCGGGTGTTTGAATCGCAACGTTTGAAGGACCTATGCCTTTGGATAATTGTTGAAAAGCTGCGTTGCACTAGTTGATTATGTTGAATAAATTTGAGTCATCGTGTCTTGTGAACAGAGATCTACAGAATACCCGAGTCCACCATTTGATTTTGAATTCTCGATGAGTGATAATGGAAAATCCTTGGAATAAATTTGTTTGAGCCCGATAACTCCAGCAGAATATCCAAGGAACCCGAAGTTCGGCATAGAAGTGGAGTGGAATTGAATAGGCGGGGGCCTGTCATCTTTTTGACCCAAGTTTGAAATCCAAGTTTAGGAATAGGTGGTAATATGTCGGGTAGACTACCGAAGTGAATCCACCATTCATGAAACCAAATTGGAAATTCTTTGGGGACGAGTGTTGATGGAAAATAAAAAAACCAAGAATGATCAAAAGGTCGTTTGAAAAATGTTCTATACCAAGCCATTTTATAATCTTGATAGGTGTAACCGATTGGAATAAAATTGACGGTAAATTCTTTTGTAGTCCAAATGGATGACCATTACGAAGCCTTGAGTATTTTCTTAATAACACATTTTGAATAAGCAATGCGGCGAGGGTTTTTTGAATGCGGTGTATGCGTAATGTCAACGGATTTTGAATCAACAAGAATTAATTCATAAAATGTTTGAGTTTGCATTGGATAATCTGGAAGCCAATGGCATCCGGTAGGAAAAACTCTTTGAACTAAATTTTTTAAAGCTTTGAAGTCAGGAGTTTCTGTAAAAGAAGTAAGGAATAAAGTTTCAGTGACGAGGTTTGAGGAAATATTGAGTATTGGTTGAGGAGGCATTTGGAGTTGAAGAAGGAGGTGGTATAGGAATATTTTGTAGTTTGTATGATGGGGTTGCGGCTGCCATTACATACGTGAGTGGTGGAAAGTCTTGAAGAGCTTGAAATCGGTTTGGTGTTTGAAGAAAAGAAGAAGCTGGGTCTTCATCTCATAATCATGAGAACTTTGAATCTGTTGTTTTGAAGTTTTCTCTTTGTCTTTGAGTTTACTCATGGTGAGGAACTGTAAGGAATTCTCTCGTTAGAAAATCGGGTAAAGAATTTTGAGTACCTTTGATATATTCAATATCAAAGTCAAAAGCAGATAGAATTGCTTGCCAACGAGCAAAAATTTGTTTTGAAACAAGATTTTGAACATCCTTTTGTAAAATTTCTTTTGCGATTTACAATCAATGCGTAATAAAAAATCTTTTGTTGTATAAATCATCTTGAAATTTTGAAATACATAAAACAATACTTAAAATTTCTTTTTTGACAGTTGAATAATTTTTTTGCGGTCCGAGCCATAGACCACTATGGTATCTAACTAAATGTTCATGTGATGAATGATTCAAACGTTGTTTCAAAATGCCACCATATCCTACATCTGATGCATCTGTTTCAACTATCATGAATGCAGATGGATGAGGAATGGACATACATGGTAATGTCTTTGCTTTTATTTTTAGCATGCGAACAATTTGAGTATGTGTGTGAGACCATGCGGGGAGGATCTTTTTTTCAATCTTTGATATAAAGGAGCACAAATTTGTCTTAGATTTGGAAAAAAAGTCGGACAAATAATTAAGACAACCAAGAAATCTTTGTAATTGATTTATATCTTTAATTTCATCCGGAAATTTATCGACAAACTCAAGAGCACGATGAATAGGTGTAAGAGTACCTTTGTAAATATTATGCCCTAAAAAATCGTATTTGAGTTTGAAAGGAATTTAAGTTTAGGTGCGAAACAACTAAACCATTTCGTTTGACAATCCGAAGAAATGTTTGTAAATGTTTAAAATGTTGATCAATAGAGTCTGAAAATAATAAGACATCATCAATATAAACAATAATGAATGTCGTATAAGGATTGAAAATATCATTCATAATATGTTGAAATTCAGAAGGAGCATTTTTGAGTCCAAAAGGCATAACGTTCCATTCGTAATGTCCAAAGGGAACTGTGAATCTTTGTTTTGTAGCGATCTTGATCTGCAATTTGAATCGCCGGAATCCCCGATTTCATATCGAATTTGGAAAATAATTTTTGCCTTATATAGACGTTTGAGTAAATCTTTTTTATTTGGAATGGGATATCGAATCCATTGCAAAACATTGTTGAGTGGTTTGTAATTGATGACGAGCCGAGGAACACCGCGTTCCTTTTCCGCTTGATTCAT
This sequence comes from Catharanthus roseus, assembly GCA_028651295.1. Classification (NCBI taxonomy): domain Eukaryota; kingdom Viridiplantae; phylum Streptophyta; class Magnoliopsida; order Gentianales; family Apocynaceae; genus Catharanthus; species Catharanthus roseus. Next base: position 45,176,542 of record JAPQWS010000159.1, read on the forward strand.
TACATAAAAAGCTGCACAACTCCATGGAGATTTGGAGGGGCGAATTAGTTTCTTTGCAAGTAAATCGTGAATCTCCTTTTTGCATACTTCAAGTAAATCATGATTCATTTGAATTGGACGTGCTTTTGTAGGAATGTTTTTTTTTTCAGAAAAATCTTTTTCATAAGGAAGCGAAACAATATGTAGCTTTCGATCCCAAAACGCATTTGGAATATCAGCACAAACTTCTTTTATAAATAAATTTTGAAAATTTAAAATTCTTTGTTGAATTTGAGAAGTTTGCAGTTGTTCTTCAATTCTTGTATAAGAAAGATCTTCTTTTAAAAAATTTATTTTATTTTGAAATCTTTGAATAGTATTAATTTGTTTGTAAATAGAATTTTCTTGTAACAAAAATAATTCTTTTTGTTTGACAGGATTTAAAAATTTGAAAACAACTGAGTTTCCCATGATTTTGGTACCCAAACCATGTTGATTAACCCAAAATGGATAAATTTGCGTAAGAAATGGAGTACCCAAAATGATCTCCGTATTTAAATCACTAACAACAATGAATTGATGTTTGAAACAATAATGATCGTTGCAAATAGCTGTTTTGACAAGTTTACCTTTGACCTGTAGAGGCATACCGTTTGCAGTAACTAGAGATTCATATGTTGGAACGTAATACTTAATAGGAATCAATCCATCTTTGATGCAACTTTGATCTGCGCCACTGTCCGACATAGATAGTCAGAACGTTGCTTGAAAAGTCCCAATTGAAATTGTAACATATATGTTCCATTTTTTGAAATGTAATTTTGTCAATAATGGAAATAAATTGAGAATCTTTCGGATTAATACCTGGCATAGGAATTTCGGCATATGGAAAATCTGGAATATGAGAATCAAGAAGAATTTCTTTACCTTTAGATGTTCGCGATTGTAATAAAGCGATTTGCGTATCTAATTCTAAATTCTTGGTTTCTATTGAGAATACACGTTTTTTGAGTTCTTTGACTTGTGTTTTTAATGAACGAATCTCTGTTTGCAATTCTGTTGTGCTATGTTGACGAATTGGAGGATTAAGATTTGGATAGCGATCAAATATTTTTGAAATACTGAATGGTTCAATGAGTCGAGCAGAACTGGATTCTTCTCGAAGAATGAGGGTTTTGAGTTTTTCAAGTTGTTTTTTTTTTAGCTTCAGGAGGAAGCAGAACTGGATTCTTCTCGAAGAATGAGGGTTTTGAGTTTTTCAAGTTGTTTTTTTTTGAGCTTCAGGAGGAAGGTCTTGAATGATATCAAATATGAGTTCTTTTTGATCTTTGGCTGTATTATCTGAAGAATGTTTGATCATATTGATAACTTTGCAAGCACAAGGAGAGGAAATATTATCATCATACTCGTATCTCTGTATTCTTGAAAATCATCTGGTTGAGGATCGAAATCATCTTGAACCAAGGATATATGCAATTTCTCTTTCAATTCTTTGTCTAGTTCGGAAATTGATCCAAAATGGTAGTAATCTTCTTGCTTCGACACACATCCGCTTTATGTTCCTGGTTTGCCACATTTGTAACAAATAATTTTAGTAAATTGCTTTGAGTTAGAATAACGATTTTTGCGAGATTTACGTGGATGTTTGTAAAATTCTGGAGGAGATGGTTTGGAATTGCGGTACCGTCGTCTTGAATGCCTTGTCGGTCGTTGGAAAGAACGTCGTTTGAGTTGAGCAGAAGGGGCCTTAATTCCTGTAATTCCAAAGGCTTCACAGAAGGAACCAAGTTCTCGACGCTCACTAACATATTTGGCTTGAAATTTCAATTCTTGACATGCAGATAATGCTTCTTGTTTAATGAATGCAAAAAGTTGGCCATAAGTTATAATATTGAAATCAATTTGTTCTAAACCCATTTCTTTTTTAAGATTTGTAATAATGCGTTGAGAAAATAAGTTTGGTAAACCAGTAATAAATTTTTCTTTCCAAAATGGAGCATTGCAATCTGGTCGTTTGAGTACATATGTTAAAAACATATCTTTATACCAGCTAAAATCTGTTAAAGTTGGACATCTTAAATTTGTCAAAAATATTTTTGCAGAAGAAAGTTCTTCTTTTGGGTTTCCCACAAAATGCATGGAAATAGTAATGAGTAAAAAATCACATGCATCATTTTCTAATGAAATATTACCTTGTTCGTCCTCATGTTCTATAGTATGATCGAGAATGGCTATTTTGTCTTCAAGAGTTAATGAATTGTCCCACCAATATTTTAATTGTCCTGTGAAACCCAAAGCAACTAAAAAACATTGCTGCGTTTTTTATCGGGGGATGTTGTGAACTTTGTATGCAATCTTGGCCATACCCATTTCTTGCAATGTGTTGAGTATTTCATACTCACTTTTGCCATCAATGTTCCAATTTGTAATAGAACTGCCATCATAATGTGCGGTATGAAATTTAGCACGTTCTTCATATTGAATATCCGGAGGCGTAGGTCGTGGGTAATAAGTCCTTGTCTCGGCCTGTTTCCAACGAGGATTTGAATAGTGACGACGAGATTTGAATTGACGAATTTTGTTAACCTCTGTAGGTTCTAAGAAGGAATCTTCAACTTGATGAATTTTTGAAATAAGTTCGTTTGAAGAGGAACGACTAGAAAACGAAAGATTAGAAGAGTCATTTGAAGAACTTAATACATCTGGATGTTCTTGATCTATGGTATTAATTTTGGATGAACTAGGAAGATTGGAATTAATTTAAAAATTAATTAAAAATTAATTTAACCTAGCATAATTATTATAGCTATTATACAATTATTACATCTATTTGACATCTATTTGACTTAATTATTAAGTATTACAAGAATAGAAAATTGCAGAAGTTATCCAATCTTCAAATCAGCGTGGGAACGATGGGACCACTTTACCGGGAACACCCTTTTCCTGCGGGCTTACCAACGGATTTATAAGCTGACCAACACCTTACCAACACGTAGAGGAGAAAATTAAATTTTTTCTCTCTCGCATTTTTACCCACGTCCTCCATTATTCCCGCTCCATTATTGTCCTGCAGATTCCAAAGAAATGAAATTCAAATTCAAATGCACATCAAATGAAGATTCAAGACAAATGACATTCAAATTATGTCTATAAATAGACTAGCTCAAATGTATTCAAGAAGACATAAGCATGTTTTACACAATCTTTCTCAGAAGTCTTTTAGAAAATCATTCCCACAACACTTAGCAACTTTATCAACTTCTATCTATCTTCAAGTTTTTAAGAATTAAATTCAAGTAAGCTTTCATTCATTTTTGCGTTTGGTCAATTGGTAAATTAGTTTCAATTATTTTCACCTGGGTTTGATTTGGTATCAGAGCCATAAGTAATCATTCATCTTAGCATTCTTTGCATATCTTCTCTGCATACATATCATTATTTGTGTTTAGTTCATCTCTGTGTGTTGGTCAGACGCTTGGTCAGCAGGTAAAGCCGTTGGTAAGCCTCATCGGAATAGGTGTTCCGTGATCGTGGTCCCGTTGGTCCCGCATTAGTAGTTGCATCTAGACTCATAACATGATTTCTATGCATTAAAGATGGCAAATTTGATGAGAAGAATGTTTTCTTCGGTTCTAGCACTGGATTCCCGACGAGTTATTCATAGTAAGGAAGAACAAATTTCATACAATTTCAATGATTTGGACTATTCCGGAAGAACAAATTGAAACTATTTACAAAGTTGGAACATTTGATTTCAAAACAGACTTTTTCGATTAAAACTCATGAAGAGACGATGAATATTCAAGAAAAATTTCAAACAATTCCTCTTTTATCAAAAGTTTCATTACAAAAATATTCTGAAAAAGGCTTTCGATATATTCATTACGGTTTAATTCAAGTTGCTGTGAAACCTTTAGTTCATCTTGGAGTTGATGCTCCTATCTATTTAGCTTTACGCGATAAACGTTTAAAACGCTACAAATCCTCATTACTTGCTATGATTCAAACTAATATTTGCAATGGTCCTATTTATTTCAATTGTGCTCCAAATTATTCTGTTTCTTTAACAGATCCTTTGATTCTGAATTCATTAGTATTAGATATTCATCTTCAAGGTGATGAGTTTGAGAAACTCACCGAACAATTCGTGGTTATGTATCGAATAGATTATCGATTACTTAGCTCTCGACTTAATCCTCGTTTCAAAGCCGATTCCTACATCACGCGATGAGACTGTCCTTCTCCATATTGAAGCAGAACAGTCAAAAACGTTTACTCCAAAACGACTCAAATGGCACGAGATTACAATTCTGAAGAATTTCAAATCGAAAACGCTCAAGCACCTCCTCATATAGAACGCACTTGAGATTTCTCAAATTATTGAAGAATCAAATGGCAATATCCTCATAAGATTTAATTCTATGCGAGAACAAGGTTCATGTTCTCACTCTCCGGGAACCAAGCGGTATTCATTTGCGGGAATCACTTTCTACATTTCGGATGCCTCTTCCTATTCATGTACATCATCATCGCTCCTATTCTCGAGGTATCTAAATCTCCTCCTTCATCTCCAACTGCATCTCAAATGAAAGGTGAAATTGATGTTATTCATCAGATAAAAAACATTGATTTTGCGTCCTTAGAACAAGATATTTTTGAATCAGAAAATGATGAAAAAAGAAATTGGTTTTTCCAATTAGATTCATTTTATCAAACAAAAAATTAAACAAGAATGGATTTTCGATATTAATAGGTTAAACACTCCTTTTGATTTTTTTTTCGTTGGTTAGAATATTTTTTAATCAAACAAGGTTTTGATGAAAAAGATTTTCTCAAAATATCTCATATAAATGTTCATACAAATTTAGCAAAAAAATGGAAATTATCTGATGGTAATACTATTACTCAAATTCATCCACCACTTCAATCTCTTCGTATAGACACTCCTTACGGTGAAATTATTGCTTCTCCATTTAAAAGGGGGAAAAGACAATGATGATTCTATTCAACTCGATGATATCGAAAAATTTATCATCGAACAATTATTCCAATCGGATCCTACATACTATTGCTACTCAAGTTGATTCTCTATCTACGGAGATTAAATCAATTTCTAAGCCTAATAGTCCCGATTTCCCTGCTAGTTATTCCTCTCCTCATTTCCAACCAAATATACTATCTAAAGCTCAAGAAACAACACTGCTACGTCCAACATCTTCTCTCGCCCATCCCATCCTCTCCTTTATTACACAAAATATCTCAAACACTCTGGAAAAAAATTAATTCTAATCTTCCTAGTTCATCCAAAATTAATACCATAGATCAAGAACATCCGGATGTATTAAGTTCTTCAAATGACTCTTCTAATCTTTCGTTTTCTAGTCGTTCCTCTTCAAACGAACTTATTTCAAAAATTCATCAAGTTGAAGATTCCTTCTTAGAACCTACAGAGGTTAACAAAATTCGTCAATTCAAATCTCGTCGTCACTATTCAAATCCTCGTTGGAAACAGGCCGAGACAAGGACTTATTACCCACGACCTACGCCTCCGGATATTCAATATGAAGAACGTGCTAAATTTCATACCGCTCATTATGATGGCAGTTCTATTACAAATTGGAACATTGATGGCAAAAGTGAGTATGAAATACTCAACACATTGCAAGAAATGGGTATGGCCAAGATTGCATACAAAGTTCACAACATCCCTGATAAAAACGCAGCAATGTTTTTAGTTGCTGGTTTCACAGGACAATAATGGAGCGGGAATAATGGAGGACGTGGGTCCCTCCACGTGGGCTTGTCTGCAGGTGCAATAATGGATAGAATTAAATTTTTTCTTAAAATTTGGACCCACGCCTCCGGATATTCAATATGAAGAACGTTGAAATTTGAGTTGAGCAGAAGGGGCCTTAATTCCTGTAATTCCAAAGGCTTCACAGAAGGAACCAAGTTCTCGACGCTCACTACCATATTTGGCTTGAAATTTCAATTCTTGACATGCAGATAATGCTTCTTGTTTAATGAATGCAAAAAGTTGGCCATAAGTTATAATATTGAAATCAATTTGTTCTAAACCCATTTCTTTTTTAAGATTTGTACTAATGCGTTGAGAAAATAAGTTTGGTAAACCAGTAATAAATTTTTCTTTCCAAAATGGAGCATTGCAATCTGGTCGTTTGAGTACATATGTTAAAAACATATCTTTATACCAGCTAAAATCTGTTAAAGTTGGACATCTTAAATTTGTCAAAAATATTTTTGCAGAAGATAGTTCTTCTTTTGGGTTTCCAACAAAATGCATGGAAATAGTAATGAGTAAAAAATCACATGCATCATTTTCTAATGAAATATTACCTTGTTCGTCCTCATGTTCTATAGTATGATCGAGAATGGCTATTTTGTCTTCAAGAGTTAATGAATTGTCCCACCAATATTTTAATTGTCCTGTGAAACCAGCAACTAAAAACATTGCTGCGTTTTTATCAGGGATGTTGTGAACTTTGTATGCAATCTTGGCCATACCCATTTCTTGCAATGTGTTGAGTATTTCATACTCACTTTTGCCATCAATGTTCCAATTTGTAATAGAACTGCCATCATAATGAGCGGTATGAAATTTAGCACGTTCTTCATATTGAATATCCGGAGGCGTAGGTCGTGGGTAATAAGTCCTTGTCTCGGCCTGTTTCCAACGAGGATTTGAATAGTGACGACGAGATTTGAATTGACGAATTTTGTTAACCTCTGTAGGTTCTAAGAAGGAATCTTCAACTTGATGAATTTTTGAAATAAGTTCGTTTGAAGAGGAAAGACTAGAAAACGAAAGATTAGAAGAGTCATTTGAAGAACTTAATACATCTGGATGTTCTTGATCTATGGTATTAATTTTGGATGAGCTAGGAAGATTGGAATTAATTTTTTCCAGTGTTTGAGATATTTTGTGTAATAAAGGAGATGATGGGATGGGCAGAGAAGATGTTGGACGTAGAAGTGTTGTTTCTTGAGCTTTAGATAGTATATTTGGTTGGAAATGAGGAGAGGAATAACTAGCAGGGAAATGCGGGACTATGAGGCTTAGAAATTGATTTAATCTCCGTTGATAAAGCATCAACTTGAGTAGCAATAGTATGTAGGATCTGATTGGAATAATTGTTTTGATGATAAATTTTTTTGATATCATCGATTTGAATAGAATCATCATTGTCTTTTCCCCGTTTAAATGGAGAAGCAATAATTTCACCAGAAGGAGTGTCTATACGAAGATATTGAAGTGGTGGATGAATTTGAGTAATAGTATTACCATCAGATAATGTCCATTTTTTTGCTAAATTTGTATGAACATTTATATGAGATATTTTGAGAAAATCTTTTTCGTCAAAACCTTGTTTGATTAAAAAATATTCTAACCAACGAAAAAAAATCAAAGGGAGTGTTTAACCTATTAATATCGAAATCCATTCTTGTTTAATTTTTTGTTTGATAAAATGAATCTAATTGGAAAAACCAATTTCTTTTTTCATCATTTTCTGATTCAAAAATATCTTGTTCTAAGGACGCAAAATCAATGTTTTTTATCTGATGAATAACATCAATTTCACCTTTCATTTGAGATGCAGTTGGAGATGAAGGAGGAGATTTAGATACCTCGGGAATAGGAGCGATATGATGTACATGAATAGGAAGAGGCATCCGAAATGTAGAAAGTGATTACGCAAATGAATACCGCTTAGTTCGGGAGAGTGAGAACATGAACCTTGTTCTCGCATAGAATTAAATCTTATGAGGATATTGCCATTTGATTCTTCAATAATTTGAGAAATCTCAGTGCGTTCTATATGAGGAGGTGCTTGAGCATTTTCGATTTGAAATTCTTCAGGAATTGTAATCTCGTGCCATTTGAGTCGTTTTGGAGTAAACGTTTTTGACTGTTCTGCTTCAATATGGAGAAGGACAGTCTCATCGCGTGATGTAGGAATCAGTTTGAAACGAGGATTAAGCTGAGAGCTAAGTAATCGATAATATATACGATACATAACCACGAATTGTTCGGTGAGTTTTTCAAACTCATCACCTTGAAGATGAATATCTAATACTAATGAATTCAGAATCAAAGGATACGTTAAAAAAGCAGAATAATTTGGAGCACAATTGAAATAAATAGGACCATTGCAAATATTAGTTTGAATCATAGCAAGTAATGAGGATTTGTAGCGTTTTAAACGTTTATCGCGTAAAGCTAAATAGATAGGAGCATCAACTCCAAGATGAACTAAAGGTTTCACAGCAACTTGAATTAAACCAAAATGAATATATCGAAAGCCTTTTTCAGAATATTTTTGTAATGAAACTTTTGATAAAAGAGGAATTGTTTGAAATTTTTCTTGAATATTCATCGTCTCTTCATGAGTTTTTAATCGAAAAAGTTGTTTTGAAATCAAATGTTCCAACTTTGTAAATAGTTTCAATTTGTTCTTACGGAATAGTCCAGTCATTGAAATTGTATGAAATTTGTTCTTCCTTACTATGAATAACTCGTCGGGAATCCAGGCTAGAACCAGAAGAAAACATTCTTCTCATCAAATTCGCCATCTTTAATGCATAGAAATCATGTTATGAGTCTAGATGCAACTACTAATGCGGGACCAACGGGACCACAGTACCGGGAACACCTATTCCGATGAGGCTTACCAACGGCTTTACCTGCTGACCAAGCGTCTGACCAACACACAGAGATGAACTAAACACAAATAATGATATGTATGCAGAGAAGATATGCAAAGAATTCTCTGATGAGTGATAATGGACAATCCGTTGAATAAATGTGTTTGAACTGATAACTCCTCAGTTATAGCCACTCCTGTAGACCACCCGAGTCTCACGGGATGGAAACCACCTGGGGTCAGAGAGTCCGGCTTCGTCAAAACCAGGATCACCGGCGAGAGACCCCAGGTGGTTACCATCCCGTGAGACTCGGGTGGTCTACAGGAGTGGCTATTCCGCCTCTTGTCATTCCGTTTAAAGTGGTAGAGAGGTCCCTAACGGGTTAATGGTATCAGAGCCATAAGTAATCATTCATCTTAGCATTCTTTGCATATCTTCTCTGCATACATATCATTATTTGTGTTTAGTTCATCTCTGTGTGTTGGTCAGACGCTTGGTCAGCAGGTAAAGCCGTTGGTAAGCCTCATCGGAATAGGTGTTCCCGGTACTGTGGTCCCGTTGGTCCCGCATTAGTAGTTGCATCTAGACTCATAACATGATTTCTATGCATTAAAGATGGCAAATTTGATGAGAAGAATGTTTTCTTCCGGTTCTAGCTTGGATTCCCGACGAGTTATTCATAGTAAGGAAGAACAAATTTCATACAATTTCAATGATTGGACTATTCCAGAAGAACAAATTGAAACAATTTACAAAGTTGGAACATTTGATTTCAAAACAGCTTTTTCAGTTAAAACTCATGAAGAGACGATGAATATTCAAGAAAAATTTCAAACAATTCCTCTTTTATCAAAAGTTTCATTACAAAAATATTACGAAAAAAGGCTTTCGATATATTCATTTTGGTTTAATTCAAGTTCTTTGTGAAACCTTTAGTTCATCTTGGAGTTGATGCTCCTATCTATTTAGCTTTACGCGATAAACGTTTAAAACGCTACAAATCCTCATTACTTGCTATGATTCAAACTAATATTTGCAATGGTCCTATTTATTTCAATTGTGCTCCAAATTATTCTGTTTCTTTAACGAGATCCTTTGATTCGAATTCATTAGTATTAGATATTCATCTTCAAGGTGATGAGTTTGAGAAACTCACCCAGAACAATTCGTGGTTATGTATCGAATATATTATCGATTACTTAGCTCTCGGCTTAATCCTCGTTTCAAAGCGATTCCTACATCACGCGATGAGACTTGTCCTTCTCCATATTGAAGCGAACGAGTCAAAAACGTTTACTCCAAAAGCGACTCAAATGGCACGAGATTACAATTCTGAAGAATTTCAAATCGAAAAATGCTCAAGCACCTCCTCATATAGAACGCACTTGAGATTTCTCAAATTATTGAAGAATCAAATGGCAATATCCTCATAAGATTTAATTCTATGCGAGAACAAGGTTCATGTTCTCACTCTCCGAACCAAGCGGTATTCATTTGCGGAATCACTTTCTACATTTCGGATGCCTCTTCCTATTCATGTACATCATCTTGCTCCTATTCTCGAGGTTTCTAAATCTCCTCCTTCATCTCCAACTGCATCTCAAATGAAAGGTGAAATTGATGTTATTCATCGGATAAAAAAATATTGATTTTGCGTCTTTAGAACAAGATATTTTTAAATCGAGAAAATGATGAAAAAAAGAAATTGGGTTTTTCCAATTAGATTCATTTTATCAAACAAAAAATTAAACAAGAATGGATTTACGATATTAATAGGTTAAACACTCCGTTTGATTTTTTACGTTGGTTAGAATATTTTTTTAATCAAACAAGGTTTTGACGAAAAAGATTTTCTCAAAATATCTCATATAAATGTTCATACAAATTTAGCAAAAAAATGGACATTATCTGATGGTAATACTATTACTCAAATTCATCCACCACTTCAATCTCTTCGTATAGACACTCCTTCTGGTGAAATTATTGCTTCTCCATTTAAAAGGGGAAAAGACAATGATGATTCTATTCAACTCGATGATATCGGAAAAAATTTATCATCGAACAATTATTCCAATCGGATCCTACATACTATTGCTACTCAAGTTGATTCTCTATCTACAGAGATTAAATCAATTTCTAAAGCCTAATAGTCCCAGATTTCTGCTAGTTATTCCTCTCCTCATTTCCAACCAAATATACTATCTAAAGCTCAAGAAACAACACTGCTACGTCCAACATCTTCTCTGCCCATCCCATCCTCTCCTTTATTACACAAAATATCTCAAACACTGGAAAAAATTAATTCTAATCTCCCTAGCTCATCCAAAATTAATACCATAGATCAAGAAAATCCAGATGTATTAAGTTCTTCAAATGACTCTTCTAGTCTTTCGTTTTCTAGTCTTTCCTCTTCCAACGAACTTATTTCAAAAATTCATCAAGTTGAAGATTCCTTCTTGGAACCTACAGAGGTTAACAAAATTCGTCAATTCAAATCTCGTCACTATTCAAATCCTCGTTGGAAACAGGCCGAGACAAGGACTTATTACCCACGACCTACGCCTCCGGATATTCAATATGAAGAACGTGCTAAATTTCATACCGCTCATTATGATGGCAGTTCTATTACAAATTGGAACATTGATGGCAAAAGTGAGTATGAAATACTCAACACATTGCAAGAAATGGGTATGGCCAAGATTGCATACAAAGTTCACAACATCCCTGATAAAAACGCAGCAATGTTTTTAGTTGCTGGTTTCACAGGACAATTAAAATATTGGTGGGACAATTCATTAACTCTTGAAGACAAAATAGCCATTCTCGATCATACTATAGAACATGAGGACGAACAAGGTAATATTTCATTAGAAAATGATGCATGTGATTTTTTACTCATTACTATTTCCATGCATTTTGTGGGAAACCCAAAAGAAGAACTTTCTTCTGCAAAAATATTTTTGACAAATTTAAGATGTCCAACTTTAACAGATTTTAGCTGGTATAAAGATATGTTTTTAACATATGTACTCAAACGACCAGATTGCAATGCTCCATTTTGGAAAGAAAAATTTATTACTGGTTTACCAAACTTATTTTCTCAACGCATTAGTACAAATCTTAAAAAAGAAATGGGTTTAGAACAAATTGATTTCAATATTATAACTTATGGCCAACTTTTTGCATTCATTAAACAAGAAGCATTATCTGCATGTCAAGAATTGAAATTTCAAGCCAAATATGGTAGTGAGCGTCGAGAACTTGGTTCCTTCTGTGAAGCCTTTGGAATTACAGGAATTAAGGCCCCTTCTGCTCAACTCAAATGAAAGGTGAAATTGATGTTATTCAGGTTCAATATTCAGAAACTCGCTCTGATACCAAATCAAACCCAGGTGAAAATAATTGAAACTAATTTACCAATTGAACAAACTAAAAATGAATGAAAGCTTACTTGAATTTAATTCTTGAAAACTTGAAGATAGATAGAAGTTGATAAAGTTGCTAAGTGATGTGGGAATGATTTTCTAAAAGACTTCTGAAAAAGATTGTGTAAAACATGCTTGTGTCTTTTGAATACATTTGAGCTAGTCTATTTATAGACATGATTTGAATGTCATTTGTCTTGAATCTTCATTTGATGTGCATTTGAATTTGAATTTCATTTCTTTGGAATCTGCAGGACAATAATGGAGCGGGAATAATGGAGGACGTGGGTCCCTCCACGTGGGCTTGTCTGCAGGTGCAATAATGGCGTGTGGGTCCCGCCACTTTGCTTTTACTATTCACCTTTTGACTTTTTTGCACAGGCGTAATCATGCTGTCTGTCATGATTCGTTTGACTGCTTTTTGCTGCCTTTTGACTGCTTTTTGACTGCTTTTCCGTTGTCTCCTAAAGTGATAGACATCATTATGATGTCTAAACCCTAGCATACTTATTATAGCTATTATACAATTATTACATCTATTTGACATCTATTTGACATAATTATTAAGTATTACAAGAATAGAAAATTGCAGAATTTATCCAATCTTCAAATCGGCGTGGGAACGATGGGACCACTTTACCGGGAACAGCCTTTTCCTGCGGGCTTACCAACGGATTTATAAGCTGACCAACACCTTACCAACACGTAGAGGAGAAAATTAAATACGTCTTACGCGGGGTTTTGTGTTTTTTTGGACATACAGGAATTAAAAATCATTGAGATCCTGTCCGCCAATAGGATCAGTACCAAAAAACTCAGTAGACGATCCCTGTGAAGATGTCGGACTATGAGATTTTTCCTGTTTGAATTGTTGTTGAAATGCCTTGAATCGTAGGAATTCTTCATAATGAGCTGCTTCGTCTTCAGCAGTAGTAATCTTGGAATTTGACGATTCTGGTTTCGAAGGAGTAGTGGGTGCAGAGGATTTGATTGTAACAGGTGTTTGAATCGCAACGTTTGAAGGACCTATGCCTTTGGATAAATGTTGAAAACTGCGTTGCACTAGTTGATTATGTTGAATAAATTTGAGTACTGTGTCTTGTGAACAGAGATCTACAGAATACCCAGTCCACCATTTGATTTTGAATTCTCTGATGAGTGATAATGGACAATCCGTTGAATAAATGTGTTCGAACTGATAAGACAAGGACTTATTACCCACGACCTACGCCTCCGGATATTCAATATGAAGAACGTGCTAAATTTCATACCGCTCATTATGATGGCAGTTCTATTACAAATTGGAACATTGATGGCAAAAGTGAGTATGAAATACTCAACACATTGCAAGAAATGGGTATGGCCAAGATTGCATACAAAGTTCACAACATCCCTGATAAAAACGCAGCAATGTTTTTAGTTGCTGGTTTCACAGGACAATTAAAATATTGGTGGGACAATTCATTAACTCTTGAAGACAAAATAGCCATTCTCGATCATACTATAGAACATGAGGACGAACAAGGTAATATTTCATTAGAAAATGATGCATGTGATTTTTTACTCATTACTATTTCCATGCATTTTGTGGGAAACCCAAAAGAAGAACTTTCTTCTGCAAAAATATTTTTGACACATTTAAGATGTCCAACTTTAACAGATTTTAGCTGGTATAAAGATATGTTTTTAACATATGTACTCAAACGACCAGATTGCAATGCTCCATTTTGGAAAGAAAAATTTATTCTTTGGTTTACCAAACTTATTTTCTCAACGCATTATTACAAATCTTAAAAAAGAAATGGGTTTAGAACAAATTGATTTCAATATTATAACTTATGGCCAACTTTTTGCATTCATTAAACAAGAAGCATTATCTGCATGTCAAGAATTGAAATTTCAAGCCAAATATGGTAGTGAGCGTCGAGAACTTGGTTCCTTCTGTGAAGCCTTTGGAATTACCGGAATTAAGGCTCCTTCTGCTCAACTCAAACGACGTTCTTTCCAACGACCGACAAGGTATTCAAGACGACGGTACCGCAATTCCAAACCATCTCCTCCAGAATTTTACAAACATCCACGTAAATCTCGCAAAAATCGTTATTCTAACTCAAAGCAATTTACTAAAATTATTTGTTACAAATGTGGCAAACCAGGACATAAAGCAGATGTGTGTCGAAGCAAGAAGATTACTACAATTTTGGATCAATTTCGGAACTAGACAAAGAATTGAAAGAGAAATTGCATATATCCTTGGTTCAAGATGATTTCGATCCTCAACCGGATGATTTTCAAGAATACGGCGATACGAGATGATGATAATATTTCCTCTCCTTGTGCTTGCAAAGTTATCAATATGATCAAACATTCTTCGGATAATACGGCCCAAAGATCAAAAAGAACTCATATTTGATATCATTCAAGACCTTCCTCCCGAAGCTCAAAAAAAGACAACTTGAAAAACTCAAAACCCTCATTCTTCGAGAAGAATCCGGTTACTGCTCGACTCATTGAACCATTCAAGTATTTCAAAAATGTTTGATCGCTATCCAAATCTTAATCCTCCAATTCGTCAACATAGCACAACAGAATTGCAAACAGAGATTCGTTCATTAAAAACACAAGTCAAAGAACTCAAAGAACGTGTATTCTCAATAGAAACCAAGAATTTAGAATTAGATACGCAAATCGCTTTATTACAATCGCGAACATCTAAAGGTAAAGAAATTCTTCCTGATTCTCATATTCCAGATTTTCCATATGCCGAAATTCCTATGCCAGGTATTAATCCGAAAGATTCTCAATTTATTTCCATTATTGACAAAATTACCTTTCAAAAATGGAACATCTATGTTACAATTTCAATTGGGACTTTTCAAGCTACGTTTACAGCTATGCTGGACAGCGGTGCAGATCAAACGTTTACAGCTATGCTGGACAGCGGTGCAGATCAAAGTTGCATCAAAGATGGATTGATTCCTATTAAGTATTACGTTCCAACATATGAATCTCTAGTTACTGCAAACGGTATGCCTCTACGAGTCAAAGGTAAACTTGTCAAAACGACTATCTTGCAACGATCATTATTGTTTCAAACATCAATTCATTGTTGTTAGTGATTTAAATACGGAGATCATTTTAGGTACTCCATTTCTTACGCAAATTTATCCATTTTGGGTTAATCAACATGGTTTGGGTACCAAAATCATGGGAAACTCGATTGTTTTCAAATTTTTTAAATCTGTCAAACAAAAAAGAATTATTTTTGTTACAATAAAATTCTATTTACAAACAAATTAATACGATTCAAAGATTTCAAAATAAAATAAATTTTTTTAAAAGAAGATCTTTCTTATACAAGAATTGAAGAACAAGCTGCAAACTTCTCAAATTCAACAAAGAATTTTAAATTTTCAAAATTTATTTATAAAAGAAGTTTGTGCTTGATATTCCAAATGCGTTTTGGGATCGAAAGCAACATATTGTTTCGCTTCCTTATGAAAAAGATTTTTACGAAAAAAAACATTCCTACAAAAAGCACGTCCAATTCAAATGAATCATGATTTACTTGAAGTATGCAAAAAGGAGATTCACGATTTACTTGCAAAGAAACTAATTCGCCCCTCCAAATCTCCATGGAGTTGTGCAGCTTTTTTATGTAATGAATCAAGCGGAAAAGGAACGCGGTGTTCCTAGGCTCGTCATCAATTACAAACCCCTCAACAATGTCTTGCAATGGATTCGATATCCCATTCCAAATAAAAAAGATTTACTCAAACGTCTATATAATGCAAAATTATTTTCCAAATTCGATATGAAATCGGGGATTACAGCGATTCAAATTGCGAGATCAAGATCGCTACAAAACGAGCATTCACAGTTCCCTTTGGACATTACGAATGGAACGTCATGCCTTTTGGACTCAAAAATGCTCCTTCTGAATTTCAACATATTATGAATGATATTTTCAATCCTTATACGACATTCATTATTGTTTATATTGATGATGTCTTATTATTTTCGAGACTCTATTGATCAACATTTTAAACATTTACAAACATTTCTTCGGGTTGTCAAAGCGAAATGGTTTAGTTGTTTCTCGCACCTAAACTTAAATTCTTTCAAACTCACATATGATTTTTAGGGCATAATATTTACAAAGGTACTATTACACCTATTCATCGTGCTCTTGAGTTTCTTTGATAAATTTCCGGATGAAATTAAAGATATAAATCAATTACAAAGATTTCTTGGTTGTCTTAATTATTTGTCGACTTTTTTCCAAATCTAAGACAAATTTGTGCTCCTTTATATCAAAGATTGAAAAAAAGATCCTCCTGCATGGTCTCATACACATACTCAAATTGTTCGCATGTTAAAACTAAAAGCAAAAACATTACCATGTATGTCCATTCCTCATCCATCTGCATTCATGATAGTTGAAACAGATGCATCCGATTTAGGATATGGTGGCATTTTGAAACAACGTTTGAATCATTCATCACATGAACATTTAGTTAGATACCATAGTGGTCTATGGCTCGGACCCATAAAAAAACTTATTCAACTGTCAAAAAAAGAAATTTTAAGTATTGTTTTATGCATTTCAAAATTTCAAGATGATTTATACAACAAAAGATTTTTATTACGCATTGATTGTAAATCTGCAAAAGAAATTTTACAAAAAGATGTTCAAAATCTTGTTTCAAAACAAATTTTTGCTCGTTGGCAAGCAATTCTATCTGCTTTTGACTTTGATATTGAATATATCAAAGGTACTCAAAATTCTTTACCCGATTTTCTAACGAGAGAATTCCTTACAGTTCCTCACCATGAGTAAACACAAAGACAAAGAGAAATCTTCCAAACAACAGATTCAAAGTTCTCATGATTATGAGATGAAATCCAATTCTTCTTTCATTCAAACACCAAACAAACTTCACATTCTTTCTTCGCTACCACCCAAACAATCTCCCGTTTCCCTTCTTATTCATTATGCCAGACATCCTCTTACGGATTATTTCAAAGATCATACAATGTTATATTACTGTATTTTCAACAAAGAAACAGATCATCGTCAATATGATGAAACACTCACTATCAACTTTCCTACAATATTACAATCACTGGATATGCCGTTTATTCAATTCTGCCATCTTATCAAACTATATGATTGTTTGACTTACGGAAGAACACGAATTCAATATGACATGGGTATATGCTCGTTTTCATATAATAGTTATTATTATCCTCCGTTGTACCTATATCACAGTTGTGATAACGAAATTGAAATTATGTTCAAATTTTTCATCCCCCACGCCATAAAAATTCAAGATTCCTGGATTGAATATCAAGAGCGAGTTTCGAATCGGGAATCTAGCGAGGAGTTATCGGTTCAAACACATTTATTCAACGGATTGTCCATTATCACTCATCGGAGAATTCAAAATCAAATGGTGGGACTGGGTATTACGTAGATCTCTGTTCACAAGACACGATACTCAAATTTATTCAACATAATCAACTAGTGCAACGCGATTTTGAACAATTATCCAAAGGCATAGGTCCTTCAAACGTTGCGATTCAAACACCCGGTACAATCAAATCCTCTCGCACCGACTACTCCCTCAAAACCGGAATCTTCAAATTCTAAGGTTACTACTGGTGAAGACGAAGCGGCTCATTATGAAGAATTCCTACGATTCAAAGTGTTTCAACAACAATTCAAACAGGGAAAAATCTCATAGTCAGAGCATCTTCACGGGGATCGTCTACTGAATTTTTTGGTGCGATCCTATTGGCGGACGGGATCTCAATGATTTTTAATTTACGTATGTGAACAAAAATGCGAGAGAGAAAAAATTTAATTTTCTCCTCTACGTGTTGGTAAGGTGTTGGTCGACTTATAAATCCGTTGGTAAGCCCGCGAGAAAAGGGTGTTCCCGGTAAAGTGGTCCCATCGTTCCCACGCCGATTTGAAGATTGGATAACTTACGCAATTTTCTATTCTTGTAATTATACTAGAAACTAATAATGTCGTAAACTAGATGTAATAATTGTATAATAGCTATAATAATTATGCTAGGTTTAGACATCATAATTATGTCTATCACTTTAGGAAAAGCAGTCAAAAAGCGAGTCAAAAAGCGGTCAAAAAGGCGGTAAAAAGGCGGTCAAACGAATCATGACAGACGAGCATGATTACGCCTGCGCAAAGAAGTCAAAAATGAATAGTAAAAGCAAAGTGGCGGGACCCACACGCCATTATTGCACCTGCAGACAAGCCCACGTGGAGGGACCCACGTCCTCCATTATTCCCGCTCCATTATTGTCCTGCAGATTCAAAAGAAATGAAATTCAAATTCAAATGCACATCAAATGACGATTCAAGACAAATGACATTCAAATTATGTCTATAAATAGACTAGCTCAAATGTATTCAAGAAGACATAAGCATGTTTACACAATCTTTTTCAGAAGTCTTTTAGAAAATCATTCCCACATCACTTAGCAACTTTATCAACTTCTATCTATCTTCAAGTTTTCAAGAATTAAATTCAAGTAAGCTTTCATTCATTTTTAGTTTGTTCAATTGGTAAATTAGTTTCAATTATTTTCACCTGGGTTTGATTTGGTATCAGAGCCATAAGTAATCATTCATCTTAGCATTCTTTGCATATCTTCTCTGCATACATATCATTATTTGTGTTTAGTTCATCTCTGTGTGTTGGTCGGGACGCTTGGTCGGCAGGGTAAAGCCGTTGGTAAGCCTCATCGGAATAGGTGTTCCGTGCTCGTGGTCCCGTTGGTCCCGCATTAGTAGTTGCATCTAGACTCATAACATGATTTCTATGCATTAAAGATGGCAAATTTGATGAGAAGAATGTTTTCTTCCGGTTCTAGCCTGGATTCCCGACGAGTTATTCATAGTAAGGAAGAACAAATTTCATACAATTTCAATGACTGGACTATTCCAGAAGAACAAATTGAAACTATTTACAAAGTTGGAACATTTGATTTCAAAACAGCTTTTTCAGTTAAAACTCATGAAGAGACGATGAATATTCAAGAAAAATTTCAAACAATTCCTCTTTTATCAAAAGTTTCATTACAAAAATATTATGAAAAAGGCTTTCGATATATTCATTACGGTTTAATTCAAGTTGCTGTGAAACCTTTAGTTCATCTTGGAGTTGATGCTCCTATCTATTTAGCTTTACGCGATAAACGTTTAAAACGCTACAAATCCTCATTACTTGCTATGATTCAAACTAATATTTGCAATGGTCCTATTTATTTCAATTGTGCTCCAAATTATTCTGTTTCTTTAACAGATCCTTTGATTCCCGAATTCATTAGTATTAGATATTCATCTTCAAGGTGATGAGTTTGAGAAACTCACCGAACAATTCGTGGTTATGTATCGAATATATTATCGATTACTTAGCTCTCGACTTAATCCTCGTTTCAAACCGATTCCTACATCACGCGATGAGACTCGTCCTTTCCCATATCGAAGCAGAACAGTCAAAAACGTTTACTCCAAAACGACTCAAATGGCACGAGATTACAATTCCGAAGAATTTCAAATCGAAAACGCTCAAGCACCTCCTCATATAGAACGCACTTGAGATTTCTCAAATTATTGAAGAATCAAATGGCAATATCCTCATAAGATTTAATTCTATGCGAGAACAAGGTTCATGTTCTCACTCTCCAGAACCAAGCAGGTATTCATTTGCAGAATCACTTTCTACATTTCAGATGCCTCTTCCTATTCATGTACATCATACTGCTCCTATTCCTGAGGTTTCTAAATCTCCTCCTTCATCTCCAACTGCATCTCAAATGAAAGGTGAAATTGATGTTATTCATCAGATAAAAAATATTGATTTTGCGTCTTTAGAACAAGATATTTTTGAATCAGAAAATGATGAAAAAAGAAATTGGTTTTTCCAATTAGATTCATTTTATCAAACAAAAATTAAACAAGAATGGATTTCTGATATTAATAGGTTAAATACTCCGTTTGACTTTTTTTCGTTGGTTAGAATATTTTTTTAATCAAACAAGGTTTTTGACGAAAAAGATTTTCTCAAAATATCTCATATAAATGTTCATACAAATTTAGCAAAAAAATGGAAATTATCTGATGGTAATACTATTACTCAAATTCATCCACCACTTCAATCTCTTCGTATAGACACTCCTTCTGGTGAAATTATTGCTTCTCCATTTAAAAGGGGAAAAGACAATGATGATTCTATTCAACTCGATGATATCAGAAAAATTTATCATCAGAACAATTATTCCAATCAGATCCTACATACTATTGCTACTCAAGTTGATTCTCTATCTACAGAGATTAAATCAATTTCTAAGCCTAATAGTCCCAGATTTCCTGCTAGTTATTCCTCTCCTCATTTCCAACCAAATATACTATCTAAAGCTCAAGAAACAACACTGCTACGTCCAACATCTTCTCTGCCCATCCCATCCTCTCCTTTATTACACAAAATATCTCAAACACTGGAAAAAATTAATTCTAATCTTCCTAGTTCATCCAAAATTAATACCATAGATCAAGAACATCCAGATGTATTAAGTTCTTCAAATGACTCTTCTAGTCTTTCGTTTTCTAGTCTTTCCTCTTCCAACGAACTTATTTCAAAAATTCATCAAGTTGAAGATTCCTTCTTGGAACCTACAGAGGTTAACAAAATTCGTCAATTCAAATCTCGTCACTATTCAAATCCTCGTTGGAAACAGGCCGAGACAAGGACTTATTACCCACGACCTACGCCTCCGGATATTCAATATGAAGAACGTTGATAACTTTGCAAGCACAAGCAGAGGAAATATTATCATTCATCTTAGCATTCTTTGCATATCTTCTCTGCATACATATCATTATTTGTGTTTAGTTCATCTCTGTGTGTTGGTCAGACGCTTGGTCAGCAGGTAAAGCCGTTGGTAAGCCTCATCGGAATAGGTGTTCCCGGTACTGTGGTCCCGTTGGTCCCGCATTAGTAGTTGCATCTAGACTCATAACATGATTTCTATGCATTAAAGATGGCAAATTTGATGAGAAGAATGTTTTCTTCCGGTTCTAGCCTGGATTCCCGACGAGTTATTCATAGTAAGGAAGAACAAATTTCATACAATTTCAATGACTGGACTATTCCAGAAGAACAAATTGAAACTATTTACAAAGTTGGAACATTTGATTTCAAAACAGCTTTTTCAGTTAAAACTCATGAAGAGACGATGAATATTCAAGAAAAATTTCAAACAATTCCTCTTTTATCAAAAGTTTCATACCAAATAAGACCCAGGTGAAAATAATTGAAACTAATTTACCAATTGACCAAACGCAAAAATGAATGAAAGCTTACTTGAATTTAATTCTTGAAAACTTGAAGATAGATAGAAGTTGATAAAGTTGCTAAGTGTTGTGGGAATGATTTTCTAAAAGACTTCTGAGAAAGATTGTGTAAAACATGCTTGTGTCTTGTGAACAGAGATCTACAGAATACCCAGTCCACCATTTGATTTTGAATTCGCTGATGATAACTCCTTAGCTATATTCGGATTCAGAAACAAGCTCTTGATATTCAAGCCAGGAATCTTGAATTTTTATGGCTTGTGGGATGAAAAATTTGAACATAATTTCAATTTCTTCATCACAACTGTGATATAGGTACAAAGGAGGATAATAATAACTATTATAGGAAAACGAGCATATACCCATATCATATTGAATTCGTGTTCGTCCGTAAGTCAAACAATCATATAGTTTGATAAGATGGCAGAATTGAATAAACGGCATATCCGAGGATTGTAATATTGTAGGAAAGTTGATAATGAGTGTTTCATCATATTGACGATGATCTTTTTCTTTGTTGAAAATACAGTAATATAACATTGTATGATCTTTGAAATAATCCGTAAGAGGATGTCTGGCATAATGAATAAGAAGGGAAACGGGAGAATGTTTGGGTGGTATCGAAGAAAGAATGTGAAGTTTGTTTGGTGTTTGAATGAAAGAAGAACTGGACTTCATCTCATAATCATGAGAACTTTGAATCTGTTGTTTTGAAGTTTTCTCTTTGTCTTTGAGTTTACTCATGGTGAGGAACTGTAAGGAATTCTCTCGTTAGAAAATCGGGTAAAGAATTTTGAGTACCTTTGATATATTCAATATCAAAGTCAAAAGCAGATAGAATTGCTTGCCAACGAGCAAAAATTTGTTTTGAAACAAGATTTTGAACATCCTTTTGTAAAATTTCTTTTGCAGATTTACAATCAATGCGTAATAAAAATCTTTTGTTGTATAAATCATCTTGAAATTTTGAAATACATAAAACAATACTTAAAATTTCTTTTTTGACAGTTGAATAATTTTTTTTTATGTCCGAGCCATAGACCACTATGGTATCTAACTAAATGTTCATGTGATGAATGAGTCAAACGTTGTTTCAAAATGCCACCATATCCTACATCTGATGCATCGGTTTCAACTATCATGAATGCAGATGGATGAGGAATGGACATACATGGTAATGTCTTTGCTTTTATTTTTAGCATGCGAACAATTTGAGTATGTGTGTGAGCCCATGCAGGAGGATCTTTTTGTAATCTTTGGTATAAAGGAGCACAAATTTGTCTTAAATTTGGAAAAAAGTCAGACAAATAATTAAGACAACCAAGAAATCTTTGTAATTGATTTATATCTTTAATTTCATCTGGAAATTTATCAGCAAACTCAAGAGCACGATGAATAGGTGTAAGAGTACCTTTGTAAATATTATGCCCTAAAAATCGTATTTGAGTTTGAAAGAATTTAAGTTTAGGTGCAGAAACAACTAAACCATTTCGTTTGACAACCTGAAGAAATGTTTGTAAATGTTTAAAATGTTGATCAATAGAGTCTGAAAATAATAAGACATCATCAATATAAACAATAATGAATGTCGTATAAGGATTGAAAATATCATTCATAATATGTTGAAATTCAGAAGGAGCATTTTTGAGTCCAAAAGGCATAACGTTCCATTCGTAATGTCCAAAGGGAACTGTGAATGCTGTTTTGTAGCGATCTTGATCAGCAATTTGAATCTGCCAGAATCCTGATTTCATATCGAATTTGGAAAATAATTTTGCATTATATAGACGTTTGAGTAAATCTTTTTTATTTGGAATGGGATATCGAATCCATTGCAAGACATTGTTGAGGGGTTTGTAATTGATGACGAGCCTAGGAACACCGCGTTCCTTTTCCGCTTGATTCATTACATAAAAAGCTGCACAACTCCATGGAGATTTGGAGGGGCGAATTAGTTTCTTTGCAAGTAAATCGTGAATCTCCTTTTTGCATACTTCAAGTAAATCATGATTCATTTGAATTGGACGTGCTTTTGTAGGAATGTTTTTTTCAGAAAAATCTTTTTCATAAGGAAGCGAAACAATATGTTGCTTTCGATCCCAAAACGCATTTGGAATATCAGCACAAACTTCTTTTATAAATAAATTTTGAAAATTTAAAATTCTTTGTTGAATTTGAGAAGTTTGCAGTTGTTCTTCAATTCTTGTATAAGAAAGATCTTCTTTTAAAAAATTTATTTTCTTTTGAAATCTTTGAATAGTATTAATTTGTTTGTAAATAGATTTTTCTTGTAACAAAAATAATTCTTTTTGTTTGACAGGATTTAAAAATTTGAAAACAACTGAGTTTCCCATGATTTTGGTACCCAAACCATGTTGATTAACCCAAAATGGATAAATTTGCGTAAGAAATGGAGTACCTAAAATGATCTCCGTATTTAAATCACTAACAACAATGAATTGATGTTTGAAGCAATAATGATCGTTGCAAATAGCTGTTTTGACAAGTTTACCTTTGACCTGTAGAGGCATACCGTTTGCAGTAACTAGAGATTCATATGTTGGAACGTAATACTTAATAGGAATCAATCCATCTTTGATGCAACTTTGATCTGCGCCGCTGTCCAGCATAGCTGTAAACGTTGCTTGAAAAGTCCCAATTGAAATTGTAACATAGATGTTCCATTTTTGAAAGGTAATTTTGTCAATAATGGAAATAAATTGAGAATCTTTCGGATTAATTCCTGGCATAGGAATTTCGGCATATGGAAAATCTGGAATATGAGAATCAGGAAGAATTTCTTTACCTTTAGATGTTCGCGATTGTAATAAAGCGATTTGCGTATCTAATTCTAAATTCTTGGTTTCTATTGAGAATACACGTTCTTTGAGTTCTTTGACTTGTGTTTTTAATGAACGAATCTCTGTTTGCAATTCATGTTGTGCTATGTTGACGAATTGGAGGATTAAGATTTGGATAGCGATCAAACATTTTTGAAATACTTGAATGGTTCAATGAGTCGAGCGAAGCTGGATTCTTCTCGAAGAATGAGGGTTTTGAGTTTTTCAAGTTGTCTTTTTTGAGCTTCGGGAGGAAGGTCTTGAATGATATCAAATATGAGTTCTTTTTGATCTTTGGGTTTGTATTATCCGAAGAATGTTTGATCATATTGATAACTTTGCAAGCACAAGGAGAGGAAATATTATCATCATCCATACTGCTTTGTATTCTTGAAAATCATCCGGTTGAGGATCGAAATCATCTTGAACCAAGGATATATGCAATTTCTCTTTCAATTCTTTGTCTAGTTCGAAAATTGATCCAAAATGGTAGTAATCTTCTTGCTTCGACACACATCCGCTTTATGTCCCTGGTTTGCCACATTTATAACAAATAATTTTAGTAAATTGCTTTGAGTTAGAATAACGATTTTTTGCGAGATTTACGTGGAGGTTTGTAAAATTTCGGAGGAGATGGTTTGGAATTGCGATACCGTCGTCTTGAATACCTTGTCGGTCGTTGGAAAGAACGTCGTTTGAGTTGAGCGAAGGGGCCTTAATTCCCTGTAATTCCAAAGGCTTCACGAAGGAACCAAGTTCTCGACGCTCACTACCATATTTGGCTTGAAATTTCAATTCTTGACATGCGAGATAATGCTTCTTGTTTAATGAATGCAAAAAAGTTGGCCATAAGTTATAATATTGAAATCAATTTGTTCTAAACCCATTTCTTTTTTTAAGATTTGTAATAATGCGTTGAGAAAATAAGTTTGGTAAACCCGAGTAATAAATTTTTCTTTCCAAAATGGAGCATTGCAATGCAGGGCGTTTGAGTACATATGTTAAAAACATATCTTTATACCAGCTAAAATCATTAAAGTTGGACATCTTAAATTTGTCAAAAATATTTTTGCAGAAGAAAGTTCTTCTTTTGGGTTTCCCACAAAATGCATGGAAATAGTAATGAGTAAAAAATCACATGCATCATTTTCTAATGAAATATTACCTTGTTCGTCCTCATGTTCTATAGTATGATCGAGAATGGCTATTTTGTCTTCAAGAGTTAATGAATTGTCCCACCAATATTTTAATTGTCCTGTGAAACCAGCAACTAAAAACATTGCTGCGTTTTTATCAGGGATGTTGTGAACTTTGTATGCAATCTTGGCCATACCCATTTCTTGCAATGTGTTGAGTATTTCATACTCACTTTTGCCATCAATGTTCCAATTTGTAATAGAACTGCCATCATAATGTGCGGTATGGAATTTAGCACGTTCTTCATATTGAATATCCGGAGGAGTAGGTCGTGGATAATAAGTCCTTGTTTCGGCCTGTTTCCAACGAGGATTTGAATAGTGACGAGATTTGAATTGACGAATTTTGTTAACCTCTGTAGGTTCCAAGAAGGAATCTTCAACTTGATGAATTTTTGAAATAAGTTCGTTGGAAGAGGAAAGACTAGAAAACGAAAGACTAGAAGAGTCATTTGAAGAACTTAATACATCTGGATTTTCTTGATCTATGGTATTAATTTTGGATGAGCTAGGGAGATTGGAATTAATTTTTTCCAGAGTTTGAGATATTTTGTGTAATAAAGGAGAGGATGGGATGGGCAGAGAAGATGTTGGACGTAGAAGTGTTGTTTCTTGAGCTTTAGATAGTATATTTGGTTGGAAATGAGGAGAGGAATAACTAGCAGGAAATCTGGGACTATGAGGCTTAGAAATTGATTTAATCTCTGTTGATAAAGCATCAACTTGAGTAGCAATAGTATGTAGGATCTGATTGGAATAATTGTTTTGATGATAAATTTTTTTGATATCATCGATTTGAATAGAATCATCATTGTCTTTTCCCCGTTTAAATGGAGAAGCAATAATTTCACCAGAAGGAGTGTCTATACGAAGAGATTGAAGTGGTGGATGAATTTGAGTAATAGTATTACCATCAGATAATGTCCATTTTTTTGCTAAATTTGTATGAACATTTATATGAGATATTTTGAGAAAATCTTTTTTCGTCAAAACCTTGTTTGATTAAAAAAATATTCTAACCAACGAGAAAAAAATCAAAAGGAGTGTTTAACCTAGTAATATCAGAAATCCATTCTTGTTTAATTTTTGTTTGATAAAATGAATCTAATTGGAAAAACCAATTTCTTTTTTCATCATTTTCTGATTCAAAAATATCTTGTTCTAAAGACGCAAAATCAATATTTTTTATCTGATGAATAACATCAATTTCACCTTTCATTTGAGATGCAGTTGGAGATGAAGGAGGAGATTTAGATACCTCAGGAATAGGAGCAGTATGATGTACATGAATAGGAAGAGGCATCTGAAATGTAGAAAGTGAATCTGCAAATGAATACCTACTTGGTTCTGGAGAGTGAGAACATGAACCTTGTTCTCGCATAGAATTAAATCTTATGAGGATATTGCCATTTGATTCTTCAATAATTTGAGAAATCTCAGTGCGTTCTATATGAGGAGGTGCTTGAGCGTTTTCGATTTGAAATTCTTCAGGAATTGTAATCTCGTGCCATTTGAGTCGTTTTGGAGTAAACGTTTTTGACTGTTCTGCTTCGATATGGAGAAGGACAGTCTCATCGCGTGATGTAGGAATCAGTTTGAAACGAGGATTAAGCTGAGAGCTAAGTAATCGATAATATATTCGATACATAACCACGAATTGTTCGGTGAGTTTCTCAAACTCATCACCTTGAAGATGAATATCTAATACTAATGAATTCAGAATCAAAGGATCTGTTAAAGAAACAGAATAATTTGGAGCACAATTGAAATAAATAGGACCATTGCAAATATTAGTTTGAATCATAGCAAGTAATGAGGATTTGTAGCGTTTTAAACGTTTATCGCGTAAAGCTAAATAGATAGGAGCATCAACTCCAAGATGAACTAAAGGTTTCACAGCAACTTGAATTAAACCGTAATGAATATATCGAAAGCCTTTTTCAGAATATTTTTGTAATGAAACTTTTGATAAAAGAGGAATTGTTTGAAATTTTTCTTGAATATTCATCGTCTCTTCATGAGTTTTAACTGAAAAAGCTGTTTTGAAATCAAATGTTCCAACTTTGTAAATAGTTTCAATTTGTTCTTCTGGAATAGTCCAGTCATTGAAATTGTATGAAATTTGTTCTTCCTTACTATGAATAACTCGTCGGGAATCCAGGCTAGAACCAGAAGAAAACATTCTTCTCATCAAATTCGCCATCTTTAATGCATAGAAATCATGTTATGAGTCTAGATGCAACTACTAATGCGGGACCAACGGGACCACGATCACAGGGAACACCTATTCCGATGAGGCTTACCAACGGCTTTACCTGCTGACCAAGCGTCTGACCAACACACAGAGATGAACTAAACACAAAGAATGATATGTATGCAGAGAAGATATGCAAAAGATGCTAAGATGAATGACGACTTATGGCTCTGATACCAAATAAGACCCAGGTGAAAATAATTGAAACTAATTTACCAATTGACCAAACGCAAAAATGAATGAAAGCTTACTTGAATTTAATTCTTGAAAACTTGAAGATAGATAGAAGTTGATAAAGTTGCTAAGTGTTGTGGGAATGATTTTCTAAAAGACTTCTGAGAAAGATTGTGTAAAACATGCTTGTGTTTTTTGAATACATTTGAGCTAGTCTATTTATAGACATGATTTGAATGTCATTTGTCTTGAATCTTCATTTGATGTGCATTTGAATTTGAATTTCATTTCTTTGGAATCTGCAGGACAATAATGGAGCGGGAATAATGGAGGACGTGGGTCCCTCCACGTGGGCTTGTCTGCGAGTGCAATAATGGCGTGTGGGTCCCGCCACTTTGCTTTTACTATTCACTTTTTGACTTCTTTGCGCAGGGCGTAATCATGCTCGTCTCGTCATGATGCGTTTGATCGCCTTTTTACTGCCTTTTGACTGCTTTTTGACTGCTTTTTGACTGCTTTTCCTAAAGTGATAGACATAATTATGATGTCTAAACCTAGCATAATTATTATAGCTATTATACAATTATTACATCTAGTTTACAGCATTATTAGTTTCTAGTATAATTACAAGAATAGAAAATTGCGTAGTTATCCAATCTTCAAATCAGCGTGGGAACGATGGGACCACTTTACCTGGGAACACCCTTTTCCCTCGCGGGCTTACCAACGGATTTATAAGCCGACCAACACCTTACCAACACGTAGAGGAGAAAATTAAATTTTTTTCTCTCTCGCATTTTTCACATACGTAAATTAAAAATCATTGAGATCCCGTCCGCCAATAGGATCAGCACCAAAAAAATTCGATGAGACGAACCCTGTGAAGAGGTCGGACTATGAGATTTTTCCTGTTTGAATTGTTGTTGAAATGCCTTGAATCGTAGGAATTCTTCATAATGAGCTGCTTCGTCTTCAGCAGTAGTAATCTTGGAATTTGACGATTCTGGTTTCGAAGGAGTAGTGGGTGCAGAGGATTTGATTGTAACAGGTGTTTGAATCGCAACGTTTGAAGGACCTATGCCTTTGGATAAATGTTGAAAACTGCGTTGCACTAGTTGATTATGTTGAATAAATTTGAGTACTGTGTCTTGTGAACAGAGATCTACCCAGGTGAAAATAATTGAAACTAATTTACCAATTGAACAAACTAAAAATGAATGAAAGCTTACTTGAATTTAATTCTTGAAAACTTGAAGATAGATAGAAGTTGATAAAGTTGCTAAGTGATGTGGGAATGATTTTCTAAAAGACGTCTGAAAAAGATTGTGTAAACATGCTTGTGTTTTTTGAATACATTTGAGCTAGTCTATTTATAGACATGATTTGAATGTCATTTGTCTTGAATCTTCATTTGATGTGCATTTGAATTTGAATTTCATTTCTTTGGAATCTGCAGGACAATAATGGAGCGGGAATAATGGAGGACGTGGGTCCCTCCACGTGGGCTTGTCTGCAGGTGCAATAATGGCGTGTGGGTCCCGCCACTTTGCTTTTACTATTCACCTTTTGACTTTTTTGCACAGGCGTAATCATGCTGTCTGTCATGATTCGTTTGACTGCTTTTTGCTGCCTTTTGACTGCTTTTTGACTGCTTTTCCGTTGTCTCCTAAAGTGATAGACATCATTATGATGTCTAAACCCTAGCATACTTATTATAGCTATTATACAATTATTACATCTATTTGACATCTATTTGACATCTATTTGACATAATTATTAAGTATTACAAGAATAGAAAATTGCAGAATTTATCCAATCTTCAAATCGGCGTGGGAACGATGGGACCACTTTACCGGGAACACCCTTTTCCTGCGGGCTTACCAACGGATTTATAAGCTGACCAACATCTTACCAACACGTAGAGGAGAAAATTAAATATCTTCTGCCGCCGTTTTTTTTTTTTTTACATACAGGAATTAAAAATCGTTGAGATCCTGTCCGCCAATAGGATCACATTAACCCGTTAGGGACCTCTCTACCACTTTAAACGGAATGACAAGAGGCGGAATAGCCACTCCTGTAGACCACCCGAGTCTCACGGGATGGTAACCACCTGGGGTCAGAGAGTCCGGCTTCGTCAAAACCAGGGATCACCGCGAGAGACCCCCTGAGTGTAGATGCCCGACTAAGCTCGGGTCCAACAGGGCTATGGCTCTGATACCAAATCAAACCCAGGTGAAAATAATTGAAACTAATTTACCAATTGAACAAACTAAAAATGAATGAAAGCTTACTTGAATTTAATTCTTGAAAACTTGAAGATAGATAGAAGTTGATAAAGTTGCTAAGTGTTGTGGGAATGAGAAAGATTGTGTAAACATGCTTATGTCTTTTGAATACATTTGAGCTAGTCTATTTATAGACATGATTTGAATGTCATTTGTCTTGAATCTTCATTTGATGTGCATTTGAATTTGAATTTCATTTCTTTGGAATCTGCAGGACAATAATGGAGCGGGAATAATGGAGGACGTGGGTCCCTCCACGTGGGCTTGTCTGCAGGTGCAATAATGGCGTGTGGGTCCCGCCACTTTGCTTTTACTATTCACTTTTTGACTTCTTTGCGCAGGCGTAATCATGCTCGTCTGTCATGATTCGTTTGACCGCCTTTTTACCGCCTTTTGACTGCTTTTTGACTGCTTTTTGACTGCTTTTCCTAAAGTGATAGACATAATTATGATGTCTAAACCTAGCATAATTATTATAGCTATTATACAATTATTACATCTAGTTTACAGCATTATTAGTTTCTAGTATAATTACAAGAATAGAAAATTGCGAAGTTATCCAATCTTCAAATAAGCGTGGGAACGATGGGACCACTTTACCGGAACACCCTTTTCTCGCGGGCTTACCAACGGATTTATAAGTCGACCAACACCTTACCAACACGTAGAGGAGAAAATTAAATTTTTTCTCTCTCGCATTTTTCACATACGGAAATTAAAAATCATTGAGATCCTGTCCGCCAATAGGATCAGTACAAAAAAATTCAGTAGACGATCCCTGTGAAGATGTCGGACTATGAGATTTTTCCTGTTTGAATTGTTGTTGAAATGCCTTGAATCGTAGGAATTCTTCATAATGAGCTGCTTCGTCTTCAGCAGTAGTAATCTTGGAATTTGACGATTCTGGTTTCGAAGGAGTAGTGGGTGCAGAGGATTTGATTGTAACAGGTGTTTGAATCGCAACGTTTGAAGGACCTATGCCTTTGGATAAATGTTGAAAACTGCGTTGCACTAGTTGATTATGTTGAATAAATTTGAGTACTGTGTCTTGTGAACAGAGATCTACAGAATACCCAGTCCACCATTTGATTTTGAATTCTCTGATGAGTGATAATGGAAAATCCTTGGAATAAATTTGTTTGAACTGATAACTCCAGCAGAATATCCAAGGAACCCGAAGTTCGGCATAGAAGTGGAGTGGAATTGAATAGGCAGGGCCTGTCATCTTTTTGACCCAAGTTTGAAATCCAAGTTTAGGAATAGGTGGTAATATGTCGGGTAGACTACCGAAGTGAATCCACCATTCATGAAACCAAATTGGAAATTCTTTGGGACAGTGTTGATGGAAAATAAAAAACCAAGAATGATCAAAAGGTCGTTTGAAAAATGTTCTATACCAAGCCATTTTATAATCTTGATAGGTGTAACCAGTTGGAATAAAATTGACGGTAAATTCTTTTGTAGTCCAAATGGATGACCATTCTGAAGCCTTGAGTATTTTCTTAATAACACATTTTGAATAAGCAATGCGCTGAGGGTTTTTTGAATCTGGTGTATGCGTAATGTCAACGGATTTTTGAATCAACAAGAATTAATTCATAAAATGTTTGAGTTTGCATTGGATAATCCCGGAAGCCAATGGCATCCGGTAGGGAAAAACTCTTTGAACTAAATTTTTTAAAGCTTTGAAGTCGGGAGTTTACGTAAAAGAAGTAAGGAATAAAGTTTCAGTGACGAGTTTGAGGAAATATTGAGTATTGGTTGAGGAGGCATTTGGAGTTGAAGAAGGAGGTGGTATAGGAATATTTTGTAGTTTGTATGATGGGGTTGCGGCTGCCATTACATACGTGAGTGGTGGAAAGTCTTGAAGAGCTTGAAATCGGTTTGGTGTTTGAAGAAAAGAAGAACTGGTCTTCATCTCATAATCATGAGAACTTTGAATCTGTTGTTTTGAAGTTTTCTCTTTGTCTTTGAGTTTACTCATGGTGAGGAACTGTAAGAAATTCTCTCGTTAGAAAATCGGGTAAAGAATTTTGAGTACCTTTGATATATTCAATATCAAAGTCAAAAGCAGATAGAATTGCTTGCCAACGAGCAAAAATTTGTTTTGAAACAAGATTTTGAACATCCTTTTGTAAAATTTCTTTTGCGATTTACAATCAATGCGTAATAAAAATCTTTTGTTGTATAAATCATCTTGAAATTTTGGAAATACATAAAACAATACTTAAAATTTCTTTTTTTGACGATTGAATAATTTTTTTTGCGGTCCGAGCCATAGACCACTATGGTATCTAACTAAATGTTCATGTGATGAATGATTCAAACGTTGTTTCAAAATGCCACCATATCCTACATCTGACGCATCTGTTTCAACTATCATGAATGCAGATGGATGAGGAATGGACATACATGGTAATGTCTTTGCTTTTAGTTTTAGCATGCGAACAATTTGAGTATGTGTGTGAGACCATGCAGGGAGGATCTTTTTGTAATCTTTGGTATAAAGGAGCACAAATTTGTCTTAAATTTGGAAAAAAGTCAGACAAATAATTGAGACAACCAAGAAATCTTTGTAATTGATTTATATCTTTAATTTCATCTGGAAATTTATCAGCAAACTCAAGAGCACGATGAATAGGTGTAAGAGTACCTTTGTAAATATTATGCCCTAAAAATCGTATTTGAGTTTGAAAGAATTTAAGTTTAGGTGCAGAAACAACTAAACCATTTCGTTTGACAACTCGAAGAAATGTTTGTAAATGTTTAAAATGTTGATCAATAGAGTCCGAAAATAGTAAGACATCATCAATATAAACAATAATGAATGTCGTATAAGGATTGAAAATATCATTCATAATATGTTGAAATTCGGAAGGAGCATTTTTGAGTCCAAAGGCATAACGTTCCATTCGTAATGTCCAAAGGGAGCTGTGAATGCTTTGTTTTGTAGCGATCTTGATCTGCAATTTGAATCTGCCGAATCCCCGATTTCATATCGAATTTGGAAAATAATTTTTGCCTTATATAGACGTTTGAGTAAATCTTTTTTATTTGGAATGGGATATCGAATCCATTGCAAAACATTGTTGAGTGGTTTGTAATTGATGACGAGCCGAGGAACACCGCGTACCTTTTCCGCTTGATTCATTACATAAAAAGCTGCACAACTCCATGGAGATTTGGAGGGGCGAATTAGTTTCTTTGCAAGTAACTCTTGAATCTCTTTTTGCATACTTCAAGTAAATCATGATTCATTTGAATTGGACGTGCTTTTGTAGGAATGTTTTTCTCAGAAAAATCTTTTTCATAAGGAAGCGAAACAATATGTTGTTTTCGATCCCAAAACGCATTTGGAATATCAGCACAAACTTCTTTTATAAATAAATTTTGAAAATTTAAAATTCTTTGTTGAATTTGAGAAGTTTGCAGTTGTTCTTCAATTCTTGTATAAGAAAGATCTTCTTTTAAAAAATTAATTTTATTCGAAATCTTTGAATAGTATTAATTTGTTTGTAAATAGAATTTTCTTGTAACAAAAAATAATTCTTTTTGTTTGACAGGATTCAAAAATTTGAAAATAACTGGGTTTCCCATGATTTTGGTACCCAAACCATGTTGATTAACCCAAAATGGATAAATCTGAGTAAGAAATGGAGTACCCAAAATGATCTCCGTATTTAAATCACTAACAACAATGAATTGATGTTTGAAGCAATAATGATCGTTGCAAATAGCTGTTTTGACAAGTTTACCTTTGACCTGTAGAGGCATACCGTTTGCGAGTAACTAGAGATTCATATGTTGGAACGTAATACTTAATAGGAATCAATCCATCTTTGATGCAACTTTGATCTGCATGCTACTGTCCCGAAAGCATAGTCATGAACGTTGCTTGAAAAGTCCCAATTGAAATTGTAACATATATGTTCCATTTTTGAAAATGTAATTTTGTCAATAATGGAAATAAATTGAGAATCTTTCGGATTAATACCTGGCATAGGAATTTCGGCATATGGAAAATCTGGAATATGAGAATCAAGAAGAATTTCTTTACCTTTAGATGTTCGCGATTGTAATAAAGCGATTTGCGTATCTAATTCTAAATTCTTGGTTTCTATTGAGAATACACGTTCTTTGAGTTCTTTGACTTGTGCTTTTACTGAACGAATCTCTGTTTGCAATTCTGTTGTGCTATGTTGACGAATTGGAGGATTAAGATTTGGATAGCGATCAAACATTTTTGAAATACTGAATGGTTCAATGAGTTGAGCAGAACTGGATTCTTCTCGAAGAATGAGGGTTTTGAGTTTTTCAAGTTGTCTTTTTTTGAGCTTCAGGAGGAAGGTCTTGAATGATATCAAATATGAGTTCTTTTTGATCTTTGGCTGTATTATCTGAAGAATGTTTGATCATATTGATAACTTTGCAAGCACAAGGAGAGGAAATATTATCATCATCTGTACTGCTGTATTCTTGAAAATCATCTGGTTGAGGATCGAAATCATCTTGAACCAAGGATATATGCAATTTCTCTTTCAATTCTTTGTCTAGTTCCGGAAATTGATCCAAAATTGTAGTAATCTTCTTGCTTAGACACACATCCGCTTTATGTCCCTGGTTTGCCACATTTATAACAAATAATTTTAGTAAATTGCTTTGAGTTAGAATAACGATTTTTTGCGAGATTTACGTGGAGGTTTGTAAAATTCGGGAGGAGATGGTTTGGAATTGCGATACCGTCTGTCTTGAATACCTTGTCGGTCGTTGGAAAGAACGTCGTTTGAGTTGAGCAGAAGGGGCCTTAATTCCTGTAATTCCAAAGGCTTCACAGAAGGAACCAAGTTCTCGACGCTCACTACCATATTTGGCTTGAAATTTCAATTCTTGACATGCAGATAATGCTTCTTGTTTAATGAATGCAAAAAGTTGGCCATAAGTTATAATATTGAAATCAATTTGTTCTAAACCCATTTCTTTTTTAAGATTTGTACTAATGCGTTGAGAAAATAAGTTTGGTAAACCAGTAATAAATTTTTCTTTCCAAAATGGAGCATTGCAATCTGGGCGTTTGAGTACATATGTTAAAAAACATATCTTTATACCAACTAAAATCATAAAGTTGGACATCTTAAATTTGTCAAAAAATATTTTTGCGTAAGAAAGTTCTTCTTTTGGGTTTCCCACAAAATGCATGGAAATAGTAATGAGTAAAAAATCACATGCATCATTTTCTAATGAAATATTACCTTGTTCGTCCTCATGTTCTATAGTATGATCGAGAATGGCTATTTTGTCTTCAAGAGTTAATGAATTGTCCCACCAATATTTTAATTGTCCTCGTGAAACCAAAGCAACTAAAAAACATTGCTGCGTTTTTATCGGGGGATGTTGTGAACTTTGTATGCAATCTTGGCCATACCCATTTCTTGCAATGTGTTGAGTATTTCATACTCACTTTTGCCATCAATGTTCCAATTTGTAATAGAACTGCCATCATAATGAGCGGTATGAAATTTAGCACGTTCTTCATATTGAATATCCGGAGGCATAGGTCGTGGGTAATAAGTCCTTGTCTCGGCCTGTTTCCAACGAGGATTTGAATAGTGACGACGAGATTTGAATTGACGAATTTTGTTAACCTCTGTAGGTTCTAAGAAGGAATCTTCAACTTGATGAATTTTTGAAATAAGTTCGTTTGAAGAGGAACGACTAGAAAACGAAAGATTAGAAGAGTCATTTGAAGAACTTAATACATCTGGATGTTCTTGATCTATGGTATTAATTTTGGATGAACTAGGAAGATTAGAATTAATTTTTTCCAGTGTTTGAGATATTTTGTGTAATAAAGGAGAGGATGGGATGGGCAGAGAAGATGTTGGACGTAGCAGTGTTGTTTCTTGAGCTTTAGATAGTATATTTGGTTGGAAATGAGGGTTTCTTCAGATAATACAGCCAAAGATCAAAAAGAACTCATATTTGATATCATTCAAGACCTTCCTCCTGAAGCTCAAAAAAGACAACTTGAAAAACTCAAAACCCTCATTCTTCGAGAAGAATCCAGTTCTGCTCAACTCATTGAACCATTCAGTATTTCAAAAATGTTTGATCGCTATCCAAATCTTAATCCTCCAATTCGTCAACATAGCACAACAGAATTGCAAACAGAGATTCGTTCAGTAAAAGCACAAGTCAAAGAACTCAAAGAACGTGTATTCTCAATAGAAACCAAGAATTTAGAATTAGATACGCAAATCGCTTTATTACAATCGCGAACATCTAAAGGTAAAGAAATTCTTCTTGATTCTCATATTCCAGATTTTCCATATGCCGAAATTCCTATGCCAGGTATTAATCCGAAAGATTCTCAATTTATTTCCATTATTGACAAAATTACATTTCAAAAATGGAACATATATGTTACAATTTCAATTGGGACTTTTCAAGCAACGTTCATGACTATCTTTGGGACGATGGCATGCAGATCAAAGTTGCATCAAAGATGGATTGATTCCTATTAAGTATTACGTTCCAACATATGAATCTCTAGTTACTGCAAACGGTATGCCTCTACAGGTCAAAGGTAAACTTGTCAAAACAGCTATTTGCAACGATCATTATTGCTTCAAACATCAATTCATTGTTGTTAGTGATTTAAATACGGAGATCATTTTGGGTACTCCATTTCTTACTCAGATTTATCCATTTTGGGTTAATCAACATGGTTTGGGTACCAAAATCATGGGAAACCCAGTTATTTTCAAATTTTTGAATCCTGTCAAACAAAAAGAATTATTTTTGTTACAAGAAAATTCTATTTACAAACAAATTAATACTATTCAAAGATTTCAGAATAAAATTAATTTTTTAAAAGAAGATCTTTCTTATACAAGAATTGAAGAACAACTGCAAACTTCTCAAATTCAACAAAGAATTTTAAATTTTCAAAATTTATTTATAAAAGAAGTTTGTGCTGATATTCCAAATGCGTTTTGGGATCGAAAACAACATATTGTTTCGCTTCCTTATGAAAAAAGATTTTTTCCGAGAAAAACATTCCTACAAAAGCACGTCCAATTCAAATGAATCATGATTTACTTGAAGTATGCAAAAAAGAGATTCAAGAGTTACTTGCAAAGAAACTAATTCGCCCCTCCAAATCTCCATGGAGTTGTGCAGCTTTTTATGTAATGAATCAAGCGGAAAAGGAACGCGGTGTTCCTCGGCTCGTCATCAATTACAAACCACTCAACAATGTTTTGCAATGGATTCGATATCCCATTCCAAATAAAAAAGATTTACTCAAACGTCTATATAAGGCAAAATTATTTTCCAAATTCGATATGAAATCAGGATTACAGCGATTCAAATTGCGAGATCAAGATCGCTACAAAACAGCATTCACAGTTCCCTTTGGACATTACGAATGGAACGTTATGCCTTTTGGACTCAAAAATGCTCCTTCTGAATTTCAACATATTATGAATGATATTTTCAATCCTTATACGACATTCATTATTGTTTATATTGATGATGTCTTATTATTTTTCGGACTCTATTGATCAACATTTTAAACATTTACAAACATTTCTTCAGAGTTGTCAAACGAAATGGTTTAGTTGTTTCTGCACCTAAACTTAAATTCTTTCAAACTCAAATACGATTTTTAGGGCATAATATTTACAAAGGTACTCTTACACCTATTCATCGTGCTCTTGAGTTTGCTGATAAATTTCCAGATGAAATTAAAGATATAAATCAATTACAAAGATTTCTTGGTTGTCTTAATTATTTGTCTGACTTTTTTCCAAATTTAAGACAAATTTGTGCTCCTTTATACCAAAGATTACAAAAAGATCCTCCTGCATGGTCTCACACACATACTCAAATTGTTCGCATGTTAAAACTAAAAGCAAAAACATTACCATGTATGTCCATTCCTCATCCATCTGCATTCATGATAGTTGAAACAGATGCATCCGATTTAGGATATGGTGGCATTTTGAAACAACGTTTGAATCATTCATCACATGAACATTTAGTTAGATACCATAGTGGTCTATGGCTCGGACCATAAAAAAACTTATTCAACCTGTCAAAAAAGAAATTTTAAGTATTGTTTTATGCATTTCAAAATTTCAAGATGATTTATACAACAAAAGATTTTTATTACGCATTGATTGTAAATCGCAAAAGAAATTTTACAAAAAGATGTTCAAAATCTTGTTTCAAAACAAATTTTTGCTCGTTGGCAAGCAATTCTATCTCGCTTTTTGACTTTGATATTGAATATATCAAAGGTACTCAAAATTCTTTACCCGATTTTCTAACGAGAGAATTCCTTACAGTTCCTCACCATGAGTAAACACAAAGACAAAGAGAAATCTTCCAAACAACAGATTCAAAGTTCTCATGATTATGAGATGAAATCCAGTTCTTCTTTCATTCAAACACCAAACAAACTTCACATTCTTTCTTCGCTACCACCCAAACAATCTCCCGTTTCCCTTCTTATTCATTATGCCAGACATCCTCTTACGGATTATTTCAAAGATCATACAATGTTATATTACTGTATTTTCAACAAAGAAACAGATCATCGTCAATATGATGAAACACTCATTATCAACTTTCCTACAATATTACAATCCCTGGATATGCCGTTTATTCAATTCTGCCATCTTATCAAACTATATGATTGTTTGACTTACGGAAGAACACGAATTCAATATGACATGGGTATAAAAACGGCGGCAGAAGATATTTAATTTTCTCCTCTACATGTTGGTAAGGTGTTGGTCAGCTTATAAATCCGTTGGTAAGCCCGCAGGAAAAGGGGGTTCCCGGTAAAGTGGTCCCATCGTTCCCACGCTGATTTGAAGATTGGATAACTTCTGCAATTTTCTATTCTTGTAATACTTAATACTTAAGTCAAATAGATGTCAAATAGATGTAATAATTGTATAATAGCTATAATAATTATGCTAGGTTTTAGCCATCATAATTATGTCTATCGCTTTAGGAGACAACGGAAAAGCAGTCAAAAAGCAGTCAAAGGCAGCAAAAGGCAGTCAAACGAATCATGACAGACAGCATGATTACGCCTGTGCAAAAAAGTCAAAAGGTGAATCGTAAAAGCAAAGTGGCGGGACCCACACGCCATTGTGCACTGCAGACAAGCTCACGTGGAGGGACCCACGTCCCTCCATTATTCCCGCTCCATTATTGTCCTGCAGATTCCAAAGAAATGAAATTCAAATTCAAATGCACATCAAATGAAGATTCAAGACAAATGACATTCAAATTATGTCTATAAATAGACTAGCTCAAATGTATTCAAGAAGACATAAGCATGTTTACACAATCTTTTTCAGAAGTCTTTTAGAAAATCATTCCCACATCACTTAGCAACTTTATCAACTTCTATCTATCTTCAAGTTTTCAAGAATTAAATTCAAGTAAGCTTTCATTCATTTTTAGTTTGTTCAATTGGTAAATTAGTTTCAATTATTTTCACCTGGGTCAAATCAAACCCAGGTGAAAATAATTGAAACTAATTTACCAATTGAACAAACTAAAAATGAATGAAAGCTTACTTGAATTTAATTCTTGAAAACTTGAAGATAGATAGAAGTTGATAAAGTTGCTAAGTGATGTGGGAATGATTTTCTAAAAGACTTTTGAAAAAGATTGTGTAAACATGCTTATGTCCTCTTGAATACATTTGAGCTAGTCTATTTATAGACATAATTTGAATGTCATTTGTCTTGAATCTTCATTTGATGTGCATTTGAATTTGAATTTCATTTCTTTGGAATCTGCAGGACAATAATGGAGCGGGAATAATGGAGGACGTGGGGTCCCTCCACGTGGGCTTGTCTCGCAGTGCAATAATGGCGTGTGGGTCCCGCCACTTTGCTTTTACTATTCACTTTTTGACTTCTTTGCGCAGCGTAATCATGCCGTCTCGTCATGATTCGCTTTGACCGCCTTTTACCGCCTTTTGACCGCTTTTGACCGCTTTTGACTGCTTTTCCTAAAGTGATAGACATAATTATGATGTCTAAACCTAGCATAATTATTATAGCTATTATACAATTATTACATCTAGTTTACAGCATTATTAGTTTCTAGTATAATTACAAGAATAGAAAATTGCAGAAGTTATCCAATCTTCAAATCGGCGTGGGAACGATGGGACCACTTTACCGGGAACACCCTTTTCCTGCGGGCTTACCAACGGATTTATAAGCTGACCAACACCTTACCAACACGTAGAGGAGAAAATTAAATTTTTTAAATGTTCATACAAATTTAGCAAAAAAATGGACATTATCTGATGGTAATACTATTACTCAAATTCATCCACCACTTCAATCTCTTCGTATAGACACTCCTTCTGGTGAAATTATTGCTTCTCCATTTAAACGGGGAAAAGACAATGATGATTCTATTCAAATCGATGATATCAAAAAAATTTATCATCAAAACAATTATTCCAATCAGATCCTACATACTATTGCTACTCAAGTTGATGCTTTATCAACAGAGATTAAATCAATTTCTAAGCCTCATAGTCCCAGATTTCCTGCTAGTTATTCCTCTCCTCATTTCCAACCAAATATACTATCTAAAGCTCAAGAAACAACACTTCTACGTCCAACATCTTCTCTGCCCATCCCATCCTCTCCTTTATTACACAAAATATCTCAAACTCTGGAAAAAATTAATTCCAATCTCCCTAGCTCATCCAAAATTAATACCATAGATCAAGAAAATCCCGATGTATTAAGTTCTTCAAATGACTCTTCTAGTCTTTCGTTTTCTAGTCTTTCCTCTTCCAACGAACTTATTTCAAAAATTCATCAAGTTGAAGATTCCTTCTTGGAACCTACAGAGGTTAACAAAATTCGTCAATTCAAATCTCGTCACTATTCAAATCCTCGTTGGAAACAGGCCGAAACAAGGACTTATTATCCACGACCTACTCCTCCGGATATTCAATATGAAGAACGTGCTAAATTTCATACCGCTCATTATGATGGCAGTTCTATTACAAATTGGAACATTGATGGCAAAAGTGAGTATGAAATACTCAACACATTGCAAGAAATGGGTATGGCCAAGATTGCATACAAAGTTCACAACATCCCTGATAAAAACGCAGCAATGTTTTTAGTTGCTGGTTTCACAGGACAATTAAAATATTGGTGGGACAATTCATTAACTCTTGAAGACAAAATAGCCATTCTCGATCATACTATAGAACATGAGGACGAACAAGGTAATATTTCATTAGAAAATGATGCATGTGATTTTTTACTCATTACTATTTCCATGCATTTTGTTGGAAACCCAAAAGAAGAACTATCTTCCGCAAAAAATATTTTTGACAAATTTAAGATGTCCAACTTTATGATTTTTAGTTTGGTATAAAGATATGTTTTTAACATATGTACTCAAACGCCCTGGATTGCAATGCTCCATTTTGGAAAGAAAAAATTTATTACTCGGGTTTACCAAACTTATTTTCTCAACGCATTATTACAAATCTTAAAAAAAGAAATGGGTTTAGAACAAATTGATTTCAATATTATAACTTATGGCCAACTTTTTGCATTCATTAAACAAGAAGCATTATCCGCATGTCAAGAATTGAAATTTCAAGCCAAATATGGTAGTGAGCGTCGAGAACTTGGTTCCTTCTGTGAAGCCTTTGGAATTACAATTAAGGCCCCTTCTGCTCAACTCAAACGACGTTCTTTCCAACGACCGACAAGGCATTCAAGACGACGGTATCGCAATTCCAAACCATCTCCTCCAGAATTTTACAAACCTCCACGTAAATCTCGCAAAAAATCGTTATTCTAACTCAAAGCAATTTACTAAAATTATTTGTTATAAATGTGGCAAACCAGGACATAAAGCAGATGTGTGTCGAAGCAAGAAGATTACTACAATTTTGGATCAATTTCCGGAACTAGACAAAGAATTGAAAGAGAAATTGCATATATCCTTGGTTCAAGATGATTTCGATCCTCAACCAGATGATTTTCAAGAATACAGCAGTACAGATGATGATAATATTTCCTCTCCTTGTGCTTGCAAAGTTATCAATATGATCAAACATTCTTCAGATAATACAGCCAAAGATCAAAAAGAACTCATATTTGATATCATTCAAGACCTTCCTCCTGAAGCTCAAAAAAGACAACTTGAAAAACTCAAAACCCTCATTCTTCGAGAAGAATCCAGTTCTGCTCGACTCATTGAACCATTCAGTATTTCAAAAATGTTTGATCGCTATCCAAATCTTAATCCTCCAATACGTCAACATAGCACAACAGAATTGCAAACAGAGATTCGTTCATTAAAAACACAAGTCAAAGAACTCAAAGAACGTGTATTCTCAATAGAAACCAAGAATTTAGAATTAGATACGCAAATCGCTTTATTACAATCGCGAACATCTAAAGGTAAAGAAATTCTTCCTGATTCTCATATTCCAGATTTTCCATATGCCGAAATTCCTATGCCAGGAATTAATCCGAAAGATTCTCAATTTATTTCCATTATTGACAAAATTACATTTCAAAAATGGAACATATATGTTACAATTTCAATTGGGACTTTTCAAGCTACGTTTACAGCTATGCTGGACAGCGGCGCAGATCAAAGTTGCATCAAAGATGGATTGATTCCTATTAAGTATTACGTTCCAACATATGAATCTCTAGTTACTGCAAACGGTATGCCTCTACAGGTCAAAGGTAAACTTGTCAAAACAGCTATTTGCAACGATCATTATTGCTTCAAACATCAATTCATTGTTGTTAGTGATTTAAATACGGAGATCATTTTGGGTACTCCATTTCTTACTCAGATTTATCCATTTTGGGTTAATCAACATGGTTTGGGTACCAAAATCATGGGAAACTCAGTTGTTTTCAAATTTTTAAATCCTGTCAAACAAAAAGAATTATTTTTGTTACAAGAAAATTCTATTTACAAACAAATTAATACTATTCAAAGGAAACTAATTTACCAATTGAACAAACTAAAAATGAATGAAAGCTTACTTGAATTTAATTCTTGAAAACTTGAAGATAGATAGAAGTTGATAAAGTTGCTAAGTGATGTGGGAATGATTTTCTAAAAGACTTCTGAAAAAGATTGTGTAAACATGCTTGTGTCTTCTTGAATACATTTGAGCTAGTCTATTTATAGACATAATTTGAATGTCATTTGTCTTGAATCTTCATTTGATGTGCATTTGAATTTGAATTTCATTTCTTTGGAATCTGCAGGACAATAATGGAGCGGGAATAATGGAGGACGTGGGTCCCTCCACGTGGGCTTGTCTGCAGGTGCAATAATGGCGTGTGGGTCCCGCCACTTTGCTTTTACTATTCACCTTTTGACTTTTTTGCACAGGCGTAATCATGCTGTCTGTCATGATTCGTTTGACTGCTTTTTGCTGCCTTTTGACTGCTTTTTGACTGCTTTTTGACTGCTTTTCCTAAAGTGATAGACATAATTATGATGTCTAAACCTAGCATAATTATTATAGCTATTATACAATTATTACATCTAGTTTACAGCATTATTAGTTTCTAGTATAATTACAAGAATAGAAAATTGCAGAAGTTATCCAATCTTCAAATCAGCGTGGGAACGATGGGACCACTTTACCGGGAACACCCTTTTCCGGTTTCACAGCAACTTGAATTAAACAAAAATGAATATATCGAAAGCCTTTTTCAGAATATTTTTGTAATGAAACTTTTGATAAAAGAGGAATTGTTTGAAATTTTTCTTGAATATTCATCGTCTCTTCATGAGTTTTAACTGAAAAAGCTGTTTTGAAATCAAATGGCAATATCCTCATAAGATTTAATTCTATGCGAGAACAAGGTTCATGTTCTCACTCTCCAGAACCAAGCAGGTATTCATTTGCAGAATCACTTTCTACATTTCGGATGCCTCTTCCTATTCATGTACATCATACTCGCTCCTATTCCCGAGGTATCTAAATCTCCTCCTTCATCTCCAATCGCATCTCAAATGAAAGGTGAAATTGATGTTATTCATCGGATAAAAAACATTGATTTTGCGTCCTTAGAACAAGATATTTTTTGAATCGGAAAATGATGAAAAAAAGAAATTGGTTTTTTCCAATTAGATTCATTTTATCAAACAAAAAATTAAACAAGAATGGATTTCGATATTAATAGGTTAAACACTCCTTTTGATTTTTTTTTCGTTGGTTAGAATATTTTTTTAATCAAACAAGGTTTTGACGAAAAAGATTTTCTCAAAATATCTCATATAAATGTTCATACAAATTTAGCAAAAAAAATGGAAATTATCCGATGGTAATACTATTACTCAAATTCATCCACCACTTCAATCTCTTCGTATAGACACTCCTTTCCGGTGAAATTATTGCTTCTCCATTTAAACGGGGAAAAGACAATGATGATTCTATTCAAATCGATGATATCAAAAAAATTTATCATCAAAACAATTATTCC
Source organism: Catharanthus roseus (assembly GCA_028651295.1). NCBI lineage: Eukaryota > Viridiplantae > Streptophyta > Magnoliopsida > Gentianales > Apocynaceae > Catharanthus > Catharanthus roseus. The sequence continues at coordinate 45,221,284 of JAPQWS010000159.1, forward strand.
AATCAGATCCTACATACTATTGCTACTCAAGTTGATTCTCTATCTACAGAGATTAAATCAATTTCTAAGCCTAATAGTCCCAGATTTCCTGCTAGTTATTCCTCTCCTCATTTCCAACCAAATATACTATCTAAAGCTCAAGAAACAACACTGCTACGTCCAACATCTTCTCTGCCCATCCCATCCTCTCCTTTATTACACGAAATATCTCAAACACTGGAAAAAATTAATTCTAATCTTCCTAGTTCATCCAAAATTAATACCATAGATCAAGAACATCCAGATGTATTAAGTTCTTCAAATGACTCTTCTAATCTTTCGTTTTCTAGTCGTTCCTCTTCAAACGAACTTATTTCAAAAATTCATCAAGTTGAAGATTCCTTCTTAGAACCTACAGAGGTTAACAAAATTCGTCAATTCAAATCTCGTCGTCACTATTCAAATCCTCGTTGGAAACAGGCCGAGACAAGGACTTATTACCCACGACCTACGCCTCCGGATATTCAATATGAAGAACGTGCTAAATTTCATACCGCTCATTATGATGGCAGTTCTATTACAAATTGGAACATTGATGGCAAAAGTGAGTATGAAATACTCAACACATTGCAAGAAATGGGTATGGCCAAGATTGCATACAAAGTTCACAACATCCCTGATAAAAACGCAGCAATGTTTTTAGTTGCTGGTTTCACAGGACAATTAAAATATTGGTGGGACAATTCATTAACTCTTGAAGACAAAATAGCCATTCTCGATCATACTATAGAACATGAGGACGAACAAGGTAATATTTCATTAGAAAATGATGCATGTGATTTTTTACTCATTACTATTTCCATGCATTTTGTTGGAAACCCAAAAGAAGAACTATCTTCTGCAAAAAATATTTTTGACAAATTTAAGATGTCCAACTTTAATGATTTTAGTCGGGTATAAAGATATGTTTTTAACATATGTACTCAAACGACTGCATTGCAATGCTCCATTTTGGAAAGAAAAATTTATTACTGGTTTACCAAACTTATTTTCTCAACGCATTATTACAAATCTTAAAAAAGAAATGGGTTTAGAACAAATTGATTTCAATATTATAACTTATGGCCAACTTTTTGCATTCATTAAACAAGAAGCATTATCTGCATGTCAAGAATTGAAATTTCAAGCCAAATATGGTAGTGAGCGTCGAGAACTTGGTTCCTTCTGTGAAGCCTTTGGAATTACAGGAATTAAGGCCCCTTCTGCTCAACTCAAACGACGTTCTTTCCAACGACCGACAAGGTATTCAAGACGACGGTATCGCAATTCCAAACCATCTCCTCCAGAATTTTACAAACCTCCACGTAAATCTCGCAAAAATCGTTATTCTAACTCAAAGCAATTTACTAAAATTATTTGTTATAAATGTGGCAAACCAGGACATAAAGCAGATGTGTGTCGAAGCAAGAAGATTACTACAATTTTGGATCAATTTCCGGAACTAGACAAAGAATTGAAAGAGAAATTGCATATATCCTTGGTTCAAGATGATTTCGATCCTCAACCAGATGATTTTCAAGAATACAAAGCAGACATGGATGATGATAATATTTCCTCTCCTTGTGCTTGCAAAGTTATCAATATGATCAAACATTCTTCAGATAATACAGCCAAAGATCAAAAAGAACTCATATTTGATATCATTCAAGACCTTCCTCCTGAAGCTCAAAAAAAGACAACTTGAAAAACTCAAAACCCTCATTCTTCGAGAAGAATCCGATTCTGCTCGACTCATTGAACCATTCAAGTATTTCAAAAATGTTTGATCGCTATCCAAATCTTAATCCTCCAATTCGTCAACATAGCACAACGAGATTGCAAAGAGAGATTCGTTCAGTAAAAAGCACAAGTCAAAGAACTCAAAGAACGTGTATTCTCAATAGAAACCAAGAATTTAGAATTAGATACGCAAATCGCTTTATTACAATCGCGAACATCTAAAGGTAAAGAAATTCTTCCTGATTCTCATATTCCAGATTTTCCATATGCCGAAATTCCTATGCCAGGAATTAATCCGAAAGATTCTCAATTTATTTCCATTATTGACAAAATTACCTTTCAAAAATGGAACATATATGTTACAATTTCAATTGGGACTTTTCAAGCAACGCTTTACTGACTATCGTCGGACAATGCACGAGATCAAAGTTGCATCAAAGATGGATTGATTCCTATTAAGTATTACGTTCCAACATATGAATCTCTAGTTACTGCAAACGGTATGCCTCTACAGGTCAAAGGTAAACTTGTCAAAACAGCTATTTGCAACGATCATTATTGCTTCAAACATCAATTCATTGTTGTTAGTGATTTAAATACGGAGATCATTTTGGGTACTCCATTTCTTACTCAGATTTATCCATTTTGGGTTAATCAACATGGTTTGGGTACCAAAATCATGGGAAACCCAGTTATTTTCAAATTTTTGAATCCTGTCAAACAAAAAGAATTATTTTTGTTACAAGAAAATTCTATTTACAAACAAATTAATACTATTCAAAGATTTCAGAATAAAATTAATTTTTTAAAAGAAGATCTTTCTTATACAAGAATTGAAGAACAACTGCAAACTTCTCAAATTCAACAAAGAATTTTAAATTTTCAAAATTTATTTATAAAAGAAGTTTGTGCTGATATTCCAAATGCGTTTTGGGATCGAAAACAACATATTGTTTCGCTTCCTTATGAAAAAGATTTTTCTGAGAAAAACATTCCTACAAAAGCACGTCCAATTCAAATGAATCATGATTTACTTGAAGTATGCAAAAAAGAGATTCAAGAGTTACTTGCAAAGAAACTAATTCGCCCCTCCAAATCTCCATGGAGTTGTGCAGCTTTTTATGTAATGAATCAAGCGGAAAAGGAACGCGGTGTTCCTAGGCTCGTCATCAATTACAAACCCCTCAACAATGTTTTGCAATGGATTCGATATCCCATTCCAAATAAAAAAGATTTACTCAAACGTCTATATAATGCAAAATTATTTTCCAAATTCGATATGAAATCAGGATTCTGGCAGATTCAAATTGCAGATCAAGATCGCTACAAAACAGCATTCACAGTTCCCTTTGGACATTACGAATGGAACGTGATGCCTTTTGGACTCAAAAATGCTCCTTCTGAATTTCAACATATTATGAATGATATTTTCAATCCTTATACGACATTCATTATTGTTTATATTGATGATGTCTTATTATTTTCAGACTCTATTGATCAACATTTTAAACATTTACAAACATTTCTTCGAGTTGTCAAACGAAATGGTTTAGTTGTTTCGCACCTAAACTTAAATTCTTTCAAACTCACATACGATTTTTTAGGGCATAATATTTACAAAGGTACTATTACACCTATTCATCGTGCTCTTGAGTTTGCTGATAAATTTCCAGATGAAATTAAAGATATAAATCAATTACAAAGATTTCTTGGTTGTCTTAATTATTTGTCTGACTTTTTTCCAAATCTAAGACAAATTTGTGCTCCTTTATATCAAAGATTGAAAAAAGATCCTCCTGCATGGTCTCATACACATACTCAAATTGTTCGCATGTTAAAACTAAAAGCAAAAACATTACCATGTATGTCCATTCCTCATCCATCTGCATTCATGATAGTTGAAACAGATGCATCCGATTTAGGATATGGTGGCATTTTGAAACAACGTTTGAATCATTCATCACATGAACATTTAGTTAGATACCATAGTGGTCTATGGCTCGGACCGCAAAAAACTTATTCAACTGTCAAAAAAGAAATTTTAAGTATTGTTTTATGCATTTCAAAATTTCAAGATGATTTATACAACAAAAGATTTTTTATTACGCATTGATTGTAAATCGCAAAAGAAATTTTACAAAAAGGATGTTCAAAATCTTGTTTCAAAACAAATTTTTGCTCGTTGGCAAGCAATTCTATCTGCTTTTGACTTTGATATTGAATATATCAAAGGTACTCAAAATTCTTTACCCGATTTTCTAACGAGAGAATTCCTTACAGTTCCTCACCATGAGTAAACACAAAGACAAAGAGAAATCTTCCAAACAACAGATTCAAAGTTCTCATGATTATGAGATGAAATCCAGTTCTTCTTTCATTCAAACACCAAACAAACTTCACATTCTTTCTTCGCTACCACCTAAACAATCTCCCGTTTCCCTTCTTATTCATTATGCCAGACATCCTCTTACGGATTATTTCAAAGATCATACAATGTTATATTACTGTATTTTCAACAAAGAAACAGATCATCGTCAATATGATGAAACACTCACTATCAACTTTCCTACAATATTACAATCACTGGATATGCCGTTTATTCAATTCTGCCATCTTATCAAACTATATGATTGTTTGACTTACGGAAGAACACGAATTCAATATGACATGGGTATATGCTCGTTTTCATATAATAGTTATTATTATCCTCCGTTGTACCTATATCACAGTTGTGATAACGAAATTGAAATTATGTTCAAATTTTTCATCCCCCACGCCATAAAAATTCAAGATTCCTGGATTGAATATCAAGAGCGAGTTTCTGAATCAGAATCTAACTGAGGAGTTATCAGTTCAAACACATTTATCCAAGGATTTTCCATTATCACTCATCGGGAGAATTCAAAATCAAATGGTGGGATCGGGTATTCCGTAGATCTCTGTTCACAAGACACGATACTCAAATTTATTCAACATAATCAACTAGTGCAACGTGAGTTTTCAACATTTATCCAAAGGCATAGGTCCTTCAAACGTTGCGATTCAAACACCTGTTACAATCAAATCCTCTGCACCCACTACTCCTTCGAAACCAGAATCGTCAAATTCCAAGATTACTACTGCTGAAGACGAAGCAGCTCATTATGAAGAATTCCTACGATTCAAAGTGTTTCAACAACAATTCAAACAGGAAAAATCTCATAGTCCGACATCTTCACAGGGGTTCGTCTCATCGAGTTTTTTGGTACTGATCCTATTGGCGGACAGGATCTCAATGATTTTTAATTTCTGTATGTGAAAAAAAAAAAAAATGCAGAGAAAAAATTTAATTTTCTCCTCTACGTGTTGGTAAGGTGTTGGTCAGCTTATAAATCCGTTGGTAAGCCCGCAGGAAAAAGGTGTTCCCGGTAAAGTGGTCCCATCGTTCCCACGCTGATTTGAAGATTGGATAACTTCTGCAATTTTCTATTCTTGTAATTATACTAGAAACTAATAATGCTGTAAACTAGATGTAATAATTGTATAATAGCTATAATAATTATGCTAGGTTTAGACATCATAATTATGTCTATCACTTTAGGAAAAGCAGTCAAAAAGCAGTCAAAAAGCAGTCAAAAGGCAGCAAAAAGCAGTCAAACGAATCATGACAGACAGCATGATTACGCCTGTGCAAAAAAGTCAAAAGGTGAATAGTAAAAGCAAAGTGGCGGGACCCACACGCCATTATTGCACCTGCAGACAAGCCCACGTGGAGGGACCCACGTCCTCCATTATTCCCACTCCATTATTGTCCTGCAGATTCCAAAGAAATGAAATTCAAATTCAAATACACATCAAATGAAGATTCAAGACAAATGACATTCAAATCATGTCTATAAATAGACTAGCTCAAATGTATTCAAAAGACACAAGCATGTTTACACAATCTTTTTCAGAAGTCTTTTAGAAAATCATTCCCACATCACTTAGCAACTTTATCAACTTCTATCTATCTTCAAGTTTTCAAGAATTAAATTCAAGTAAGCTTTCATTCATTTTTAGTTTGTTCAATTGGTAAATTAGTTTCAATTATTTTCACCTGGGTTTGATTTGGTATCAGAGCCATAAGTAATCATTCATCTTAGCATTCTTTGCATATCTTCTCTGCATACATATCATTATTTGTGTTTAGTTCATCTCTGTGTGTTGGTCAGACGCTTGGTCAGCAGGTAAAGCCGTTGGTAAGCCTCATCGGAATAGGTGTTCCCGGTACTGTGGTCCCGTTGGTCCCGCATTAGTAGTTGCATCTAGACTCATAACATGATTTCTATGCATTAAAGATGGCAAATTTGATGAGAAGAATGTTTTCTTCCGGTTCTAGCCTGGATTCCCGACGAGTTATTCATAGTAAGGAAGAACAAATTTCATTTCTTTGGAATCTGCAGGACAATAATGGAGCGGGAATAATGGAGGACGTGGGTCCCTCCACGTGGGCTTGTCTGCAGGTGCAATAATGGCGTGTGGGTCCCGCCACTTTGCTTTTACTATTCACCTTTTGACTTTTTTGCACAGGCGTAATCATGCTGTCTGTCATGATTCGTTTGACTGCTTTTTGCTGCCTTTTGACTGCTTTTTGACTGCTTTTCCTAAAGTGATAGACATAATTATGATGTCTAAACCTAGCATAATTATTATAGCTATTATACAATTATTACATCTAGTTTACAGCATTATTAGTTTCTAGTATAATTACAAGAATAGAAAATTGCAGAAGTTATCCAATCTTCAAATCAGCGTGGGAACGATGGGACCACTTTACCGGGAACACCCGTTTCCTGCGGGCTTACCAACGGATTTATAAGCTGACCAACACCTTACCAACCAATTGATAACTTTATAATTTTATAAGCTGTATTATCTGAAGAATGTTTGATCATATTGATAACTTTGCAAGCACAAGGAGAGGAAATATTATCATCATCTGTACTGCTGTATTCTTGAATATTCATCGTCTCTTCATGAGTTTTAACTGAAAAAGCTGTTTTGAAATCAAATGTTCCAACTTTGTAAATAGTTTCAATTTGTTCTTCTGGAATAGTCCAGTCATTGAAATTGTATGAAATTTGTTCTTCCTTACTATGAATAACTCGTCGGGAATCCAGGCTAGAACCGGAAGAAAACATTCTTCTCATCAAATTTGCCATCTTTAATGCATAGAAATCATGTTATGAGTCTAGATGCAACTACTAATGCGGGACCAACGGGACCACGATCACGGGAACACCTATTCCGATGAGGCTTACCAACGGCTTTACCTGCTGACCAAGCGTCTGACCAACACACAGAGATGAACTAAACACAAATAATGATATGTATGCAGAGAAGATATGCAAAGAATGCTAAGATGAATGATTACTTATGGCTCTGATACCAAATAAGACCCAGGTGAAAATAATTGAAACTAATTTACCAATTGACCAAACGCAAAAATGAATGAAAGCTTACTTGAATTTAATTCTTGAAAACTTGAAGATAGATAGAAGTTGATAAAGTTGCTAAGTGTTGTGGGAATGATTTTCTAAAAGACTTCTGAGAAAGATTGTGTAAAACATGCTTATGTCTTTTGAATACATTTGAGCTAGTCTATTTATAGACATGATTTGAATGTCATTTGTCTTGAATCTTCATTTGATGTGCATTTGAATTTGAATTTCATTTCTTTGGAATCTGCAGGACAATAATGGAGCGGGAATAATGGAGGACGTGGGTCCCTCCACGTGGGCTTGTCTGCAGGTGCAATAATGGCGTGTGGGTCCCGCCACTTTGCTTTTACTATTCACCTTTTGACTTTTTTGCACAGGCGTAATCATGCTGTCTGTCATGATTCGTTTGACTGCTTTTTGCTGCCTTTTGACTGCTTTTTGACTGCTTTTCCGTTGTCTCCTAAAGTGATAGACATCATTATGATGTCTAAACCCTAGCATACTTATTATAGCTATTATACAATTATTACATCTATTTGACATCTATTTGACATCTATTTGACATAATTATTAAGTATTACAAGAATAGAAAATTGCAGAATTTATCCAATCTTCAAATCGGCGTGGGAACGATGGGACCACTTTACCGGGAACACCCTTTTCTCGCGGGCTTACCAACGGATTTATAAGTCGACCAACATCTTACCAACACGTAGAGGAGAAAATTAAATATCTTCTGCCGCCGTTTTTTTTTTTTTTACATACAGGAATTAAAAATCATTGAGATCCTGTCCGCCAATAGGATCAGTACCAAAAAACTCGGTGAGACGAACCCCTCGTGAAGATGTCGGACTATGAGATTTTTTCCTGTTTGAATTGTTGTTGAAATGCCTTGAATCGTAGGAATTCTTCATAATGAGTCGCTTCGTCTTCAGCAGTAGTAATCTTGGAATTTGACGATTCCGGTTTCGAGAGAGTAGTGGGTGCAGAGGATTTGATTGTAACGGTGTTTGAATCGCAACGCTTTGAAGGACCTATGCCTTTGGATAAATGTTGAAAACTCGCGTTGCACTAGTTGATTATGTTGAATAAATTTGAGTACTCGTGTCTTGTGAACAGAGATCTACAGAATACCCAGTCCACCATTTGATTTTGAATTCTCTGATGAGTGATAATGGAAAATCCTTGGAATAAATTTGTTTGAACTGATAACTCCAGCAGAATATCCAAAGAACCCGAAGTTCGGCATAGAAGTGGAGTGGAATTGAATAGGCGAGGGGCTCGTCATCTTTTTGACCCAAGTTTGAAATCCAAGTTTAGGAATAGGTGGTAATATGTCGGGTAGACTACCGAAGTGAATCCACCATTCATGAAACCAAATTGGAAATTCTTTGGGGACAAGTGTTGATGGAAAATAAAAAACCAAGAATGATCAAAAGGTCGCTTTGAAAAATGTTCTATACCAAGCCATTTTATAATCTTGATAGGTGTAACCAGTTGGAATAAAATTGACGGTAAATTCTTTTTGTAGTCCAAATGGATGACCATTCGAAGCCTTGAGTATTTTCTTAATAACACATTTTGAATAAGCAATGCGCCGAGGGTTTTTTTTGAATCGGTGTATGCGTAATGTCAACGGATTTTGAATCAACAAGAATTAATTCATAAAATGTTTGAGTTTGCATTGGATAATCTGGAAGCCAATGGCATCCCAGTAGGGAAAAACTCTTTGAACTAAATTTTTTAAAGCTTTGAAGTCGGGAGTTTCGTAAAAGAAGTAAGGAATAAAGTTTCCGTGACGGGGTTTGAGGAAATATTGAGTATTGGTTGAGGAGGCATTTGGAGTTGAAAAAGGAGGTGGTATAGGAATATTTTGTAGTTTGTATGATGGGGTTGCGGCTGCCATTACATACGTGAGTGGTGGAAAGTCTTGAAGAGCTTGAAATCGGTTTGGTGTTTGAAGAAAAGAAGAATCGGGTCTTCATCTCATAATCATGAGAACTTTGAATCTGTTGTTTTGAAGTTTTCTCTTTGTCTTTGAGTTTACTCATGGTGAGGAACTGTAAGGAATTCTCTCGTTAGAAAATCGGGTAAAGAATTTTGAGTACCTTTGATATATTCAATATCAAAGTCAAAAGCGAATAGAATTGCTTGCCAACGAGCAAAAATTTGTTTTGAAACAAGATTTTGAACATCTTTTTGTAAAATTTCTTTTGCGATTTACAATCAATGCGTAATAAAAATCTTTTGTTGTATAAATCATCTTGAAATTTTGAAATGCATAAAACAATACTTAAAATTTCTTTTTTGACAGCTTGAATAAGTTTTTTTGCGGTCCGAGCCATAGACCACTATGGTATCTAACTAAATGTTCATGTGATGAATGATTCAAACGTTGTTTCAAAATGCCACCATATCCTAAATCGGATGCATCTGTTTCAACTATCATGAATGCGAGATGGATGAGGAATGGACATACATGGTAATGTTTTTGCTTTTAGTTTTAACATGCGAACAATTTGAGTATGTGTATGAGACCATGCAGGGAGGATCTTTTTTCAATCTTTGATATAAAGGAGCACAAATTTGTCTTAGATTTGGAAAAAAGTCGACAAATAATTAAGACAACCAAGAAATCTTTGTAATTGATTTATATCTTTAATTTCATCCGGAAATTTATCAAAAAACTCAAGAGCACGATGAATAGGTGTAATAGTACCTTTGTAAATATTATGCCCTAAAAAATCGTATGTGAGTTTGAAAGAATTTAAGTTTAGGTGCAGAAACAACTAAACCATTTCGTTTGACAACTCGAAGAAATGTTTGTAAATGTTTAAAATGTTGATCAATAGAGTCCGAAAATAATAAGACATCATCAATATAAACAATAATGAATGTCGTATAAGGATTGAAAATATCATTCATAATATGTTGAAATTCGTAAGGAGCATTTTTGAGTCCAAAAGGCATAACGCTCCATTCGTAATGTCCAAAGGGAACCGTGAATGCTGTTTTGTAGCGATCTTGATCTCGCAATTTGAATCGCTGTAATCCCGATTTCATATCGAATTTGGAAAATAATTTTGCCTTATATAGACGTTTGAGTAAATCTTTTTTATTTGGAATGGGATATCGAATCCATTGCAAAACATTGTTGAGTGGTTTGTAATTGATGACGAGCCGAGGAACACCGCGTTCCTTTTCCGCTTGATTCATTACATAAAAAGTCGCACAACTCCATGGAGATTTGGAGGGGCGAATTAGTTTCTTTGCAAGTAACTCTTGAATCTCTTTTTTGCATACTTCAAGTAAATCATGATTCATTTGAATTGGACGTGCTTTTGTAGGAATGTTTTTCTCAGAAAAATCTTTTTCATAAGGAAGCGAAACAATATGTTGTTTTCGATCCCAAAACGCATTTGGAATATCAAAGCACAAACTTCTTTTATAAATAAATTTTGAAAATTTAAAATTCTTTGTTGAATTTGAGAAGTTTGCAGTTGTTCTTCAATTCTTGTATAAGAAAGATCTTCTTTTAAAAAATTAATTTTATTCTGAAATCTTTGAATAGTATTAATTTGTTTGTAAATAGAATTTTCTTGTAACAAAAATAATTCTTTTTGTTTGACAGGATTCAAAAATTTGAAAATAACTGGGTTTCCCATGATTTTGGTACCCAAACCATGTTGATTAACCCAAAATGGATAAATTTGCGTAAGAAATGGAGTACCTAAAATGATCTCCGTATTTAAATCACTAACAACAATGAATTGATGTTTGAAACAATAATGATCGTTGCAAATAGCTGTTTTGACAAGTTTACCTTTGACTCGTAGAGGCATACCGCTTTGCAGTAACTCAGAGATTCATATGTTGGAACGTAATACTTAATAGGAATCAATCCATCTTTGATGCAACTTTGATCTCGCGCTACTGTCCCAAAGATAGTCAGAACGTTGCTTGAAAAGTCCCAATTGAAATTGTAACATATATGTTCCATTTTTGAAATGTAATTTTGTCAATAATGGAAATAAATTGAGAATCTTTCGGATTAATACCGGCATAGGAATTTCGGCATATGGAAAATCTGAATATGAGAATCAAGAAGAATTTCTTTACCTTTAGATGTTCGCGATTGTAATAAAGCGATTTGCGTATCTAATTCTAAATTCTTGGTTTCTATTGAGAATACACGTTCTTTGAGTTCTTTGACTTGTGCTTTTACTGAACGAATCTCTGTTTGCAATTCATTGTGCTATGTTGACGAATTGGAGGATTAAGATTTGGATAGCGATCAAACATTTTTTGAAATACTCGAATGGTTCAATGAGTTGAGCGTAATCGGATTTTTCTCGAAGAATGAGGGTTTTGAGTTTTTCAAGTTGTCTTTTTTGAGCTTCAGGAGGAAGGTCTTGAATGATATCAAATATGAGTTCTTTTTGATCTTTGGCTGTATTATCTGAAGAATGTTTGATCATATTGATAACTTTGCAAGCACAAGGAGAGGAAATATTATCATCATCTGTACTGCTGTATTCTTGAAAATCATCTGGTTGAGGATCGAAATCATCTTGAACCAAGGATATATGCAATTTCTCTTTCAATTCTTTGTCTAGTTCCGGAAATTGATCCAAAATTGTAGTAATCTTCTTGCTTCGACACACATCTGCTTTATGTCCTGGTTTGCCACATTTATAACAAATAATTTTAGTAAATTGCTTTGAGTTAGAATAACGATTTTTGCGAGATTTACGTGGAGGTTTGTAAAATTCTGGAGGAGATGGTTTGGAATTGTGGTACCGTCGTCTTGAATGCCTTGTCGGTCGTTGGAAAGAACGTCGGGAGTTATCATCAGCGAATTCAAAATCAAATGGTGGACTAGGTATTCTGTAGATCTCTGTTCACAAGACACAGTACTCAAATTTATTCAACATAATCAACTAGTGCAACGCAGTTTTCAACACTTATCCAAAGGCATAGGTCCTTCAAACGTTGCAATTCAAACACCTGTTACAATCAAATCCTCTGCACCAACTACTCCTTCGAAACCAGAATCGTCAAATTCCAAGATTACTACTGCTGAAGACGAAGCAGCTCATTATGAAGAATTCCTACGATTCAAGGCATTTCAACAACAATTCAAACAGGAAAAATCTCATAGTCCGACATCTTCACAGGGATCGTCTACTGAGTTTTTTGGTACTGATCCTATTGGCGGACAGGATCTCAATGATTTTTAATTTCTGTATGTGAAAAAAAAAAAAAATAATAATAATAATAATAATGCAGAGAAAAAATTTAATTTTCTCCTCTACGTGTTGGTAAGGTGTTGGTCAGCTTATAAATCCGTTAGTAAGCCCGCGAGAAAAGGGGTGTTCCCGGTAAAGTGGTCCCATCGTTCCCATGCTCGATTTGAAGATTGGATAACTTCGCAATTTTCTATTCTTGTAATTATACTAGAAACTAATAATGCTGTAAACTAGATGTAATAATTGTATAATAGCTATAATAATTATGCTAGGTTTAGACATCATAATTATGTCTATCACTTTAGGAAAAGCAGTCAAAAAGCAGTCAAAAAGCAGTCAAAAGGCAGTAAAAGGCAGTCAAACGAATCATGACAGACAGCATGATTACGCCTGCGCAAAGAAGTCAAAAAGTGAATAGTAAAAGCAAAGTGGCGGGACCCACACGCCATTATTGCACCTGCAGACAAGCCCACGTGGAGGGACCCACGTCCTCCATTATTCCCGCTCCATTATTGTCCTGCAGATTCCAAAGAAATGAAATTCAAATTCAAATGCACATCAAATGAAGATTCTGGACAAATGACATTCAAATCATGTCTATAAATAGACTAGCTCAACTGTATTCAAAAAAGACATAAGCATGTTTTACACAATCTTTCTCAGAAGTCTTTTAGAAAATCATTCCCACAACACTTAGCAACTTTATCAACTTCTATCTATCTTCAAGTTTTCAAGAATTAAATTCAAGTAAGCTTTCATTCATTTTTACGTTTGTTCAATTGGTAAATTAGTTTCAATTATTTTCACCTGGGTCTTATTTGGTATCAGAGCCATAAGTAATCATTCATCTTAGCATTCTTCGGATTCAGAAACACGCTCTTGATATTCAAGCCAGGAATCTTGAATTTTTATGGCTTGTGGGATGAAAAATTTGAACATAATTTCAATTTCTTCATCACAACTGTGATATAGGTACAAAGGAGGATAATAATAACTATTATAGGAAAACGAGCATATACCCATATCATATTGAATTCGTGTTCGTCCGTAAGTCAAACAATCATATAGTTTGATAAGATGGCAGAATTGAATAAACGGCATATCCAGGGATTGTAATATTGTAGGAAAGTTGATAATGAGTGTTTCATCATATTGATGATGTCTTATTATTTTCAGACTCTATTGATCAACATTTTAAACATTTACAAACATTTCTTCAGGTTGTCAAACGAAATGGTTTAGTTGTTTCTGCACCTAAACTTAAATTCTTTCAAACTCACATACGATTTTTAGGGCTGCAAAAAATATTGCTGATACCATTAACCCAGCAAATAAGACCCAGGTGAAAATAATTGAAACTAATTTACCAATTGACCAAACGCAAAAATGAATGAAAGCTTACTTGAATTTAATTCTTGAAAACTTGAAGATAGATAGAAGTTGATAAAGTTGCTAAGTGATGTGGGAATGATTTTCTAAAAGACTTCTGAAAAAGATTGTGTAAACATGCTTGTGTCTTCTTGAATACATTTGAGCTAGTCTATTTATAGACATAATTTGAATGTCATTTGTCTTGAATCTTCATTTGATGTGCATTTGAATTTGAATTTCATTTCTTTGGAATCTGCAGGACAATAATGGAGCGGGAATAATGGAGGACGTGGGTCCCTCCACGTGGGCTTGTCTGCAGGTGCAATAATGGCGTGTGGGTCCCGCCACTTTGCTTTTACTATTCACTTTTTGACTTCTTTGCGCAGCGTAATCATGCCTGTCTCGTCATGATTCGTTTGACCGCCTTTTACCGCTTTTGACCGCTTTTTGACTGCTTTTTGACTCGCTTTTCCTAAAGTGATAGACATAATTATGATGTCTAAACCTAGCATAATTATTATAGCTATTATACAATTATTACATCTAGTTTACGACATTATTAGTTTCTAGTATAATTACAAGAATAGAAAATTGCGAAGTTATCCAATCTTCAAATCGGCGTGGGAACGATGGGACCACTTTACCGGGAACACCCTTTTCCTGCGGGCTTACCAACGGATTTATAAGCTGACCAATACCTTACCAACACGTAGAGGAGAAAATTAAATTTTTTCTCTGCATTTTTTTTTTTTTTTTTTTAATGCACCGACTCAACTCAATCTTTTTGCAAAAAATATCTTGTTCTAAGGACGCAAAAAAAAAAAACACAGTACTCACTATCAACTTTCCTACAATAGTACAATCACTGGATATGCCGTTTATTCAATTCTGCCATCTTATCAAACTATATGATTGTTTGACTTACGGAAGAACACGAATTCAATATGACATGGGTATATGCTCGTTTTCATATAATAGTTATTATTATCCTTCGTTGTACCTATATCACAGTTGTGATAACGAAATTGAAATTATGTTCAAATTTTTCATCCCCCACGCCATAAAAATTCAAGATTCCTGGATTGAATATCAAGAGCGAGTTTCGAATCGGGAATCTAACCGAGGAGTTATCAGTTCAAACACATTTATTCAACGGATTGTCCATTATCACTCATCGGAGAATTCAAAACCAAATGGTGGATCGGGTATTCCGTAGATCTCTGTTCACAAGACACGAGTACTCAAATTTATTCAACATAATCAACTAGTGCAACGCGATTTTCAACAATTATCCAAAGGCATAGGTCCTTCAAAGCGTTGCGATTCAAACACCGGTACAATCAAATCCTCCTGCACCGACTACTCCCTCAAAACCGGAATCTTCAAATTCTAAGGTTACTACGGTGAAGACGAAGCGGCTCATTATGAAGAATTCCTACGATTCAAAGTGTTTCAACAACAATTCAAACAGGGAAAAATCTCATAGTCCGAGCATCTTCACGGGGATCGTCTCATCGAATTTTTTTGGTATCGATCCTATCAGGCGGACGGGATCTCAATGATTTTTTAATTTACGTATGTGAAAAATGCGAGAGAGAAAAAATTTAATTTTCTCCTCTACGTGTTGGTAAGGTGTTGGTCGACTTATAAATCCAGTTGGTAAGCCCGCAGGGAAAAGGGTGTTCCGGTAAAGTGGTCCCATCGTTCCCACGCCGATTTGAAGATTGGATAACTTCGCAATTTTCTATTCTTGTAATTATACTAGAAACTAATAATGTCTGTAAACTAGATGTAATAATTGTATAATAGCTATAATAATTATGCTAGGTTTAGACATCATAATTATGTCTATCACTTTAGGAAAAGCGAGTCAAAAAGCAGTCAAAAAGCGATCAAAAGCAGTCAAAAAGGCGGTAAAAGGCGGTCAAACGAATCATGACAGACGAGCATGATTACGCTGCGCAAAGAAGTCAAAAAGTGAATAGTAAAAGCAAAGTGGCGGGACCCACACGCCATTATTGCACCCTGCGAGACAAGCCCACGTGGAGGGACCCACGTCCTCCATTATTCCCGCTCCATTATTGTCCCTGCAGATTCCAAAGAAATGAAATTCAAATTCAAATGCACATCAAATGAAGATTCAAGACAAATGACATTCAAATTATGTCTATAAATAGACTAGCTCAAATGTATTCAAGAGGACATAAGCATGTTTTACACAATCTTTTTCAGAAGTCTTTTAGAAAATCATTCCCACATCACTTAGCAACTTTATCAACTTCTATCTATCTTCAAGTTTTCAAGAATTAAATTCAAGTAAGCTTTCATTCATTTTTAGTTTGTTCAATTGGTAAATTAGTTTCAATTATTTTCACCTGGGTTTGATTTTTTGAATTTCATTTCTTTGGAATCTGCAGGACAATAATGGAGCGGGAATAATGGAGGACGTGGGTCCCTCCACGTGGGCTTGTCTGCAGGTGCAATAATGGCGTGTGGGTCCCGCCACTTTGCTTTTACTATTCACCTTTTGACTTTTTTGCACAGGCGTAATCATGCTGTCTGTCATGATTCGTTTGACTGCTTTTTGCTGCCTTTTGACTGCTTTTTGACTGCTTTTCCTAAAGTGATAGACATAATTATGATGTCTAAACCTAGCATAATTATTATAGCTATTATACAATTATTACATCTAGTTTACGACATTATTAGTTTCTAGTATAATTACAAGAATAGAAAATTGCAGAAGTTATCCAATCTTCAAATCAGCATGGGAACGATGGGACCACTTTACCGGGAACACCCTTTTCCTGCGGGCTTACCAACGGATTTATAAGCTGACCAACACCTTACCAACACGTAGAGGAGAAAATTAAATACGTCTTTTTGGACATACGGGAATTAAAAATCATTGAGATCCCTGTCCGCCAATAGGATCGATACCAAAAACTCGATGAGACGATCCCCTGTGAAGATGTCGGACTATGAGATTTTTCCCTGTTTGAATTGTTGTTGAAATGCCTTGAATCGTAGGAATTCTTCATAATGAGCTGCTTCGTCTTCAGCAGTAGTAATCTTGGAATTTGAAGATTCTGGTTTTGAGGGAGTAGTCGGTGCAGAGGATTTGATTGTACCGGGTGTTTGAATCGCAACGTTTGAAGGACCTATGCCTTTGGATAATTGTTGAAAACTGCGTTGCACTAGTTGATTATGTTGAATAAATTTGAGTACTGTGTCTTGTGAACAGAGATCTACGGTGAAAATAATTGAAACTAATTTACCAATTGACCAAACGCAAAAATGAATGAAAGCTTACTTGAATTTAATTCTTGAAAACTTGAAGATAGATAGAAGTTGATAAAGTTGCTAAGTGTTGTGGGAATGATTTTCTAAAAGACTTCTGAGAAAGATTGTGTAAAACATGCTTGTGTTTTTTGAATACATTTGAGCTAGTCTATTTATAGACATGATTTGAATGTCATTTGTCTTGAATCTTCATTTGATGTGCATTTGAATTTGAATTTCATTTCTTTGGAATCTGCAGGACAATAATGGAGCGGGAATAATGGAGGACATGGGTCCCTCCACGTGGGCTTGTCTGCAGGTGCAATAATGGCGTGTGGGTCCCGCCACTTTGCTTTTACTATTCACCTTTTGACTTTTTTGCACAGGCGTAATCATGCTGTCTGTCATGATTCGTTTGACTGCTTTTTGCTGCCTTTTGACTGCTTTTTGACTGCTTTTCCGTTGTCTCCTAAAGTGATAGACATCATTATGATGTCTAAACCCTAGCATACTTATTATAGCTATTATACAATTATTACATCTATTTGACATCTATTTGACATCTATTTGACATAATTATTAAGTATTACAAGAATAGAAAATTGCAGAATTTATCCAATCTTCAAATCGGCGTGGGAACGATGAAAAATTTGAACATAATTTCAATTTCTTCATCACAACTGTGATATAGGTACAAAGGAGGATAATAATAACTATTATAGGAAAACGAGCATATACCCATATCATATTGAATTCGTGTTCGTCCGTAAGTCAAACAATCATATAGTTTGATAAGATGGCAGAATTGAATAAACGGCATATCCAGTGATTGTAATATTGTAGGAAAGTTGATAGTGAGTGTTTCATCATATTGACGATGATCTGTTTCTTTGTTGAACATACAGTAATATAATATTGTATGATCTTTGAAATAATCCGTAAGAGGATGTCTGGCATAATGAATAAGAAGGGAAACGGGAGATTGTTTGGGTGGTAGCGAAGAAAGAATGTGAAGTTTGTTTGGTGTTTGAATGAAAGAAGAACTGGATTTCACTCATAATCATGAGAACTTTGAATCTGTTGTTTGGAAGATTTCTCTTTGTCTTTGTGTTTACTCATGGTGAGGAAGCTGTAAGGAATTCTCTCGTTAGAAAATCGGGTAAAGAATTTTGAGTACCTTTGATATATTCAATATCAAAGTCAAAAGCGAGATAGAATTGCTTGCCAACGAGCAAAAATTTGTTTTGAAACAAGATTTTGAACATCTTTTTGTAAAATTTCTTTTGCGATTTACAATCAATGCGTAATAAAAATCTTTTTGTTGTATAAATCATCTTGAAATTTTGAAATGCATAAAACAATACTTAAAATTTCTTTTTTGACAGTTGAATAATTTTTTTGCGGTCCGAGCCATAGACCACTATGGTATCTAACTAAATGTTCATGTGATGAATGATTCAAACGTTGTTTCAAAATGCCACCATATCCTAAATCGGATGCATCTGTTTCAACTATCATGAATGCAGATGGATGAGGAATGGACATACATGGTAATGTTTTTGCTTTTAGTTTTAACATGCGAACAATTTGAGTATGTGTATGAGACCATGCAGGAGGATCTTTTTTCAATCTTTGATATAAAGGAGCACAAATTTGTCTTAGATTTGGAAAAAAGTCAGACAAATAATTAAGACAACCAAGAAATCTTTGTAATTGATTTATATCTTTAATTTCATCTGGAAATTTATCAGCAAACTCAAGAGCACGATGAATAGGTGTAAGAGTACCTTTGTAAATATTATGCCCTAAAAATCGTATTTGAGTTTGAAAGAATTTAAGTTTAGGTGCAGAAACAACTAAACCATTTCGTTTGACAACCTGAAGAAATGTTTGTAAATGTTTAAAATGTTGATCAATAGAGTCTGAAAATAATAAGACATCATCAATATAAACAATAATGAATGTCGTATAAGGATTGAAAATATCATTCATAATATGTTGAAATTCAGAAGGAGCATTTTTGAGTCCAAAAGGCATGACGTTCCATTCGTAATGTCCAAAGGGAACTGTGAATGCTGTTTTGTAGCGATCTTGATCTGCAATTTGAATCGGCCAAGATTGCATACAAAGTTCACAACATCCCTGATAAAAACGCAGCAATGTTTTTAGTTGCTGGTTTCACAGGACAATTAAAATATTGGTGGGACAATTCATTAACTCTTGAAGACAAAATAGCCATTCTCGATCATACTATAGAACATGAGGACGAACAAGGTAATATTTCATTAGAAAATGATGCATGTGATTTTTTACTCATTACTATTTCCATGCATTTTGTTGGAAACCCAAAAGAAGAACTATCTTCTGCAAAAAATATTTTTGACAAATTTAAGATGTCCAACTTTATGATTTTAGTTGGTATAAAGATATGTTTTTAACATATGTACTCAAACGACCAGATTGCAATGCTCCATTTTGGAAAGAAAAATTTATTACTGGTTTACCAAACTTATTTTCTCAACGCATTATTACAAATCTTAAAAAAGAAATGGGTTTAGAACAAATTGATTTCAATATTATAACTTATGGCCAACTTTTTGCATTCATTAAACAAGAAGCATTATCTGCATGTCAAGAATTGAAATTTCAAGCCAAATATGGTAGTGAGCGTCGAGAACTTGGTTCCTTCTGTGAAGCCTTTGGAATTACAGGAATTAAGGCCCCTTCTGCTCAACTCAAACGACGTTCTTTCCAACGACCGACAAGGTATTCAAGACGACGGTACCGCAATTCCAAACCATCTCCTCCAGAATTTTACAAACATCCACGTAAATCTCGCAAAAATCGTTATTCTAACTCAAAGCAATTTACTAAAATTATTTGTTACAAATGTGGCAAACCAGGACATAAAGCAGATGTGTGTCGAAGCAAGAAGATTACTACAATTTTGGATCAATTTCCGGAACTAGACAAGGAATTGAAAGAGAAATTGCATATATCCTTGGTTCAAGATGATTTCGATCCTCAACCAGATGATTTTCAAGAATACAGCAGTACAGATGATGATAATATTTCCTCTCCTTGTGCTTGCAAAGTTATCAATATGATCAAACACTCTTCAGATAATACAGCCAAAGATCTTGTGAAACGTTGCGATTCAAACACCTGTTACAATCAAACCCTCTGCACCCACTACTCCTTCGAAACCAGAATCGTCAAATTCCAAGATTACTACTGCTGAAGACGAAGCAGCTCATTATGAAGAATTCCTACGATTCAAGGCATTTCAACAACAATTCAAACAGGAAAAATCTCATAGTCCGACATCTTCACAGGGTTCGTCTACTGAGGATTTGATTGTAACAGGCTCTGATACCAAATCAAACCCAGTTATTTTCAAATTTTTGAATCCTGTCAAACAAAAATAATTCTTTTTGTTTGACAGGATTCAAAAATTTGAAAATAACTGGGTTTCCCATGATTTTGGTACCCAAACCATGTTGATTAACCCAAAATGGATAAATCTGAGTAAGAAATGGAGTACCCAAAATGATCTCCGTATTTAAATCACTAACAACAATGAATTGATGTTTGAAGCAATAATGATCGTTGCAAATAGCTGTTTTGACAAGTTTACCTTTGACCTGTAGAGGCATACCGTTTGCAGTAACTAGAGATTCATATGTTGGAACGTAATACTTAATAGGAATCAATCCATCTTTGATGCAACTTTGATCTGCGCTATTGTCCGAGCATAGTCATAGCGTTGCTTGAAAAGTCCCAATTGAAATTGTAACATATATGTTCCATTTTTGAAATGTAATTTTGTCAATAATGGAAATAAATTGAGAATCTTTCGGATTAATTCATGGCATAGGAATTTCGGCATATGGAAAATCTGGAATATGAGAATCAGGAAGAATTTCTTTACCTTTAGATGTTCGCGATTGTAATAAAGCGATTTGCGTATCTAATTCTAAATTCTTGGTTTCTATTGAGAATACACGTTCTTTGAGTTCTTTGACTTGTGCTTTTCTTGAGCGAATCTCTGTTTGCAATTCTGTTGTGCTATGTTGACGAATTGGAGGATTAAGATTTGGATAGCGATCAAACATTTTTGAAATCTTGAATGGTTCAATGAGTTGAGCGAAGCTGGATTCTTCTCGAAGAATGAGGGTTTTGAGTTTTTCAAGTTGTCTTTTTTTGAGCTTCGGGGAGGAAGGTCTTGAATGATATCAAATATGAGTTCTTTTTGATCTTTGGGTTTGTATTATACGAAGAATGTTTGATCATATTGATAACTTTGCAAGCACAAGGAGAGGAAATATTATCATCATGCATCTTCTTTGTATTCTTGAAAATCATCACGGTTGAGGATCGAAATCATCTTGAACCAAGGATATATGCAATTTCTCTTTCAATTCTTTGTCTAGTTCGGAAATTGATCCAAAATGGTAGTAATCTTCTTGCTTGACACACATCTGCTTTATGTCTGGTTTGCCACATTTGTAACAAATAATTTTAGTAAATTGCTTTGAGTTAGAATAACGATTTTTGCGAGATTTACGTGGATGTTTGTAAAATTACGGAGGAGATGGTTTGGAATTGCGGTACCAGTCGTCTTGAATGCCTTGTCGGTCGTTGGAAAGAACGTCGTTTGAGTTGAGCAGAAGGGGGCCTTAATTCCCTGTAATTCCAAAGGCTTCACGAAGGAACCAAGTTCTCGACGCTCACTACCATATTTGGCTTGAAATTTCAATTCTTGACATGCGAGATAATGCTTCTTGTTTAATGAATGCAAAAAGTTGGCCATAAGTTATAATATTGAAATCAATTTGTTCTAAACCCATTTCTTTTTTAAGATTTGTAATAATGCGTTGAGAAAATAAGTTTGGTAAACCCGAGTAATAAATTTTTCTTTCCAAAATGGAGCATTGCAATGCAGGGCGTTTGAGTACATATGTTAAAAACATATCTTTATACCGACTAAAATACAGTTAAAGTTGGACATCTTAAATTTGTCAAAAAATATTTTTGCGGAAGAAAGTTCTTCTTTTGGGTTTCCCACAAAATGCATGGAAATAGTAATGAGTAAAAAATCACATGCATCATTTTCTAATGAAATATTACCTTGTTCGTCCTCATGTTCTATAGTATGATCGAGAATGGCTATTTTGTCTTCAAGAGTTAATGAATTGTCCCACCAATATTTTAATTGTCTGTGAAACCGAGCAACTAAAAAACATTGCTGCGTTTTTATCAGGGATGTTGTGAACTTTGTATGCAATCTTGGCCATACCCATTTCTTGCAATGTGTTGAGTATTTCATACTCACTTTTGCCATCAATGTTCCAATTTGTAATAGAACTGCCATCATAATGTGCGGTATGGAATTTAGCACGTTCTTCATATTGAATATCCGGGAGGAGTAGGTCGTGGATAATAAGTCCTTGTCTCGGCTTTGTTTCCAACGAGGATTTGAATAGTGACGAGATTTGAATTGACGAATTTTGTTAACCTCTCGTAGGTTCCAAGAAGGAATCTTCAACTTGATGAATTTTTGAAATAAGTTCGTTGGAAGAGGAAAGACTAGAAAACGAAAGACTAGAAGAGTCATTTGAAGAACTTAATACATCTGGATTTTCTTGATCTATGGTATTAATTTTGGATGAGCTAGGAAGATTGGAATTAATTTTTTCCAGTGTTTGAGATATTTTGTGTAATAAAGGAGAGGATGGGATGGGCAGAGAAGATGTTGGACGTAGAAGTGTTGTTTCTTGAGCTTTAGATAGTATATTTGGTTGGAAATGAGGAGAGGAATAACTAGCAGGAAATCTGGGACTATTAGGCTTAGAAATTGATTTAATCTCTGTAGATAGAGAATCAACTTGAGTAGCAATAGTATGTAGGATCCGATTGGAATAATTGTTACGATGATAAATTTTTTTCGATATCATCGAGTTGAATAGAATCATCATTGTCTTTTCCCCTTTTAAATGGAGAAGCAATAATTTCACCGGAAGGAGTGTCTATACGAAGAGATTGAAGTGGTGGATGAATTTGAGTAATAGTATTACCATCGAGATAATTTCCATTTTTTTTGCTAAATTTGTATGAACATTTATATGAGATATTTTGAGAAAATCTTTTTCGTCAAAACCTTGTTTGATTAAAAAAATATTCTAACCAACGAGAAAAAAATCAAACGGAGTATTTAACCTATTAATATCGAAATCCATTCTTGTTTAATTTTTTGTTTGATAAAATGAATCTAATTGGAAAAAACCAATTTCTTTTTTTCATCATTTTACGATTCAAAAAATATCTTGTTCTAAAGACGCAAAATCAATATTTTTTTATCGATGAATAACATCAATTTCACCTTTCATTTGAGATGCGATTGGAGATGAAGGAGGAGATTTAGAAACCTCGGGAATAGGAGCGGTATGATGTACATGAATAGGAAGAGGCATACGAAATGTAGAAAGTGATTACGCAAATGAATACTGCTTGGTTACGGAGAGTGAGAACATGAACCTTGTTCTCGCATAGAATTAAATCTTATGAGGATATTGCCATTTGATTCTTCAATAATTTGAGAAATCTCGGTGCGTTCTATATGAGGAGGTGCTTGAGCGTTTTCGATTTGAAATTCTTCGGGAATTGTAATCTCGTGCCATTTGAGTCGTTTTGGAGTAAACGTTTTTGGCTGATACGCTTCGATATGGAGAAGGGCAGTCTCATCGCGTGATGTAGGAATCGGTTTGAAACGAGGATTAAGGCGAGAGCTAAGTAATCGATAATATATTCGATACATAACCACGAATTGTTCGGTGAGTTTCTCAAACTCATCACCTTGAAGATGAATATCTAATACTAATGAATTCGAGAATCAAAGGATGCAGTTAAAGAAACGAGAATAATTTGGAGCACAATTGAAATAAATAGGACCATTGCAAATATTAGTTTGAATCATAGCAAGTAATGAGGATTTGTAGCGTTTTTAAACGTTTATCGCGTAAAGCTAAATAGATAGGAGCATCAACTCCAAGATGAACTAAAGGTTTCACGACAACTTGAATTAAACAGTAATGAATATATCGAAAGCCTTTTTTGAGAATATTTTTGTAATGAAACTTTTGATAAAAGAGGAATTGTTTGAAATTTTTTCTTGAATATTCATCGTCTCTTCATGAGTTTTAAGCTGAAAAAAAGTTTGTTTTGAAATCAAATGTTCCAACTTTGTAAATAGTTTCAATTTGTTCTTACGGAATAGTCCGAGTCATTGAAATTGTATGAAATTTGTTCTTCCTTACTATGAATAACTCGTCGGGGAATCCGAGGCTAGAGCCAGGAAGAAAACATTCTTCTCATCAAATTTGCCATCTTTAATGCATAGAAATCATGTTATGAGTCTAGATGCAACTACTAATGCGGGACCAACGGGACCACGATCACAGGGAACACCTATTCAGATGAGGCTTACCAACGGCTTTACCTGCTGACCAAGCGTCGGCCAACACACAGAGATGAACTAAACACAAATAATGAGATGTATGCAGAGAAGATATGCAACAGATGCTGAGATGAATGAAGACTTATGGCTCTGATACCAAATCAGACCCAGGTGAAAATAATTGAAACTAATTTACCAATTGAACAAACTAAAAATGAATGAAAGCTTACTTGAATTTAATTCTTGAAAACTTGAAGATAGATAGAAGTTGATAAAGTTGCTAAGTGATGTGGGAATGATTTTCTAAAAAGACTTACGAAAAAGATTGTGTAAACATGCTTGTGTCTTCTTGAATACATTTGAGCTAGTCTATTTATAGACATAATTTGAATGTCATTTGTCTTGAATCTTCATTTGATGTGCATTTGAATTTGAATTTCATTTCTTTGGAATCTGCAGGACAATAATGGAGCGGGAATAATGGAGGACGTGGGTCCCTCCACGTGGGCTTGTCTGCAGGTGCAATAATGGCGTGTGGGTCCCGCCACTTTGCTTTTACTATTCACTTTTTGACTTCTTTGCGCAGGGCGTAATCATCTTTGTCTGTCATGATTCGTTTGACTGCCTTTTACTTGCCTTTTAGCTGCTTTTTGGCTGCTTTTTGATTGCTTTTCCTAAAGTGATAGACATAATTATGATGTCTAAACCTAGCATAATTATTATAGCTATTATACAATTATTACATCTAGTTTACGACATTATTAGTTGCTAGTATAATTACAAGAATAGAAAATTGCGGAAGTTATCCAATCTTCAAATCGGCGTGGGAACGATGGGACCACTTTCACGGGAACACCACTTTTCTCGCGGGCTTACCAACGGATTTATAAGGCGACCAACACCTTACCAACACGTAGAGGAGTAAAATTTTTTTCTCTGCATTTTTCACATACGAAATTAAAAATCATTGAGATCTGTCATGATAGGATCGGTACCAAAAAAATTCGATGAGACGATCCACTGTGAAGATGTCGGACTATGAGATTTTTCTGTTTGAATTGTTGTTGAAACACTTTGAATCGTAGGAATTCTTCATAATGAGTCGCTTCGTCTTGGTAGTAGTAACCTTAGAATTTGAAGATTACGGTTTTGAGGGAGTAGTCGGTGCGAGAGGATTTGATTGTACGGGTGTTTGAATCGCAACGTTTGAAGGACCTATGCCTTTGGATAATTGTTGAAAAGCTGCGTTGCACTAGTTGATTATGTTGAATAAATTTGAGTCTCGTGTCTTGTGAACAGAGATCTACAGAATACCCGAGTCCACCATTTGATTTTGAATTCTCGATGAGTGATAATGGACAATCCTTGGAATAAATTTGTTTGAGCTGATAACTCCAGCGAGAATATCCAAGGAACCCGAAGTTCGGCATAGAAGTGGAGTGGAATTGAATAGGCGGGGGCTGTCATCTTTTTGACCCAAGTTTGAAATCCAAGTTTAGGAATAGGTGGTAATATGTCGGGTAGACTACCGAAGTGAATCCACCATTCATGAAACCAAATTGGAAATTCTTTGGGGACGAGTGTTGATGGAAAATAAAAAAACCAAGAATGATCAAAAGGTCGTTTGAAAAATGTTCTATACCAAGCCATTTTATAATCTTGATAGGTGTAACCGGTTGGAATAAAATTGACGGTAAATTCTTTTGTAGTCCAAATGGATGACCATTACGAAGCCTTGAGTATTTTCTTAATAACACATTTTGAATAAGCAATGCGGCTGAGGGTTTTTTGAATGCGGTGTATGCGTAATGTCAACGGATTTTGAATCAACAAGAATTAATTCATAAAATGTTTGAGTTTGCATTGGATAATCGGAAGCCAATGGCATCCGGTAGGAAAAACTCTTTGAACTAAATTTTTTAAAGCTTTGAAGTCGGGAGTTTACGTAAAAGAAGTAAGGAATAAAGTTTCAGTGACGAGGTTTGAGGAAATATTGAGTATTAGTTGAGGAGGCATTTGGAGTTGAAGAAGGAGGTGGTATAGGAATATTTTGTAGTTTGTATGATGGGGTTGCGGCTGCCATTACATACGTGAGTGGTGGACAAGTCTTGAAGAGCTTGAAATCGGTTTGGTGTTTGAAGAAAAGAAGAAGCTGGGTCTTCATCTCATAATCATGAGAACTTTGAATCTGTTGTTTTGAAGTTTTCTCTTTGTCTTTGAGTTTACTCATGGTGAGGAATTGTAAGGAATTCTCTCGTTAGAAAATCGGGTAAAGAATTTTGAGTACCTTTGATATATTCAATATCAAAGTCAAAAGCGAATAGAATTGCTTGCCAACGAGCAAAAATTTGTTTTGAAACAAGATTTTGAACATCCTTTTGTAAAATTTCTTTTGCGATTTACAATCAATGCGTAATAAAAATCTTTTGTTGTATAAATCATCTTGAAATTTTTGAAATACATAAAACAATACTTAAAATTTCTTTTTTGACAGTTGAATAATTTTTTTGCGGTCCGAGCCATAGACCACTATGGTATCTAACTAAATGTTCATGTGATGAATGATTCAAACGTTGTTTCAAAATGCCACCATATCCTACATCTGATGCATCTGTTTCAACTATCATGAATGCGAGATGGATGAGGAATGGACATACATGGTAATGTTTTTGCTTTTAGTTTTAACATGCGAACAATTTGAGTATGTGTATGAGACCATGCGGGAGGATCTTTTTTTCAATCTTTGATATAAAGGAGCACAAATTTGTCTTAGATTTGGAAAAAAAGTCGGACAAATAATTAAGACAACCAAGAAATCTTTGTAATTGATTTATATCTTTAATTTCATCACGGAAATTTATCGACAAACTCAAGAGCACGATGAATAGGTGTAAGAGTACCTTTGTAAATATTATGCCCTAAAAAATCGTATTTGAGTTTGAAAGAATTTAAGTTTAGGTGCGAAACAACTAAACCATTTCGTTTGACAATCGAAGAAATGTTTGTAAATGTTTAAAATGTTGATCAATAGAGTCTGAAAATAATAAGACATCATCAATATAAACAATAATGAATGTCGTATAAGGATTGAAAATATCATTCATAATATGTTGAAATTCAGAAGGAGCATTTTTGAGTCCAAAAGGCATGACGTTCCATTCGTAATGTCCAAAGGGAACTGTGAATGCTGTTTTGTAGCGATCTTGATCTGCAATTTGAATCTGCCAGAATCCTGATTTCATATCGAATTTGGAAAATAATTTTGCCTTATATAGACGTTTGAGTAAATCTTTTTTATTTGGAATGGGATATCGAATCCATTGCAAGACATTGTTGAGTGGTTTGTAATTGATGACGAGCCGAGGAACACCGCGTTCCTTTTCCGCTTGATTCATTACATAAAAAGCTGCACAACTCCATGGAGATTTGGAGGGGCGAATTAGTTTCTTTGCAAGTAACTCTTGAATCTCTTTTTTGCATACTTCAAATAAATCATGATTCATTTGAATTGGACGTGCTTTTGTAGGAATGTTTTTCTCAGAAAAATCTTTTTCATAAGGAAGCGAAACAATATGTTGTTTTCGATCCCAAAACGCATTTGGAATATCAGCACAAACTTCTTTTATAAATAAATTTTGAAAATTTAAAATTCTTTGTTGAATTTGAGAAGTTTGCAGTTGTTCTTCAATTCTTGTATAAGAAAGATCTTCTTTTAAAAAATTAATTTTATTCTGAAATCTTTGAATAGTATTAATTTGTTTGTAAATAGAATTTTCTTGTAACAAAAATAATTCTTTTTGTTTGACAGGATTCAAAAATTTGAAAATAACTGGGTTTGATTCATTAACCCGTTAGGGACCTCTCTACCACTTTAAACGGAATGACAAGAGGCGGAATAGCCACTCCTGTAGACCACCCGAGTCTCACGGGATGGTAACCACCTGGGGTCAGAGAGTCCGGCTTCGTCAAAACCAGGATCACCGGCGAGAGACCCCCCAGGTGTAGATGCCCGACTAAGCTCGGGTCCAACAGGGCTATGGCTCTGATACCATTAACCCGTTAGGGAAAACATAAGCATGTTTTACACAATCTTTCTCAGAAGTCTGTTAGAAAATCATTCCCACAACACTTAGCAACTTTATCAACTTCTATCTATCTTCAAGTTTTTAAGAATTAAATTCAAGTAAGCTTTCATTCATTTTTGCGTTTGGTCAATTGGTAAATTAGTTTCAATTATTTTCACCTGGGTTTGATTTGGTTAATGGGGTTAATGGTATCATTAACCCGTTAGGGACCTCTCTACCACTTTAAACGGAATGACAAGAGGCGGAATAGCCACTCCTGTAGACCACCCGAGTCTCACGGGATGGTAACCACACAGGGGTCGAGAGAGTCAAGCTCGTCAAAACCCAGGGATCACCGGCGAGAGACCCCCCAGGTGTAGATGCCCGACTAAGCTCGGGTCCAACAGGGCTATGGCTCTGATACCAAATCAAACCCAGGTGAAAATAATTGAAACTAATTTACCAATTGAACAAACTAAAAATGAATGAAAGCTTACTTGAATTTAATTCTTGAAAACTTGAAGATAGATAGAAGTTGATAAAGTTGCTAAGTGATGTGGGAATGATTTTCTAAAAGACTTCTGAAAAAGATTGTGTAAACATGCTTATGTCTTCTTGAATACATTTGAGCTAGTCTATTTATAGACATAATTTGAATGTCATTTGTCTTGAATCTTCATTTGATGTGCATTTGAATTTGAATTTCATTTCTTTGGAATCTGCGAGGACAATAATGGAGCGGGAATAATGGAGGACGTGGGTCCCCTCCACGTGGGCTTGTCTGCGGGGTGCAATAATGGCGTGTGGGTCCCGCCACTTTGCTTTTACTATTCACCTTTTGACTTCTTTGCGCAGGGCGTAATCATGCTTTGTCTGTCATGATTCGTTTGACTGCCTTTTTCTTGCCTTTTGATTTCGCTTTTTGGTTGCTTTCCGTTGTCTCCTAAAGCGATAGACATAATTATGATGTCTAAAACCTAGCATAATTATTATAGCTATTATACAATTATTACATCTATTTGACATCTATTTGACTTAATTATTAAGTATTACAAGAATAGAAAATTGCAGAAGTTATCCAATCTTCAAATCGGCGTGGGAACGATGGGACCACTTTCACGGGAACACCCTTTTCTGCGGGCTTACCAACGGATTTATAAGGCGACCAACATCTTACCAACACGTAGAGGAGAAAATTAAATATCTTACTGCCGTTTTTACATACAGGAATTAAAAATCATTGAGATCCCTGTCCGCTGATAGGATCGGTACCAAAAAAATTCGATGAGACGATCCCCTGTGAAGATGTCGGACTATGAGATTTTTCTGTTTGAATTGTTGTTGAAACACTTTGAATCGTAGGAATTCTTCATAATGAGTCGCTTCGTCTTGGCAGTAGTAATCTTGGAATTTGACGATTACGGTTTTCGAAGGAGTAGTTGGTGCGAGAGGATTTGATTGTAACGAGTGTTTGAATTGCAACGTTTGAAGGACCTATGCCTTTGGATAATTGTTGAAAAGCTGCGTTGCACTAGTTGATTATGTTGAATAAATTTGAGTCTCGTGTCTTGTGAGCAGAGATCTACGAGAATACCCGATCCACCATTTGATTTTGAATTCTCCGATGAGTGATAATGGACAATCCGTTGAATAAATGTGTTTGAGCCCGATAACTCCTCGGTTAGATTACGATTCGAAACTCGCTCTTGATATTCAATCCGGGAATCTTGAATTTTTTATGGCATGGGGGATGAAAAAATTTGAACATAATTTCAATTTCGTTATCACAAGCTGTGATATAGGTACAACGGAGGATAATAATAACTATTATATGAAAACGAGCATATACCCATGTCATATTGAATTCGTGTTCTTCAGTAAGTCAAACAATCATATAGTTTGATAAGATGGCGAGAATTGAATAAACGGCATATCCGAGTGATTGTAATATTGTAGGAAAGTTGATAGTGAGTGTTTCATCATATTGACGATGATCTGTTTCTTTGTTGAAAATACGGTAATATAACATTGTATGATCTTTGAAATAATCCAGTAAGAGGATGTACGGCATAATGAATAAGAAGGGAAACGGGAGATTGTTTGGGTGGTAGCGAAGAAAGAATGTGAAGTTTGTTTGGTGTTTGAATGAAAGAAGAAGCTGGATTTCATCTCATAATCATGAGAACTTTGAATCTGTTGTTTGGAAGATTTCTCTTTGTCTTTGTGTTTACTCATGGTGAGGAAGCTGTAAGGAATTCTCTCGTTAGAAAATCGGGTAAAGAATTTTGAGTACCTTTGATATATTCAATATCAAAGTCAAAAAGCGAATAGAATTGCTTGCTAACGAGCAAAAATTTGTTTTGAAACAAGATTTTGAACATCTTTTTGTAAAATTTCTTTTGCGGATTTACAATCAATGCGTAATAAAAATCTTTTTGTTGTATAAATCATCTTGAAATTTTTGAAATGCATAAAACAATACTTAAAATTTCTTTTTGACGAGTTGAATAAGTTTTTTTGCGGTCAGAGCCATAGACCACTATGGTATCTAACTAAATGTTCATGTGATGAATGATTCAAACGTTGTTTCAAAATGCCACCATATCCTACATCCGATGCATCGGTTTCAACTATCATGAATGCGAGATGGATGAGGAATGGACATACATGGTAATGTCTTTGCTTTTATTTTTAGCATGCGAACAATTTGAGTATGTGTGTGAGACCATGCGGGGAGGATCTTTTTTCAATCTTTGATATAAAGGAGCACAAATTTGTCTTAGATTTGGAAAAAAAGTCGGACAAATAATTAAGACAACCAAGAAATCTTTGTAATTGATTTATATCTTTAATTTCATCCGGAAATTTATCGGCAAACTCAAGAGCACGATGAATAGGTGTAATAGTACCTTTGTAAATATTATGCCCTAAAAAATCGTATGTGAGTTTGAAAGAATTTAAGTTTAGGTGCGAAACAACTAAACCATTTCGTTTGACAACTCTGAAGAAATGTTTGTAAATGTTTAAAATGTTGATCAATAGAGTCCGAAAATAATAAGACATCATCAATATAAACAATAATGAATGTCGTATAAGGATTGAAAATATCATTCATAATATGTTGAAATTCGGAAGGAGCATTTTTGAGTCCAAAAGGCATAACGTTCCATTCGTAATGTCCAAAGGGAGCTGTGAATGCTTTGTTTTGTAGCGATCTTGATCCGCAATTTGAATGCGCGGAATCCCGATTTCATATCGAATTTGGAAAATAATTTTTGCCTTATATAGACGTTTGAGTAAATCTTTTTTATTTGGAATGGGATATCGAATCCATTGCAAAACATTGTTGAGTGGTTTGTAATTGATGACGAGCCGAGGAACACCGCGTTCCTTTTCAGCTTGATTCATTACATAAAAAAGCTGCACAACTCCATGGAGATTTGGAGGGGCGAATTAGTTTCTTTGCAAGTAACTCTTGAATCTCTTTTTGCATACTTCAAGTAAATCATGATTCATTTGAATTGGACGTGCTTTTGTAGGAATGTTTTTCTCGGAAAAATCTTTTTTCATAAGGAAGCGAAACAATATGTTGTTTTCGATCCCAAAACGCATTTGGAATATCGGCACAAACTTCTTTTATAAATAAATTTTGAAAATTTAAAATTCTTTGTTGAATTTGAGAAGTTTGCGATTGTTCTTCAATTCTTGTATAAGAAAGATCTTCTTTTAAAAAAATTAATTTTATTACGAAATCTTTGAATAGTATTAATTTGTTTGTAAATAGAATTTTCTTGTAACAAAAATAATTCTTTTTGTTTGTGAGGATTTAAAAATTTGAAAATAAGCTGGGTTTCCCATGATTTTGGTACCCAAACCATGTTGATTAACCCAAAATGGATAAATACGAGTAAGAAATGGAGTACCCAGAAATGATCTCAGTATTTAAATCACTAACAACAATGAATTGATGTTTGAAGCAATAATGATCGTTGCAAATAGTTTGTTTTGACAAGTTTACCTTTGACCTGTAGAGGCATACCGTTTGCGGTAACTAGAGATTCATATGTTGGAGCGTAATACTTAATAGGAATCAATCCATCTTTGATGCAACTTTGATCTGCGCTACTTTGTCCGGCATAGTCAGTAAGCGTTGCTTGAAAAGTCCCAATTGAAATTGTAACATATATGTTCCATTTTTTGAAATGTAATTTTGTCAATAATGGAAATAAATTGAGAATCTTTCGGATTAATACTGGCATAGGAATTTCGGCATATGGAAAATCGGAATATGAGAATCAAGAAGAATTTCTTTACCTTTAGATGTTCGTGATTGTAATAAAGCGATTTGCGTATCTAATTCTAAATTCTTGGTTTCTATTGAGAATACACGTTCTTTGAGTTCTTTGACTTGTGCTTTTACTTGAACGAATCTCTGTTTGCAATTACGTTGTGCTATGTTGACGAATTGGAGGATTAAGATTTGGATAGCGATCAAACATTTTTGAAATACTGAATGGTTCAATGAGTTGAGCAGAACTGGATTCTTCTCGAAGAATGAGGGTTTTGAGTTTTTCAAGTTGTCTTTTTTGAGCTTCAGGAGGAAGGTCTTGAATGATATCAAATATGAGTTCTTTTTGATCTTTGCTTGTATTATATGAAGAATGTTTGATCATATTGATAACTTTGCAAGCACAAGGAGAGGAAATATTATCATCATCTGTACTGCTGTATTCTTGAAAATCATCTGGTTGAGGATCGAAATCATCTTGAACCAAGGATATATGCAATTTCTCTTTCAATTCTTTGTCTAGTTCCGGAAATTGATCCAAAATTGTAGTAATCTTCTTGCTTCGACACACATCTGCTTTATGTCCTGGTTTGCCACATTTATAACAAATAATTTTAGTAAATTGCTTTGAGTTAGAATAACGATTTTTGCGAGATTTACGTGGAGGTTTGTAAAATTCTGGAGGAGATGGTTTGGAATTGCGATACCGTCGTCTTGAATACCTTGTCGGTCGTTGGAAAGAACGTCGTTTGAGTTGAGCAGAAGGGGCCTTAATTCCTGTAATTCCAAAGGCTTCACAGAAGGAACCAAGTTCTCGACGCTCACTACCATATTTGGCTTGAAATTTCAATTCTTGACATGCAGATAATGCTTCTTGTTTAATGAATGCAAAAAGTTGGCCATAAGTTATAATATTGAAATCAATTTGTTCTAAACCCATTTCTTTTTTAAGATTTGTAATAATGCGTTGAGAAAATAAAGAATTTCTTTACCTTTAGATGTTCGCGATTGTAATAAAGCGATTTGCGTATCTAATTCTAAATTCTTGGTTTCTATTGAGAATACACGTTCTTTGAGTTCTTTGACTTGTGCTTTTCTTGAGCGAATTTACGTTTGCAATTCATGTTGTGCTATGTTGACGAATTGGAGGATTAAGATTTGGATAGCGATCAAACATTTTTGAAATACTTGAATGGTTCAATGAGTTGAGCGGAAGCTGGATTCTTCTCGAAGAATGAGGGTTTTGAGTTTTTCAAGTTGTCTTTTTTTGAGCTTCGGGAGGAAGGTCTTGAATGATATCAAATATGAGTTCTTTTTTGATCTTTGGGTTGTATTATCCGAAGAATGTTTGATCATATTGATAACTTTGCAAGCACAAGGAGAGGAAATATTATCATCATCCATCTTCGCTGTATTCTTGAAAATCATCTGGTTGAGGATCGAAATCATCTTGAACCAAGGATATATGCAATTTCTCTTTCAATTCTTTGTCTAGTTCCGGAAATTGATCCAAAATGGTAGTAATCTTCTTGCTTCGACACACATCTGCTTTATGTCCTGGTTTGCCACATTTATAACAAATAATTTTAGTAAATTGCTTTGAGTTAGAATAACGATTTTTGCGAGATTTACGTGGAGGTTTGTAAAATTCTGGAGGAGATGGTTTGGAATTGCGATACCGTCGTCTTGAATGCCTTGTCGGTCGTTGGAAAGAACGTCGTTTGAGTTGAGCAGAAGGGGCCTTAATTGTAATTCCAAAGGCTTCACAGAAGGAACCAAGTTCTCGACGCTCACTACCATATTTGGCTTGAAATTTCAATTCTTGACATGCAGATAATGCTTCTTGTTTAATGAATGCAAAAAGTTGGCCATAAGTTATAATATTGAAATCAATTTGTTCTAAACCCATTTCTTTTTTAAGATTTGTAATAATGCGTTGAGAAAATAAGTTTGGTAAACCAGTAATAAATTTTTCTTTCCAAAATGGAGCATTGCAATCTGGGCGTTTGAGTACATATGTTAAAAACATATCTTTATACCAGACTAAAATGCATTAAAGTTGGACATCTTAAATTTGTCAAAAATATTTTTTGCGGAAGATAGTTCTTCTTTTGGGTTTCCAACAAAATGCATGGAAATAGTAATGAGTAAAAAAATCACATGCATCATTTTCTAATGAAATATTACCTTGTTCGTCCTCATGTTCTATAGTATGATCGAGAATGGCTATTTTGTCTTCAAGAGTTAATGAATTGTCCCACCAATATTTTAATTGTCCTGTCAAACCAGCAACTAAAAACATTGCTGCGTTTTTATCAGGGATGTTGTGAACTTTGTATGCAA
Organism: Catharanthus roseus; assembly: GCA_028651295.1. NCBI lineage: Eukaryota > Viridiplantae > Streptophyta > Magnoliopsida > Gentianales > Apocynaceae > Catharanthus > Catharanthus roseus. Next base: position 45,256,557 of record JAPQWS010000159.1, read on the forward strand.
TCTTGGCCATACCCATTTCTTGCAATGTGTTGAGTATTTCATACTCACTTTTGCCATCAATGTTCCAATTTGTAATAGAACTGCCATCATAATGAGCGGTATGAAATTTAGCACGTTCTTCATATTGAATATCCGGAGGAGTAGGTCGTGGATAATAAGTCCTTGTTTCGGCTTTGTTTCCAACGAGGATTTGAATAGTGACGAGATTTGAATTGGCGAATTTTGTTAACCTCTCGTAGGTTCCAAGAAGGAATCTTCAACTTGATGAATTTTTGAAATAAGTTCGTTGGAAGAGGAAAGACTAGAAAACGAAAGACTAGAAGAGTCATTTGAAGAACTTAATACATCTGGATTTTCTTGATCTATGGTATTAATTTTGGATGAGCTAGGGAGATTGGAATTAATTTTTTCCAGAGTTTGAGATATTTTGTGTAATAAAGGAGAGGATGGGATGGGCAGAGAAGATGTTGGACGTAGAAGTGTTGTTTCTTGAGCTTTAGATAGTATATTTGGTTGGAAATGAGGAGAGGAATAACTAGCGGGGAAATGCGGGACTATGAGGCTTAGAAATTGATTTAATCTCTGTTGATAAAGCATCAACTTGAGTAGCAATAGTATGTAGGATCTGATTGGAATAATTGTTTTGATGATAAATTTTTTTGATACCATCGATTTGAATAGAATCATCATTGTCTTTTCCCCTTTTAAATGGAGAAGCAATAATTTCACCAGAAGGAGTGTCTATACGAAGAGATTGAAGTGGTGGATGAATTTGAGTAATAGTATTACCATCAGATAATGTCCATTTTTTTGCTAAATTTGTATGAACATTTATATGAGATATTTTGAGAAAATCTTTTTCGTCAAAACCTTGTTTGATTAAAAAATATTCTAACCAACAGAAAAAATCAAAAGGAGTGTTTAACCTATTAATATCAGAAATCCATTCTTGTTTAATTTTTGTTTGATAAAATGAATCTAATTGGAAAAACCAATTTCTTTTTTCATCATTTTCTGATTCAAAAATATCTTGTTCTAAGGGACGCAAAATCAATGTTTTTTATCTGATGAATAACATCAATTTCACCTTTCATTTGAGATGCAGTTGGAGATGAAGGAGGAGATTTAGATACCTCAGGAATAGGAGCAGTATGATGTACATGAATAGGAAGAGGCATCTGAAATGTAGAAAGTGATTACGCAAATGAATACACGCTTGGTTACGGAGAGTGAGAACATGAACCTTGTTCTCGCATAGAATTAAATCTTATGAGGATATTGCCATTTGATTCTTCAATAATTTGAGAAATCTCAGTGCGTTCTATATGAGGAGGTGCTTGAGCATTTTCGATTTGAAATTCTTCAGGAATTGTAATCTCGTGCCATTTGAGTCGTTTTGGAGTAAACGTTTTTGAGCTGATTACGCTTTAATATGGAGAAGGACAGTCTCATCGCGTGATGTAGGAATCAGTTTGAAACGAGGATTAAGCTGAGAGCTAAGTAATCGATAATATATTCGATACATAACCACGAATTGTTCGGTGAGTTTCTCAAACTCATCACCTTGAAGATGAATATCTAATACTAATGAATTCAGAATCAAAGGATCTGTTAAAGAAACAGAATAATTTGGAGCACAATTGAAATAAATAGGACCATTGCAAATATTAGTTTGAATCATAGCAAGTAATGAGGATTTGTAGCGTTTTAAACGTTTATCGCGTAAAGCTAAATAGATAGGAGCATCAACTCCAAGATGAACTAAAGGTTTCACAGCAACTTGAATTAAACCAAAATGAATATATCGAAAGCCTTTTTTGAGAATATTTTTTGTAATGAAACTTTTGATAAAAGAGGAATTGTTTGAAATTTTTCTTGAATATTCATCGTCTCTTCATGAGTTTTAAGCTGAAAAAAAGCTGTTTTGAAATCAAATGTTCCAACTTTGTAAATAGTTTCAATTTGTTCTTCTGGAATAGTCCAGTCATTAAAATTGTATGAAATTTGTTCTTCCTTACTATGAATAACTCGTCGGGAATCCAGGCTAGAACCGGAAGAAAACATTCTTCTCATCAAATTTGCCATCTTTAATGCATAGAAATCATGTTATGAGTCTAGATGCAACTACTAATGCGGGACCAACGGGACCACAGTACCGGGAACACCTATTCCGATGAGGCTTACCAACGGCTTTACCTGCTGACCAAGCGTCTGACCAACACACAGAGATGAACTAAACACAAATAATGATATGTATGCAGAGAAGATATGCAAAGAATGCTAAGATGAATGATTACTTATGGCTCTGATACCAAATAAGACCCAGGTGAAAATAATTGAAACTAATTTACCAATTGACCAAACGCAAAAATGAATGAAAGCTTACTTGAATTTAATTCTTGAAAACTTGAAGATAGATAGAAGTTGATAAAGTTGCTAAGTGATGTGGGAATGATTTTCTAAAAGACTTCTGAAAAAGATTGTGTAAACATGCTTGTGTTTTTTGAATACATTTGAGCTAGTCTATTTATAGACATGATTTGAATGTCATTTGTCTTGAATCTTCATTTGATGTGCATTTGAATTTGAATTTCATTTCTTTGGAATCTGCAGGACAATAATGGAGCGGGAATAATGGAGGACGTGGGTCCCTCCACGTGGGCTTGTCTGCAGGTGCAATAATGGCGTGTGGGTCCCGCCACTTTGCTTTTACTATTCACTTTTTGACTTCTTTGCGCAGGCGTAATCATGCTGTCTGTCATGATTCGTTTGACTGCCTTTTACTGCCTTTTGACTGCTTTTTGACTGCTTTTTGACTGCTTTTCCTAAATGTCTATAATTTTGTAATTTTGTCAATAATGGAAATAAATTGAGAATCTTTCGGATTAATACCTGGCATAGGAATTTCGGCATATGGAAAATCTGGAATATGAGAATCAAGAAGAATTTCTTTACCTTTAGATGTTCGCGATTGTAATAAAGCGATTTGCGTATCTAATTCTAAATTCTTGGTTTCTATTGAGAATACACGTTCTTTGAGTTCTTTGACTTGTGCTTTTACTGAACGAATCTCTGTTTGCAATTCTGTTGTGCTATGTTGACGAATTGGAGGATTAAGATTTGGATAGCGATCAAACATTTTTGAAATACTGAATGGTTCAATGAGTTGAGCAGAACTGGATTCTTTTTTCATCATTTTCTGATTCAAAAATATCTTGTTCTAAAGACGCAAAATCAATATTTTTTATCTGATGAATAACATCAATTTCACCTTTCATTTGAGATGCAGTTGGAGATGAAGGAGGAGATTTAGAAACCTCGGGAATAGGAGCGAGTATGATGTACATGAATAGGAAGAGGCATCTGAAATGTAGAAAGTGATTCTGCAAATGAATACCTGCTTGGTTCTGGAGAGTGAGAACATGAACCTTGTTCTCGCATAGAATTAAATCTTATGAGGATATTGCCATTTGATGCTTCAATAATTTGAGAAATCTCAGTGCGTTCTATATGAGGAGGTGCTTGAGCGTTTTCGATTTGAAATTCTTCAGGAATTGTAATCTCGTGCCATTTGAGTCGTTTTGGAGTAAACGTTTTTGAGCTGTTACGCTCGATATGGAGAAGGGACAGTCTCATCGCGTGATGTAGGAATCGGTTTGAAACGAGGATTAAGCTGAGAGCTAAGTAATCGATAATATATTCGATACATAACCACGAATTGTTCGGTGAGTTTCTCAAACTCATCACCTTGAAGATGAATATCTAATACTAATGAATTCAGAATCAAAGGATCTGTTAAAGAAACAGAATAATTTGGAGCACAATTGAAATAAATAGGACCATTGCAAATATTAGTTTGAATCATAGCAAGTAATGAGGATTTGTAGCGTTTTAAACGTTTATCGCGTAAAGCTAAATAGATAGGAGCATCAACTCCAAGATGAACTAAAGGTTTCACAGCAACTTGAATTAAACCGTAATGAATATATCGAAAGCCTTTTTCAGAATATTTTTGTAATGAAACTTTTGATAAAAGAGGAACATTTGATTTCAAAACAGCTTTTTCAGTTAAAACTCATGAAGAGACGATGAATATTCAAGAAAAATTTCAAGGTGAAAATAATTGAAACTAATTTACCAATTGAACAAACTAAAAATGAATGAAAGCTTACTTGAATTTAATTCTTGAAAACTTGAAGATAGATAGAAGTTGATAAAGTTGCTAAGTGATGTGGGAATGATTTTCTAAAAGACTTCTGAAAAAGATTGTGTAAACATGCTTATTTTTTTGAATACATTTGAGCTAGTCTATTTATAGACATAATTTGAATTTCATTTGTCTTGAATCTTCATTTGATGTGCATTTGAATTTGAATTTCATTTCTTTGGAATCTGTAGGACAATAATGGAGCGGGAATAATGGAGGACGTGGGTCCCGCCACGTGGGCTTGTCTGCAGGTGCAATAATGGCGTGTGGGTCCCGCCACTTTGCTTTTACTATTCACTTTTTGACTTCTTTGCGCAGGCGTAATCATGCTGTCTGTCATGATTCGTTTGACTGCCTTTTACTGCCTTTTGACTGCTTTTTGACTGCTTTTTGACTGCTTTTCCTAAAGTGATAGACATAATTATGATGTCTAAACCTAGCATAATTATTATAGCTATTATACAATTATTACATCTAGTTTACAGCATTATTAGTTTCTAGTATAATTACAAGAATAGAAAATTGCAGAAGTTATCCAATCTTCAAATCAGCGTGGGAACGATGGGACCACTTTACCGGAACACCCTTTTCTCGCGGGCTTACCAACGGATTTATAAGTCGACCAACACCTTACCAACACGTAGAGGAGAAAATTAAATTTTTTCTCTCTCGCTTTTTCACATACAGAAATTAAAAATCATTGAGATCCCTCGTCCGCCAATAGGATCGCACCCAAAAAACTCAGTGAGACGAACCCCGTGAAGATGTCGGACTATGAGATTTTTTCCCCTGGTTGAATTGTTGTTGAAATGCCTTTGAATCGTAGGAATTCTTCATAATGAGCCGCTTCGTCTTCAGCAGTAGTAATCTTGGAATTTGACGATTCCGGTTTCGAAGGGAGTAGTTGGTGCGAGAGGATTTGATTGTAACAGTGTTTGAATTGCAACGTTTGAAGGACCTATGCCTTTGGATAATTGTTGAAAACTGCGTTGCACTAGTTGATTATGTTGAATAAATTTGAGTATCGTGTCTTGTGAACAGAGATCTGCTGAATACCCGATCCCACCATTTGATTTTGAATTCTCCGATGAGTGATAATGGACAATCCGTTGAATAAATGTGTTTGAACCGATAACTCCTCGCTAGATTCTCGATTCGAAACTCGCTCTTGATATTCAATCCAGAATCTTGAATTTTTTATGGCGTGGGGGGATGAAAAAATTTGAACATAATTGCAATTTCGTTATCACAACTGTGATATAGGTAGAACGGAGGATAATAATAACTATTATATGAAAACGAGCATATACCCATGTCATATTGAATTCGTGTTCTTCCGTAAGTCAAACAATCATATAGTTTGATAAGATGGCGAGAATTGAATAAACGGCATATCCCAAAGTGATTGTAATATTGTAGGAAAGTTGATAGTGAGTGTTTCATCATATTGACGATGATCTGTTTCTTTGTTGAAAATACAGTAATATAACATTGTATGATCTTTGAAATAATCCGTAAGAGGATGTCTGGCATAATGAATAAGAAGGGAAACGGGAGATTGTTTGGGTGGTAGCGAAGAAAGAATGTGAAGTTTGTTTGGTGTTTGAATGAAAGAAGAACTGGATTTCATCTCATAATCATGAGAACTTTGAATCTGTTGTTTGGAAGATTTCTCTTTGTCTTTGTGTTTACTCATGGTGAGGAAGCTGTAAGGAATTCTCTCGTTAGAAAATCGGGTAAAGAATTTTGAGTACCTTTGATATATTCAATATCAAAGTCAAAAGCGAATAGAATTGCTTGCCAACGAGCAAAAATTTGTTTTGAAACAAGATTTTGAACATCTTTTTGTAAAATTTCTTTTGCAGATTTACAATCAATGCGTAATAAAAATCTTTTGTTGTATAAATCATCTTGAAATTTTGAAATGCATAAAACAATACTTAAAATTTCTTTTTTGACAGTTGAATAAGTTTTTTGCGGTCCGAGCCATAGACCACTATGGTATCTAACTAAATGTTCATGTGATGAATGATTCAAACGTTGTTTCAAAATGCCACCATATCCTACATCTGATGCATCGGTTTCAACTATCATGAATGCGAGATGGATGAGGAATGGACATACATGGTAATGTCTTTTGCTTTTAGTTTTAGCATGCGAACAATTTGAGTATGTGTGTGAGACCATGCAGGAGGATCTTTTTTCAATCTTTGATATAAAGGAGCACAAATTTGTCTTAGATTTGGAAAAAAGTCAGACAAATAATTAAGACAACCAAGAAATCTTTGTAATTGATTTATATCTTTAATTTCATCTGGAAATTTATCAGCAAACTCAAGAGCACGATGAATAGGTGTAATAGTACCTTTGTAAATATTATGCCCTAAAAATCGTATGTGAGTTTGAAAGAATTTAAGTTTAGGTGCAGAAACAACTAAACCATTTCGTTTGACAACCTGAAGAAATGTTTGTAAATGTTTAAAATGTTGATCAATAGAGTCTGAAAATAATAAGACATCATCAATATAAACAATAATGAATGTCGTATAAGGATTGAAAATATCATTCATAATATGTTGAAATTCAGAAGGAGCATTTTTGAGTCCAAAAGGCATAACGTTCCATTCGTAATGTCCAAAGGGAACTGTGAATGCTGTTTTGTAGCGATCTTGATCTGCAATTTGAATCTGCCAGAATCCTGATTTCATATCGAATTTGGAAAATAATTTTGCCTTATATAGACGTTTGAGTAAATCTTTTTTATTTGGAATGGGATATCGAATCCATTGCAAAACATTGTTGAGTGGTTTGTAATTGATGACGAGCCGAGGAACACCGCGTTCCTTTTCCGCTTGATTCATTACATAAAAAGCTGCACAACTCCATGGAGATTTGGAGGGGCGAATTAGTTTCTTTGCAAGTAACTCTTGAATCTCTTTTTTGCATACTTCAAGTAAATCATGATTCATTTGAATTGGACGTGCTTTTGTAGGAATGTTTTTCTCAGAAAAATCTTTTTCATAAGGAAGCGAAACAATATGTTGTTTTCGATCCCAAAACGCATTTGGAATATCAGCACAAACTTCTTTTATAAATAAATTTTGAAAATTTAAAATTCTTTGTTGAATTTGAGAAGTTTGCAGTTGTTCTTCAATTCTTGTATAAGAAAGATCTTCTTTTAAAAAAATTAATTTTATTCGAAATCTTTGAATAGTATTAATTTGTTTGTAAATAGAATTTTCTTGTAACAAAAATAATTCTTTTTTGTTTGACAGATTTAAAAATTTGAAAATAACTCGGGTTTCCCATGATTTTGGTACCCAAACCATGTTGATTAACCCAAAATGGATAAATCTGAGTAAGAAATGGAGTACCCAAAATGATCTCCGTATTTAAATCACTAACAACAATGAATTGATGTTTGAAGCAATAATGATCGTTGCAAATAGCTGTTTTGACAAGTTTACCTTTGACCTGTAGAGGCATACCGTTTGCAGTAACTAGAGATTCATATGTTGGAACGTAATACTTAATAGGAATCAATCCATCTTTGATGCAACTTTGATCTGCGCATTGTCCCAAAGCATAGTCATGAACGTTGCTTGAAAAGTCCCAATTGAAATTGTAACATATATGTTCCATTTTTGAAATGTAATTTTGTCAATAATGGAAATAAGTTGAAGATTCCTTCTTAGAACCTACAGAGGTTAACAAAATTCGTCAATTCAAATCTCGTCGTCACTATTCAAATCCTCGTTGGAAACAGGCCGAGACAAGGACTTATTACCCACGACCTACGCCTCCGGATATTCAATATGAAGAACGTGCTAAATTTCATACCGCTCATTATGATGGCAGTTCTATTACAAATTGGAACATTGATGGCAAAAGTGAGTATGAAATACTCAACACATTGCAAGAAATGGGTATGGCCAAGATTGCATACAAAGTTCACAACATCCCTGATAAAAACGCAGCAATGTTTTTAGTTGCTGGTTTCACAGGGACAATTAAAATATTGGTGGGACAATTCATTAACCCATTAGGGACCTCTCTACCACTTTAAACGGAATGACAAGAGGCGGAATAGCCACTCCCTGTAGACCACCCGAGTCTCACGGGATGGTAACCACCCGGGGTCGGAGAGTCCCAGCTTCGTCAAAACCAGGGATTTCTCTCTCGCATTTTTCACATACGTAAATTAAAAATCATTGAGATCCCTGTCCGCTAATAGGATCAGTACCAAAAAATTCGATGAGACGATCCCTCGTGAAGATGTCGGACTATGAGATTTTTTCCCTGTTTGAATTGTTGTTGAAACACTTTGAATCGTAGGAATTCTTCATAATGAGTCGCTTCGTCTTCGACCGTAGTAACCTTAGAATTTGAAGATTCTGGTTTCGAAGGAGTAGTGGGTGCAGAGGATTTGATTGTAACAGGTGTTTGAATCGCAACGTTTGAAGGACCTATGCCTTTGGATAAATGTTGAAAACTGCGTTGCACTAGTTGATTATGTTGAATAAATTTGAGTATCGTGTCTTGTGAACAGAGATCTACAGAATACCCGATCCCACCATTTGATTTTGAATTCTCTGATGAGTGATAATGGAAAATCCTTGGAATAAATTTGTTTGAACTGATAACTCCAGCAGAATATCCAAGGAACCCGAAGTTTGGCATAGAAGTGGAGTGGAATTGAATAGGCAGGGCCTGTCATCTTTTTGACCCAAGTTTGAAATCCAAGTTTAGGAATAGGTGGTAATATGTCGGGTAGACTACCGAAGTGAATCCACCATTCATGAAACCAAATTGGAAATTCTTTGGGACAGTGTTGATGGAAAATAAAAAACCAAGAATGATCAAAAGGTCGTTTGAAAAATGTTCTATACCAAGCCATTTTATAATCTTGATAGGTGTAACCAGTTGGAATAAAATTGACGGTAAATTCTTTTGTAGTCCAAATGGATGACCATTCTGAAGCCTTGAGTATTTTCTTAATAACACATTTTGAATAAGCAATGCGCTGAGGGTTTTTTGAATCTGGTGTATGCGTAATGTCAACGGATTTTGAATCAACAAGAATTAATTCATAAAATGTTTGAGTTTGCATTGGATAATCTGGAAGCCAATGGCATCCGGTAGGAAAAACTCTTTGAACTAAATTTTTTAAAGCTTTGAAGTCAGGAGTTTCTGTAAAAGAAGTAAGGAATAAAGTTTCCGTGACAGGTTTGAGGAAATATTGATTATTGGTTGAGGAGGCATTTGGAGTTGAAGAAGGAGGTGGTATAGGAATATTTTGTAGTTTGTATGATGGGGTTGCGGCTGCCATTACATACGTGAGTGGTGGAAAGTCTTGAAGAGCTTGAAATCGGTTTGGTGTTTGAAGAAAAGAAGAACTGGTCTTCATCTCATAATCATGAGAACTTTGAATCTGTTGTTTTGAAGTTTTCTCTTTGTCTTTGAGTTTACTCATGGTGAGGAACTGTAAGGAATTCTCTCGTTAGAAAATCGGGTAAAGAATTTTGAGTACCTTTGATATATTCAATATCAAAGTCAAAAGCGAGATAGAATTGCTTGCCAACGAGCAAAAAATTTGTTTTGAAACAAGATTTTGAACATCTTTTTTGTAAAATTTCTTTTGCGATTTACAATCAATGCGTAATAAAAATCTTTTGTTGTATAAATCATCTTGAAATTTTGAAATGCATAAAACAATACTTAAAATTTCTTTTTGACAGATTTGAATAAGTTTTTTTGCGGTCCGAGCCATAGACCACTATGGTATCTAACTAAATGTTCATGTGATGAATGATTCAAACGTTGTTTCAAAATGCCACCATATCCTAAATCGGATGCATCTGTTTCAACTATCATGAATGCAGATGGATGAGGAATGGACATACATGGTAATGTTTTTGCTTTTAGTTTTAACATGCGAACAATTTGAGTATGTGTATGAGACCATGCGGGAGGATCTTTTTTTCAATCTTTGATATAAAGGAGCACAAATTTGTCTTAGATTTGGAAAAAAAGTCGGACAAATAATTAAGACAACCAAGAAATCTTTGTAATTGATTTATATCTTTAATTTCATCCGGAAATTTATCAAACAAACTCAAGAGCACGATGAATAGGTGTAATAGTACCTTTGTAAATATTATGCCCTAAAAAATCGTATGTGAGTTTGAAAGAATTTAAGTTTAGGTGCGAAACAACTAAACCATTTCGTTTGACAACCTGAAGAAATGTTTGTAAATGTTTAAAATGTTGATCAATAGAGTCTGAAAATAATAAGACATCATCAATATAAACAATAATGAATGTCGTATAAGGATTGAAAATATCATTCATAATATGTTGAAATTCAGAAGGAGCATTTTTTAGTCCAAAAGGCATAACGTTCCATTCGTAATGTCCAAAGGGAACTGTGAATGCTGTTTTGTAGCGATCTTGATCTGCAATTTGAATCTGCCAGAATCCTGATTTCATATCGAATTTGGAAAATAATTTTGCCTTATATAGACGTTTGAGTAAATCTTTTTATTTGGAATGGGATATCGAATCCATTGCAAAACATTGTTGAGTGGTTTGTAATTGATGACGAGCCGAGGAACACCGCGTTCCTTTTCCGCTTGTTTCATTACATAAAAAGCTGCACAACTCCATGGAGATTTGGAGGGGCGAATTAGTTTCTTTGCAAGTAACTCTTGAATCTCTTTTTTGCATACTTCAAGTAAATCATGATTCATTTGAATTGGACGTGCTTTTGTAGGAATGTTTTTCTCAGAAAAATCTTTTTCATAAGGAAGCGAAACAATATGTTGTTTTCGATCCCAAAACGCATTTGGAATATCAGCACAAACTTCTTTTATAAATAAATTTTGAAAATTTAAAATTCATACATCATACTGCTCCTATTCCTGAGGTATCTAAATCTCCTCCTTCATCTCCAACTGCATCTCAAATGAAAGGTGAAATTGATGTTATTCATCAGATAAAAAACATTGATTTTGCGTCCTTAGAACAAGATATTTTTGAATCAGAAAATGATGAAAAAAGAAATTGGTTTTTCCAATTAGATTCATTTTATCAAACAAAAATTAAACAAGAATGGATTTCTGATATTAATAGGTTAAACACTCCTTTTGATTTTTTCTGTTGGTTAGAATATTTTTTAATCAAACAAGGTTTTGACGAAAAAGATTTTCTCAAAATATCTCATATAAATGTTCATACAAATTTAGCAAAAAAAATGGACATTATCCGATGGTAATACTATTACTCAAATTCATCTACCACTTCAATCTCTTCGTATAGACACTCCTTCTGGTGAAATTATTGCTTCTCCATTTAAACGGGGAAAAGACAATGATGATTCTATTCAAATCGATGATATCAAAAAAATTTATCATCAAAACAATTATTCCAATCAGATCCTACATACTATTGCTACTCAAGTTGATGCTTTATCAACAGAGATTAAATCAATTTCTAAGCCTCATAGTCCCAGATTTCCTGCTAGTTATTCCTCTCCTCATTTCCAACCAAATATACTATCTAAAGCTCAAGAAACAACACTTCTACGTCCAACATCTTCTCTGCCCATCCCATCCTCTCCTTTATTACACAAAATATCTCAAACGCTGGAAAAAATTAATTCCAATCTCCCTAGCTCATCCAAAATTAATACCATAGATCAAGAAAATCCAGATGTATTAAGTTCTTCAAATGACTCTTCTAGTCTTTCGTTTTCTAGTCTTTCCTCTTCCAACGAACTTATTTCAAAAATTCATCAAGTTGAAGATTCCTTCTTGGAACCTACAGAGGTTAACAAAATTCGTCAATTCAAATCTCGTCGTCACTATTCAAATCCTCGTTGGAAACAAAGTCGAGACAAGGACTTATTACCCACGACCTACGCCTCCGGATATAAGACCCAGGTGAAAATAATTGAAACTAATTTACCAATTGAACAAACTAAAAATGAATGAAAGCTTACTTGAATTTAATTCTTGAAAACTTGAAGATAGATAGAAGTTGATAAAGTTGCTAAGTGTTGTGGGAATGATTTTCTAAAAGACTTCTGAGAAAGATTGTGTAAAACATGCTTATTCAACGGATTGTCCATTATCACTCATCAGAGAATTCAAAATCAAATGGTGGACTGGGTATTCTGTAGATCTCTGTTCACAAGACACAGTACTCAAATTTATTCAACATAATCAACTAGTGCAACGCAGTTTTCAACAATTATCCAAAGGCATAGGTCCTTCAAACGTTGCGATTCAAACACCCGGTACAATCAAATCCTCTGCACCGACTACTCCCTCAAAACCAGAATCTTCAAATTCTAAGGTTACTACTAGTCGAAGACGAAGCGACTCATTATGAAGAATTCCTACGATTCAAAGTGTTTCAACAACAATTCAAACAGGAAAAATCTCATAGTCCGACATCTTCACAGGGATCGTCTACTGAATTTTTTGGTACTGATCCTATTGGCGGACAGGATCTCAATGATTTTTAATTTCTGTATGTGAAAAAAAAAAAAAAAAAAAAAAAAAAAAATGCAGAGAAAAAATTTAATTTTCTCCTCTACGTGTTGGTAAGGTGTTGGTCAGCTTATAAATCCGTTGGTAAGCCCGCAGGAAAAGGGTGTTCCCGGTAAAGTGGTCCCATCGTTCCCACGCTGATTTGAAGATTGGATAACTTCTGCAATTTTCTATTCTTGTAATTATACTAGAAACTAATAATGCTGTAAACTAGATGTAATAATTGTATAATAGCTATAATAATTATGCTAGGTTTAGACATCATAATTATGTCTATCACTTTAGGAAAAGCAGTCAAAAAGCAGTCAAAAAGCAGTCAAAAGGCAGTAAAAGGCAGTCAAACGAATCATGACAGACAAAGCATGATTACGCTCGCGCAAAGAAGTCAAAAAGTGAATAGTAAAAGCAAAGTGGCGGGACCCACACGCCATTATTGCACCCCGCAGACAAGCCCACGTGGAGGGACCCACGTCCTCCATTATTCCCGCTCCATTATTGTCCCTGCAGATTCCAAAGAAATGAAATTCAAATTCAAATGCACATCAAATGAAGATTCAAGACAAATGACATTCAAATTATGTCTATAAATAGACTAGCTCAAATGTATTCAAGAAGACACAAGCATGTTTACACAATCTTTTTCAGAAGTCTTTTAGAAAATCATTCCCACATCACTTAGCAACTTTATCAACTTCTATCTATCTTCAAGTTTTCAAGAATTAAATTCAAGTAAGCTTTCATTCATTTTTAGTTTGTTCAATTGGTAAATTAGTTTCAATTATTTTCACCTGGGTTTGATTTGGTATCAGAGCCATAAGTAATCATTCATCTTAGCATTCTTTGCATATCTTCTCTGCATACATATCATTATTTGTGTTTAGTTCATCTCTGTGTGTTGGTCAGACGCTTGGTCAGCAGGTAAAGCCGTTGGTAAGCCTCATCTGAATAGGTGTTCCCGTGATCGTGGTCCCGTTGGTCCCGCATTAGTAGTTGCATCTAGACTCATAACATGATTTCTATGCATTAAAGATGGCAAATTTGATGAGAAGAATGTTTTCTTCCGTTCTAGCCTGGATTCCCGACGAGTTATTCATAGTAAGGAAGAACAAATTTCATACAATTTCAATGACTGGACTATTCCAGAAGAACAAATTGAAACTATTTACAAAGTTGGAACATTTGATTTCAAAACAGCTTTTTCAGTTAAAACTCATGAAGAGACGATGAATATTCAAGAAAAATTTCAAACAATTCCTCTTTTATCAAAAGTTTCATTACAAAAATATTCTGAAAAAGGCTTTCGATATATTCATTACGGTTTAATTCAAGTTGCTGTGAAACCTTTAGTTCATCTTGGAGTTGATGCTCCTATCTATTTAGCTTTACGCGATAAACGTTTAAAACGCTACAAATCCTCATTACTTGCTATGATTCAAACTAATATTTGCAATGGTCCTATTTATTTCAATTGTGCTCCAAATTATTCTGTTTCTTTAACAGATCCTTTGATTCTGAATTCATTAGTATTAGATATTCATCTTCAAGGTGATGAGTTTGAGAAACTCACCGAACAATTCGTGGTTATGTATCGAATATATTATCGATTACTTAGCTCTCGACTTAATCCTCGTTTCAAACCGATTCCTACATCACGCGATGAGACTGTCCCTTCTCCATATCGAAGCGTAACAGTAAAAACGTTTACTCCAAAACGACTCAAATGGCACGAGATTACAATTCCCTGAAGAATTTCAAATCGAAAACGCTCAAGCACCTCCTCATATAGAACGCACCGAGATTTCTCAAATTATTGAAGAATCAAATGGCAATATCCTCATAAGATTTAATTCTATGCGAGAACAAGGTTCATGTTCTCACTCTCCGTAACCAAGCGGTATTCATTTGCGAATTACTTTCTACATTTCGGATGCCTCTTCCTATTCATGTACATCATATCGCTCCTATTCCCGAGGTTTCTAAATCTCCTCCTTCATCTCCAATCGCATCTCAAATGAAAGGTGAAATTGATGTTATTCATCGGATAAAAAAATATTGATTTTGCGTCTTTAGAACAAGATATTTTTGAATCGAAAATGATGAAAAAAAGAAATTGGTTTTTCCAATTAGATTCATTTTATCAAACAAAAAATTAAACAAGAATGGATTTACGATATTAATAGGTTAAACACTCCTTTTGATTTTTTTTCGTTGGTTAGAATATTTTTTTAATCAAACAAGGTTTTGACGAAAAAGATTTTCTCAAAATATCTCATATAAATGTTCATACAAATTTAGCAAAAAAAATGGACATTATCTGATGGTAATACTATTACTCAAATTCATCCACCACTTCAATCTCTTCGTATAGACACTCCTTCTGGTGAAATTATTGCTTCTCCATTTAAACGGGGAAAAGACAATGATGATTCTATTCAAATCGATGATATCAAAAAAAATTTATCATCAAAACAATTATTCCAATCAGATCCTACATACTATTGCTACTCAAGTTGATGCTTTATCAACAGAGATTAAATCAATTTCTAAGCCTCATAGTCCCAGATTTCCTGCTAGTTATTCCTCTCCTCATTTCCAACCAAATATACTATCTAAAGCTCAAGAAACAACACTTCTACGTCCAACATCTTCTCTGCCCATCCCATCCTCTCCTTTATTACACAAAATATCTCAAACTCCGGGAAAAAAATTAATTCCAATCTCCCTAGCTCATCCAAAATTAATACCATAGATCAAGAAAATCCGGATGTATTAAGTTCTTCAAATGACTCTTCTAGTCTTTCGTTTTCTAGTCTTTCCTCTTCCAACGAACTTATTTCAAAAAATTCATCAAGTTGAAGATTCCTTCTTGGAACCTACAGAGGTTAACAAAATTCGTCAATTCAAATCTCGTCACTATTCAAATCCTCGTTGGAAACAGGCCGAAACAAGGACTTATTATCCACGACCTACTCCTCCGGATATTCAATATGAAGAACGTGCTAAATTCCATACCGCACATTATGATGGCAGTTCTATTACAAATTGGAACATTGATGGCAAAAGTGAGTATGAAATACTCAACACATTGCAAGAAATGGGTATGGCCAAGATTGCATACAAAGTTCACAACATCCCCCGATAAAAACGCAGCAATGTTTTTTAGTTGCTGGTTTCACAGGGACAATTAAAATATTGGTGGGACAATTCATTAACTCTTGAAGACAAAATAGCCATTCTCGATCATACTATAGAACATGAGGACGAACAAGGTAATATTTCATTAGAAAATGATGCATGTGATTTTTTTACTCATTACTATTTCCATGCATTTTGTTGGAAACCCAAAAGAAGAACTTTCTTCGCAAAAAATATTTTTGACAAATTTAAGATGTCCAACTTTAACTGATTTTAGCTGGTATAAAGATATGTTTTTAACATATGTACTCAAACGCCCGATTGCAATGCTCCATTTTGGAAAGAAAAAATTTATTACTCGGGTTTACCAAACTTATTTTCTCAACGCATTATTACAAATCTTAAAAAAGAAATGGGTTTAGAACAAATTGATTTCAATATTATAACTTATGGCCAACTTTTTGCATTCATTAAACAAGAAGCATTATCTGCATGTCAAGAATTGAAATTTCAAGCCAAATATGGTAGTGAGCGTCGAGAACTTGGTTCCTTCTGTGAAGCCTTTGGAATTACAATTAAGGCCCCTTCTGCTCAACTCAAACGACGTTCTTTCCAACGACCGACAAGGCATTCAAGACGACGGTACCGCAATTCCAAACCATCTCCTCCAGAATTTTACAAACATCCACGTAAATCTCGCAAAAATCGTTATTCTAACTCAAAGCAATTTACTAAAATTATTTGTTATAAATGTGGCAAACCAGGACATAAAGCAGATGTGTGTCGAAGCAAGAAGATTACTACAATTTTGGATCAATTTCCGGAACTAGACAAAGAATTGAAAGAGAAATTGCATATATCCTTGGTTCAAGATGATTTCGATCCTCAACCAGATGATTTTCAAGAATACAGCAGTACAGATGATGATAATATTTCCTCTCCTTGTGCTTACAAAGTTATCAATATGATCAAACATTCTTCAGATAATACAGCCAAAGATCAAAAAGAACTCATATTTGATGTCATTCAAGACCTTCCTCCTGAAGCTCAAAAAAGACAACTTGAAAAACTCAAAACCCTCATTCTTCGAGAAGAATCCAGTTCTGCTCAACTCATTGAACCATTCAGTATTTCAAAAATGTTTGATCGCTATCCAAATCTTAATCCTCCAATTCGTCAACATAGCACAATAGAATTGCAAACAGAGATTCGTTCAGTAAAAGCCCAAGTCAAAGAACTCAAAGAACGTGTATTCTCAATAGAAACCAAGAATTTAGAATTAGATACGCAAATCGCTTTATTACAATCACGAACATCTAAAGGTAAAGAAATTCTTCTTGATTCTCTGCAGTTGGAGATGAAGGAGGAGATTTAGATACCTCAGGAATAGGAGCAGTATGATGTACATGAATAGGAAGAGGCATCTGAAATGTAGAAAGTGATTCTGCAAATGAATACCTGCTTGGTTCTGGAGAGTGAGAACATGAACCTTGTTCTCGCATAGAATTAAATCTTATGAGGATATTGCCATTTGATTCTTCAATAATTTGAGAAATCTCAGTGCGTTCTATATGAGGAGG
The DNA here is from genome assembly GCA_028651295.1 of Catharanthus roseus. Taxonomy (NCBI): domain Eukaryota; kingdom Viridiplantae; phylum Streptophyta; class Magnoliopsida; order Gentianales; family Apocynaceae; genus Catharanthus; species Catharanthus roseus. Next base: position 45,274,031 of record JAPQWS010000159.1, read on the forward strand.
TGCTTGAGCATTTTCGATTTGAAATTCTTCAGGAATTGTAATCTCGTGCCATTTGAGTCGTTTTGGAGTAAACGTTTTTGACTGTTCTGCTTCAATATGGAGAAGGACAGTCTCATCGCGTGATGTAGGAATCAGTTTGAAACGAGGATTAAGCTGAGAGCTAAGTAATCGATAATATATTCGATACATAACCACGAATTGTTCGGTGAGTTTCTCAAACTCATCACTATTCAAATCCTCGTTGGAAACAGGCCGAAACAAGGACTTATTATCCACGACCTACTCCTCCGGATATTCAATATGAAGAACGTGCTAAATTCCATACCGCACATTATGATGGCAGTTCTGTTACAAATTGGAACATTGATGGCAAAAGTGAGTATGAAATACTCAACACATTGCAAGAAATGGGTATGGCCAAGATTGCATACAAAGTTCACAACATCCCCGATAAAAAACGCAGCAATGTTTTTTAGTTGCTGGTTTCACAGGACAATTAAAATATTGGTGGGACAATTCATTAACTCTTGAAGACAAAATAGCCATTCTCGATCATACTATAGAACATGAGGACGAACAAGGTAATATTTCATTAGAAAATGATGCATGTGATTTTTTACTCATTACTATTTCCATGCATTTTGTGGGAAACCCAAAAGAAGAACTTTCTTCGCAAAAAATATTTTTGACAAATTTAAGATGTCCAACTTTAATGATTTTAGTCGGTATAAAGATATGTTTTTTAACATATGTACTCAAACGCCCAGATTGCAATGCTCCATTTTGGAAAGAAAAATTTATTACTGGTTTACCAAACTTATTTTCTCAACGCATTATTACAAATCTTAAAAAAGAAATGGGTTTAGAACAAATTGATTTCAATATTATAACTTATGGCCAACTTTTTGCATTCATTAAACAAGAAGCATTATCTGCATGTCAAGAATTGAAATTTCAAGCCAAATATGGTAGTGAGCGTCGAGAACTTGGTTCCTTCTGTGAAGCCTTTGGAATTACAGGAATTAAGGCCCCTTCTGCTCAACTCAAACGACGTTCTTTCCAACGACCGACAAGGTATTCAAGACGACGGTATCGCAATTCCAAACCATCTCCTCCGTAATTTTACAAACCTCCACGTAAATCTCGCAAAAAATCGTTATTCTAACTCAAAGCAATTTACTAAAATTATTTGTTATAAATGTGGCAAACCAGGGACATAAAGCGAGATGTGTCTCGAAGCAAGAAGATTACTACAATTTTGGATCAATTTCCCGAACTAGACAAAGAATTGAAAGAGAAATTGCATATATCCTTGGTTCAAGATGATTTCGATCCTCAACCGGATGATTTTCAAGAATACAAGACAGATGTATGATGATAATATTTCCTCTCCTTGTGCTTACAAAGTTATCAATATGATCAAACATTCTTCGGATAATACAGCCCAAAGATCAAAAAGAACTCATATTTGATATCATTCAAGACCTTCCTCCCCGAAGCTCAAAAAAGACAACTTGAAAAACTCAAAACCCTCATTCTTCGAGAAGAATCCAGCTCGCTCGACTCATTGAACCATTCAAAGTATTTCAAAAATGTTTGATCGCTATCCAAATCTTAATCCTCCAATACGTCAACATAGCACAAATGTAATTGCAAACAGAGATTCGTTCATTAAAAGCACAAGTCAAAGAACTCAAAGAACGTGTATTCTCAATAGAAACCAAGAATTTAGAATTAGATACGCAAATTGCTTTATTACAATCGCGAACATCTAAAGGTAAAGAAATTCTTCTTGATTCTCATATTCCAGATTTTCCATATGCCGAAATTCCTATGCCAGGTATTAATCCGAAAGATTCTCAATTTATTTCCATTATTGACAAAATTACATTTCAAAAATGGAACATATATGTTACAATTTCAATTGGGACTTTTCAAGCAACGCTTACTGACTATGCTCGGACAATGCATGCAGATCAAAGTTGCATCAAAGATGGATTGATTCCTATTAAGTATTACGTTCCAACATATGAATCTCTAGTTACCGCAAACGGTATGCCTCTACGAGTCAAAGGTAAACTTGTCAAAACAGCTATTTGCAACGATCATTATTGTTTCAAACATCAATTCATTGTTGTTAGTGATTTAAATACGGAGATCATTTTAGGTACTCCATTTCTTACGCAAATTTATCCATTTTGGGTTAATCAACATGGTTTGGGTACCAAAATCATGGGAAACTCAGTTGTTTTCAAATTTTTAAATCCTGTCAAACAAAAAGAATTATTTTTGTTACAAGAAAATTCTATTTACAAACAAATTAATACTATTCAAAGATTTCAAAATAAAATAAATTTTTTAAAAGAAGATCTTTCTTATACAAGAATTGAAGAACAACTGCAAACTTCTCAAATTCAACAAAGAATTTTAAATTTTCAAAATTTATTTATAAAAGAAGTTTGTGCTGATATTCCAAATGCGTTTTGGGATCGAAAGCAACATATTGTTTCGCTTCCTTATGAAAAAGATTTTTCTGAAAAAAACATTCCTACAAAAGCACGTCCAATTCAAATGAATCATGATTTACTTGAAGTATGCAAAAAAGAGATTCAAGAGTTACTTGCAAAGAAACTAATTCGCCCCTCCAAATCTCCATGGAGTTGTGCAGCTTTTTATGTAATGAATCAAGCGGAAAAGGAACGCGGTGTTCCTCGGCTCGTCATCAATTACAAACCACTCAACAATGTTTTGCAATGGATTCGATATCCCATTCCAAATAAAAAAGATTTACTCAAACGTCTATATAAGGCAAAATTATTTTCCAAATTCGATATGAAATCAGGATTCACGCGATTCAAATTGCGGATCAAGATCGCTACAAAACAAAGCATTCACAGCTCCCTTTGGACATTACGAATGGAACGTTATGCCTTTTGGACTCAAAAATGCTCCTTCTGAATTTCAACATATTATGAATGATATTTTCAATCCTTATACGACATTCATTATTGTTTATATTGATGATGTCTTATTATTTTCAGACTCTATTGATCAACATTTTAAACATTTACAAACATTTCTTCAGATTGTCAAACGAAATGGTTTAGTTGTTTCTGCACCTAAACTTAAATTCTTTCAAACTCACATACGATTTTTTAGGGCATAATATTTACAAAGGTACTATTACACCTATTCATCGTGCTCTTGAGTTTGCTTTGATAAATTTCCGGATGAAATTAAAGATATAAATCAATTACAAAGATTTCTTGGTTGTCTTAATTATTTGTCCGACTTTTTTCCAAATCTAAGACAAATTTGTGCTCCTTTATATCAAAGATTGAAAAAAAGATCCTCCCCGCATGGTCTCATACACATACTCAAATTGTTCGCATGTTAAAACTAAAAGCAAAAACATTACCATGTATGTCCATTCCTCATCCATCTGCATTCATGATAGTTGAAACAGATGCATCCGATTTAGGATATGGTGGCATTTTGAAACAACGTTTGAATCATTCATCACATGAACATTTAGTTAGATACCATAGTGGTCTATGGCTCGGACCGCAAAAAAACTTATTCAAACTGCACAAAAAAGAAATTTTAAGTATTGTTTTATGCATTTCAAAATTTCAAGATGATTTATACAACAAAAGATTTTTATTACGCATTGATTGTAAATCTGCAAAAGAAATTTTACAAAAAGATGTTCAAAATCTTGTTTCAAAACAAATTTTTGCTCGTTGGCAAGCAATTCTATCTCGCTTTTTGACTTTGATATTGAATATATCAAAGGTACTCAAAATTCTTTACCCGATTTTCTAACGAGAGAATTCCTTACAGTTCCTCACCATGAGTAAACACAAAGACAAAGAGAAATCTTCCAAACAACAGATTCAAAGTTCTCATGATTATGAGATGAAATCCAGTTCTTCTTTCATTCAAACACCAAACAAACTTCACATTCTTTCTTCGCTACCACCCAAACAATCTCCCGTTTCCCTTCTTATTCATTATGCCAGACATCCTCTTACGGATTATTTCAAAGATCATACAATGTTATATTACTGTATTTTCAACAAAGAAACAGATCATCGTCAATATGATGAAACACTCACTATCAACTTTCCTACAATATTACAATCACTGGATATGCCGTTTATTCAATTCTGCCATCTTATCAAACTATATGATTGTTTGACTTACGGAAGAACACGAATTCAATATGATATGGGTATATGCTCGTTTTCCTATAATAGTTATTATTATCCTCCTTTGTACCTATATCACAGTTGTGATGAAGAAATTGAAATTGGTTTTTCCAATTAGATTCATTTTATCAAACAAAAATTAAACAAGAATGGATTTCTGATATTAATAGGTTAAACACTCCTTTTGATTTTTTCTGTTGGTTAGAATATTTTTTAATCAAACAAGGTTTTGACGAAAAAGATTTTCTCAAAATATCTCATATAAATGTTCATACAAATTTAGCGAAAAAATGGAAATTATCTGATGGTAATACTATTACTCAAATTCATCCACCACTTCAATCTCTTCGTATAGACACTCCTTCTGGTGAAATTATTGCTTCTCCATTTAAACGGGGAAAAGACAATGATGATTCTATTCAAATCGATGATATCAAAAAAATTTATCATCAAAACAATTATTCCAATCAGATCCTACATACTATTGCTACTCAAGTTGATGCTTTATCAACAGAGATTAAATCAATTTCTAAGCCTCATAGTCCCAGATTTCCTGCTAGTTATTCCTCTCCTCATTTCCAACCAAATATACTATCTAAAGCTCAAGAAACAACACTTCTACGTCCAACATCTTCTCTGCCCATCCCATCCTCTCCTTTATTACACAAAATATCTCAAACTCTGGAAAAAATTAATTCCAATCTCCCTAGCTCATCCAAAATTAATACCATAGATCAAGAAAATCCAGATGTATTAAGTTCTTCAAATGACTCTTCTAATCTTTCGTTTTCTAGTCGTTCCTCTTCAAACGAACTTATTTCAAAAATTCATCAAGTTGAAGATTCCTTCTTAGAACCTACAGAGGTTAACAAAATTCGTCAATTCAAATCTCGTCGTCACTATTCAAATCCTCGTTGGAAACAGGCCGAGACAAGGACTTATTACCCACGACCTACGCCTCCGGATATTCAATATGAAGAACGTGCTAAATTCCATACCGCACATTATGATGGCAGTTCTATTACAAATTGGAACATTGATGGCAAAAGTGAGTATGAAATACTCAACACATTGCAAGAAATGGGTATGGCCAAGATTGCATACAAAGTTCACAACATCCCTGATAAAAACGCAGCAATGTTTTTAGTTGCTGGTTTCACAGGACAATTAAAATATTGGTGGGACAATTCATTAACTCTTGAAGACAAAATAGCCATTCTCGATCATACTATAGAACATGAGGACGAACAAGGTAATATTTCATTAGAAAATGATGCATGTGATTTTTTACTCATTACTATTTCCATGCATTTTGTTGGAAACCCAAAAGAAGAACTATCTTCTGCAAAAATATTTTTGACAAATTTAAGATGTCCAACTTTAACAGATTTTAGCTGGTATAAAGATATGTTTTTAACATATGTACTCAAACGACCAGATTGCAATGCTCCATTTTGGAAAGAAAAATTTATTACTGGTTTACCAAACTTATTTTCTCAACGCATTATTACAAATCTTAAAAAAGAAATGGGTTTAGAACAAATTGATTTCAATATTATAACTTATGGCCAACTTTTTGCATTCATTAAACAAGAAGCATTATCTGCATGTCAAGAATTGAAATTTCAAGCCAAATATGGTAGTGAGCGTCGAGAACTTGGTTCCTTCTGTGAAGCCTTTGGAATTACAGGAATTAAGGCCCCTTCTGCTCAACTCAAACGACGTTCTTTCCAACGACCGACAAGGCATTCAAGACGACGGTACCGCAATTCCAAACCATCTCCTCCAGAATTTTACAAACATCCACGTAAATCTCGCAAAAATCGTTATTCTAACTCAAAGCAATTTACTAAAATTATTTGTTACAAATGTGGCAAACCAGGACATAAAGCAGATGTGTGTCGAAGCAAGAAGATTACTACCATTTTGGATCAATTTCCGGAACTAGACAAAGAATTGAAAGAGAAATTGCATATATCCTTGGTTCAAGATGATTTCGATCCTCAACCAGATGATTTTCAAGAATACAGCAGTACAGATGATGATAATATTTCCTCTCCTTGTGCTTGCAAAGTTATCAATATGATCAAACATTCTTCAGATAATACAGCCAAAGATCAAAAAGAACTCATATTTGATATCATTCAAGACCTTCCTCCTGAAGCTCAAAAAAGACAACTTGAAAAACTCAAAACCCTCATTCTTCGAGAAGAATCCAGTTCTGCTCGACTCATTGAACCATTCAGTATTTCAAAAATGTTTGATCGCTATCCAAATCTTAATCCTCCAATTCGTCAACATAGCACAACAGAATTGCAAACAGAGATTCGTTCAGTAAAAGCACAAGTCAAAGAACTCAAAGAACGTGTATTCTCAATAGAAACCAAGAATTTAGAATTAGATACGCAAATCGCTTTATTACAATCGCGAACATCTAAAGGTAAAGAAATTCTTCCCTGATTCTCATATTCCGATTTTCCATATGCCGAAATTCCTATGCCGGTATTAATCAGAAAGATTCTCAATTTATTTCCATTATTGACAAAATTACATTTCAAAAAATGGAACATATATGTTACAATTTCAATTGGGACTTTTCAAGCAACGTTTACAGCTATGCTGGACAGCTGCGCAGATCAAAGTTGCATCAAAGATGGATTGATTCCTATTAAGTATTACGTTCCAACATATGAATCTCTAGTTACTGCAAACGGTATGCCTCTACGAGTCAAAGGTAAACTTGTCAAAACAGACTATTTGCAACGATCATTATTGCTTCAAACATCAATTCATTGTTGTTAGTGATTTAAATACGGAGATCATTTTGGGTACTCCATTTCTTACTCAGATTTATCCATTTTGGGTTAATCAACATGGTTTGGGTACCAAAATCATGGGAAACTCAGTTGTTTTCAAATTTTTAAATCCTGTCAAACAAAAAGAATTATTTTTGTTACAAGAAAATTCTATTTACAAACAAATTAATACTATTCAAAGATTTCAAAATAAAATAAATTTTTTAAAAGAAGATCTTTCTTATACAAGAATTGAAGAACAATCGCAAACTTCTCAAATTCAACAAAGAATTTTAAATTTTCAAAATTTATTTATAAAAGAAGTTTGTGCTTTGATATTCCAAATGCGTTTTGGGATCGAAAGCAACATATTGTTTCGCTTCCTTATGAAAAAGATTTTTTACGAAAAAAAACATTCCTACAAAAGCACGTCCCAATTCAAATGAATCATGATTTACTTGAAGTATGCAAAAAAGGAGATTCACGATTTACTTGCAAAGAAACTAATTCGCCCCTCCAAATCTCCATGGAGTTGTGCGACTTTTTTATGTAATGAATCAAGCGGAAAAGGAACGCGGTGTTCCTCGGCTCGTCATCAATTACAAACCACTCGAACAATGTTTTGCAATGGATTCGATATCCCATTCCAAATAAAAAAGATTTACTCAAACGTCTATATAATGCAAAATTATTTTCCAAATTCGATATGAAATCGGGATTACAGCGATTCAAATTGCGGATCAAGATCGCTACAAAACAAGCATTCACGGTTCCCTTTGGACATTACGAATGGAACGTCATGCCTTTTGGACTCAAAAATGCTCCTTACGAATTTCAACATATTATGAATGATATTTTCAATCCTTATACGACATTCATTATTGTTTATATTGATGATGTCTTATTATTTTCGAGACTCTATTGATCAACATTTTAAACATTTACAAACATTTCTTCAGGTTGTCAAACGAAATGGTTTAGTTGTTTCTGCACCTAAACTTAAATTCTTTCAAACTCACATACGATTTTTAGGGCATAATATTTACAAAGGTACTCTTACACCTATTCATCGTGCTCTTGAGTTTGCTGATAAATTTCCAGATGAAATTAAAGATATAAATCAATTACAAAGATTTCTTGGTTGTCTCAATTATTTGTCTGACTTTTTTCCAAATCTAAGACAAATTTGTGCTCCTTTATATCAAAGATTGAAAAAAGATCCTCCTGCATGGTCTCATACACATATACACATACTCAAATTGTTCGCATGCTAAAAATAAAAGCAAAGACATTACCATGTATGTCCATTCCTCATCCATCTGCATTCATGATAGTTGAAACCGATGCATCAGATGTAGGATATGGTGGCATTTTGAAACAACGTTTGAATCATTCATCACATGAACATTTAGTTAGATACCATAGTGGTCTATGGCTCGGACCGCAAAAAAATTATTCAACTGTCAAAAAAGAAATTTTAAGTATTGTTTTATGTATTTCAAAATTTCAAGATGATTTATACAACAAAAGATTTTTATTACGCATTGATTGTAAATCTGCAAAAGAAATTTTACAAAAGGATGTTCAAAATCTTGTTTCAAAACAAATTTTTGCTCGTTGGCAAGCAATTCTATCTGCTTTTGACTTTGATATTGAATATATCAAAGGTACTCAAAATTCTTTACCCGATTTTCTAACGAGAGAATTCCTTACAGTTCCTCACCATGAGTAAACTCAAAGACAAAGAGAAATCTTCAAAACAACAGATTCAAAGTTCTCATGATTATGAGATGAAGTCCAGTTCTTCTTTCATTCAAACACCAAACAAACTTCACATTCTTTCTTCGATACCACCCAAACATTCTCCCGTTTCCCTTCTTATTCATTATGCCAGACATCCTCTTACGGATTATTTCAAAGATCATACAATGTTATATTACTGTATTTTCAACAAAGAAAAAGATCATCGTCAATATGATGAAACACTCATTATCAACTTTCCTACAATATTACAATCCCTGGATATGCCGTTTATTCAATTCTGCCATCTTATCAAACTATATGATTGTTTGACTTACGGACGAACACGAATTCAATATGATATGGGTATATGCTCGTTTTCATATAATAGTTATTATTATCCTCCGTTGTACCTATATCACAGTTGTGATAACGAAATTGAAATTATGTTCAAATTTTTCATCCCCCACGCCATAAAAATTCAAGATTCCTGGATTGAATATCAAGAGCGAGTTTCTGAATCAGAATCTAACTGAGGAGTTATCAGTTCAGACAATGATGATTCTATTCAACTCGATGATATCAGAAAAATTTATCATCAGAACAATTATTCCAATCAGATCCTACATACTATTGCTACTCAAGTTGATTCTCTATCTACAGAGATTAAATCAATTTCTAAGCCTAATAGTCCCAGATTTCCTGCTAGTTATTCCTCTCCTCATTTCCAACCAAATATACTATCTAAAGCTCAAGAAACAACACTGCTACGTCCAACATCTTCTCTGCCCATCCCATCCTCTCCTTTATTACACAAAATATCTCAAACACTGGAAAAAATTAATTCTAATCTTCCAAGTTCATCCAAAATTAATACCATAGATCAAGAACATCCAGATGTATTAAGTTCTTCAAATGACTCTTCTAGTCTTTCGTTTTCTAGTCTTTCCTCTTCCAACGAACTTATTTCAAAAATTCATCAAGTTGAAGATTCCTTCTTGGAACCTACGAGAGGTTAACAAAATTCGTCAATTCAAATCTCAGTCACTATTCAAATCCTCGTTGGAAAGCAGCCGAGACAAGGACTTATTACCCACGACCTACGCCTCCCGGATATTCAATATGAAGAACGTGCTAAATTTCATACCGCTCATTATGATGGCGGTTCTATTACAAATTGGAACATTGATGGCAAAAGTGAGTATGAAATACTCAACACATTGCAAGAAATGGGTATGGCCAAGATTGCATACAAAGTTCACAACATCCCACGATAAAAAACGCAGCAATGTTTTTTAGTTGCTTTGGTTTCACGGGACAATTAAAATATTGGTGGGACAATTCATTAACTCTTGAAGACAAAATAGCCATTCTCGATCATACTATAGAACATGAGGACGAACAAGGTAATATTTCATTAGAAAATGATGCATGTGATTTTTTACTCATTACTATTTCCATGCATTTTGTTGGAAACCCAAAAGAAGAACTATCTTACGCAAAAATATTTTTGACAAATTTAAGATGTCCAACTTTATGATTTTAGTTTGGTATAAAGATATGTTTTTAACATATGTACTCAAACGACTGATTGCAATGCTCCATTTTGGAAAGAAAAATTTATTCTTGGTTTACCAAACTTATTTTCTCAACGCATTATTACAAATCTTAAAAAAGAAATGGGTTTAGAACAAATTGATTTCAATATTATAACTTATGGCCAACTTTTTGCATTCATTAAACAAGAAGCATTATCTCGCATGTCAAGAATTGAAATTTCAAGCCAAATATGGTAGTGAGCGTCGAGAACTTGGTTCCTTCGTGAAGCCTTTGGAATTACGGGGAATTAAGGCCCCTTCGCTCAACTCAAACGACGTTCTTTCCAACGACCGACAAGGTATTCAAGGCGACGGTATCGCAATTCCAAACCATCTCCTCCAGAATTTTACAAACATCCACGTAAATCTACGCAAAAATCGTTATTCTAACTCAAAGCAATTTACTAAAATTATTTGTTACAAATGTGGCAAACCAGGGACATAAAGCGGATGTGTGTCGAAGCAAGAAGATTACTACCATTTTGGATCAATTTCGGAACTAGACAAAGAATTGAAAGAGAAATTGCATATATCCTTGGTTCAAGATGATTTCGATCCTCAACCGGATGATTTTCAAGAATACAGCGATGCTGAGATGATGATAATATTTCCTCTCCTTGTGCTTGCAAAGTTATCAATATGATCAAACATTCTTCGGATAATACGACCCAAAGATCAAAAAGAACTCATATTTGATATCATTCAAGACCTTCCTCCCGAAGCTCAAAAAAAGACAACTTGAAAAACTCAAAACCCTCATTCTTGAGAAGAATCCGAGTTCTGCTCAACTCATTGAACCATTCGATATTTCAAAAATGTTTGATCGCTATCCAAATCTTAATCCTCCAATTCGTCAACATAGCACAACGAAATTGCAAACAGAGATTCGTTCAGTAAAAGCACAAGTCAAAGAACTCAAAGAACGTGTATTCTCAATAGAAACCAAGAATTTAGAATTAGATACGCAAATCGCTTTATTACAATCGCGAACATCTAAAGGTAAAGAAATTCTTCTTGATTCTCATATTCAGATTTTCCATATGCCGAAATTCCTATGCCGGTATTAATCCGAAAGATTCTCAATTTATTTCCATTATTGACAAAATTACATTTCAAAAATGGAACATATATGTTACAATTTCAATTGGGACTTTTCAAGCAACGTTCTGACTATCTTTGGGACAGTGGCGCATGAATCAAAGTTGCATCAAAGATGGATTGATTCCTATTAAGTATTCCGTTCCAACATATGAATCTCTAGTTACTGCATAAGCGGTATGCCTCTACGAGTCAAAGGTAAACTTGTCAAAACAGCTATTTGCAACGATCATTATTGCTTCAAACATCAATTCATTGTTGTTAGTGATTTAAATACGGAGATCATTTTGGGTACTCCATTTCTTACTCAGATTTATCCATTTTGGGTTAATCAACATGGTTTGGGTACCAAAATCATGGGAAACCCAGTTATTTTCAAATTTTTGAATCCTGTCAAACAAAAAGAATTATTTTTGTTACAAGAAAATTCTATTTACAAACAAATTAATACTATTCAAAGATTTCAGAATAAAATTAATTTTTTAAAAGAAGATCTTTCTTATACAAGAATTGAAGAACAACTGCAAACTTCTCAAATTCAACAAAGAATTTTAAATTTTCAAAATTTATTTATAAAAGAAGTTTGTGCTGATATTCCAAATGCGTTTTGGGATCGAAAACAACATATTGTTTCGCTTCCTTATGAAAAAGATTTTTCTGAAAAAAAAAACATTCCTACAAAAGCACGTCCAATTCAAATGAATCATGATTTACTTGAAGTATGCAAAAAAGAGATTCAAGAGTTACTTGCAAAGAAACTAATTCGCCCCTCCAAATCTCCATGGAGTTGTGCGACTTTTTTATGTAATGAATCAAGCGGAAAAGGAACGCGGTGTTCCTAGGCTCGTCATCAATTACAAACCCCTCAACAATGTCTTGCAATGGATTCGATATCCCATTCCAAATAAAAAAGATTTACTCAAACGTCTATATAAGGCAAAATTATTTTCCAAATTCGATATGAAATCGGGGATTACAGCGATTCAAATTGCGAGATCAAGATCGCTACAAAACGAGCATTCACGGTTCCCTTTGGACATTACGAATGGAGCGTTATGCCTTTTGGACTCAAAAATGCTCCTTCTGAATTTCAACATATTATGAATGATATTTTCAATCCTTATACGACATTCATTATTGTTTATATTGATGATGTCTTATTATTTTCAGACTCTATTGATCAACATTTTAAACATTTACAAACATTTCTTCAGGTTGTCAAACGAAATGGTTTAGTTGTTTCTGCACCTAAACTTAAATTCTTTCAAACTCAAATACGATTTTTTAGGGCATAATATTTACAAAGGTACTATTACACCTATTCATCGTGCTCTTGAGTTTGCTGATAAATTTCCAGATGAAATTAAAGATATAAATCAATTACAAAGATTTCTTGGTTGTCTTAATTATTTGTCTGACTTTTTTCCAAATCTAAGACAAATTTGTGCTCCTTTATATCAAAGATTGAAAAAAGATCCTCCTGCATGGTCTCATACACATACTCAAATTGTTCGCATGTTAAAACTAAAAGCAAAAACATTACCATGTATGTCCATTCCTCATCCATCTGCATTCATGATAGTTGAAACAGATGCATCCGATTTAGGATATGGTGGCATTTTGAAACAACGTTTGAATCATTCATCACATGAACATTTAGTTAGATACCATAGTGGTCTATGGCTCGGACCGCAAAAAACTTATTCAACTGTCAAAAAAGAAATTTTAAGTATTGTTTTATGCATTTCAAAATTTCAAGATGATTTATACAACAAAAGATTTTTATTACGCATTGATTGTAAATCTGCAAAAGAAATTTTACAAAAAGATGTTCAAAATCTTGTTTCAAAACAAATTTTTGCTCGTTGGCAAGCAATTCTATCTGCTTTTGACTTTGATATTGAATATATCAAAGGTACTCAAAATTCTTTACCCGATTTTCTAACGAGAGAATTCCTTACAGTTCCTCACCATGAGTAAACTCAAAGACAAAGAGAAATCTTCAAAACAACAGATTCAAAGTTCTCATGATTATGAGATGAAGTCCAGTTCTTCTTTCATTCAAACACCAAACAAACTTCACATTCTTTCTTCGATACCACCCAAACATTCTCCCGTTTCCCTTCTTATTCATTATGCCAGACATCCTCTTACGGATTATTTCAAAGATCATACAATGTTATATTACTGTATTTTCAACAAAGAAAAAGATCATCGTCAATATGATGAAACACTCATTATCAACTTTCCTACAATATTACAATCCCTGGATATGCCGTTTATTCAATTCTGCCATCTTATCAAACTATATGATTGTTTGACTTACGGACAAACACGAATTCAATATGATATGGGTATATGCTCGTTTTCCTATAATAGTTATTATTATCCTCCTTTGTACCTATATCACAGTTGTGATGAAGAAATTGAAATTATGTTCAAATTTTTCATCCCACAAGCCATAAAAATTCAAGATTCCTGGATTGAATATCAAGAGCGAGTTTCTGAATCAGAATCTAACTGAGGAGTTATCAGTTCAAACACATTTATTCAACGGATTGTCCATTATCACTCATCAGAGAATTCAAAATCAAATGGTGGACTGGGTATTCTGTAGATCTCTGTTCACAAGACACAGTACTCAAATTTATTCAACATAATCAACTAGTGCAACGCAGTTTTCAACAATTATCCAAAGGCATAGGTCCTTCAAACGTTGCGATTCAAACACCCGGTACAATCAAATCCTCTGCACCGACTACTCCCTCAAAACCAGAATCTTCAAATTCTAAGGTTACTACGGCTGAAGACGAAGCAGCTCATTATGAAGAATTCCTACGATTCAAAGTGTTTCAACAACAATTCAAACAGGAAAAATCTCATAGTCCGACATCTTCACAGGGATCGTCTACTGAATTTTTTGGTACTGATCCTATTGGCGGACAGGATCTCAATGATTTTTAATTTCTGTATGTGAAAAACGGCGAGAAAGATATTTAATTTTCTCCTCTACGTGTTGGTAAGATGTTGGTCAGCTTATAAATCCGTTGGTAAGCCCGCAGGAAAAGGGTGTTCCCGGTAAAGTGGTCCCATCGTTCCCACGCCGATTTGAAGATTGGATAACTTCTGCAATTTTCTATTCTTGTAATTATACTAGAAACTAATAATGCTGTAAACTAGATGTAATAATTGTATAATAGCTATAATAATTATGCTAGGTTTAGACATCATAATTATGTCTATCACTTTAGGAAAAGCAGTCAAAAAAGCGAGTCAAAAAGCGGTCAAAAAGCGGTAAAAGGCAGTCAAACGAATCATGACAGACAGCATGATTACGCCTGCGCAAAGAAGTCAAAAAGTGAATAGTAAAAGCAAAGTGGCGGGACCCACACGCCATTATTGCACCTGCAGACAAGCCCACGTGGAGGGACCCACGTCCTCCATTATTCCCGCTCCATTATTGTCCTGCAGATTCCAAAGAAATGAAATTCAAATTCAAATGCACATCAAATGAAGATTCAAGACAAATGACATTCAAATTATGTCTATAAATAGACTAGCTCAAATGTATTCAAGAAGACATAAGCATGTTTACACAATCTTTTTCAGAAGTCTTTTAGAAAATCATTCCCACAACACTTAGCAACTTTATCAACTTCTATCTTCAAGTTTTCAAGAATTAAATTCAAGTAAGCTTTCATTCATTTTTAGTTTGTTCAATTGGTAAATTAGTTTCAATTATTTTCACCTGGGTTTTTGAAAATTTAAAATTCTTTGTTGAATTTGAGAAGTTTGCAGTTGTTCTTCAATTCTTGTATAAGAAAGATCTTCTTTTAAAAAATTAATTTTATTCTGAAATCTTTGAATAGTATTAATTTGTTTGTAAATAGAATTTTCTTGTAACAAAAATAATTCTTTTTGTTTGACAGGATTCAAAAATTTGAAAATAACTGGGTTTCCCATGATTTTGGTACCCAAACCATGTTGATTAACCCAAAATGGATAAATCTGAGTAAGAAATGGAGTACCCAAAATGATCTCCGTATTTAAATCACTAACAACAATGAATTGATGTTTGAAGCAATAATGATCGTTGCAAATAGCTGTTTTGACAAGTTTACCTTTGACCTGTAGAGGCATACCGTTTGCAGTAACTAGAGATTCATATGTTGGAACGTAATACTTAATAGGAATCAATCCATCTTTGATGCAACTTTGATCTCGCGCCATTTGTCCAAAGATAGTCAGTAACGTTGCTTGAAAAGTCCCAATTGAAATTGTAACATAGATGTTCCATTTTTGAAAGGTAATTTTGTCAATAATGGAAATAAATTGAGAATCTTTCGGATTAATTCCTGGCATAGGAATTTCGGCATATGGAAAATCTGGAATATGAGAATCAAGAAGAATTTCTTTACCTTTAGATGTTCGCGATTGTAATAAAGCGATTTGCGTATCTAATTCTAAATTCTTGGTTTCTATTGAGAATACACGTTCTTTGAGTTCTTTGACTTGTGCTTTTACTGAACGAATCTCTGTTTGCAATTCTGTTGTGCTATGTTGACGAATTGGAGGATTAAGATTTGGATAGCGATCAAACATTTTTGAAATACTGAATGGTTCAATGAGTTGAGCAGAACTGGATTCTTCTCGAAGAATGAGGGTTTTGAGTTTTTCAAGTTGTCTTTTTTGAGCTTCAGGAGGAAGGTCTTGAATGATATCAAATATGAGTTCTTTTTGATCTTTGGCTGTATTATCTGAAGAATGTTTGATCATATTGATAACTTTGCAAGCACAAGGAGAGGAAATATTATCATCATCTGTACTGCTGTATTCTTGAAAATCATCTGGTTGAGGATCGAAATCATCTTGAACCATGGATATATGCAATTTCTCTTTCAATTCTTTGTCTAGTTCCGGAAATTGATCCAAAATGGTAGTAATCTTCTTGCTTCGACACACATCCGCTTTATGTCTCGGTTTGCCACATTTATAACAAATAATTTTAGTAAATTGCTTTGAGTTAGAATAACGATTTTTGCGAGATTTACGTGGAGGTTTGTAAAATTCTGGAGGAGATGGTTTGGAATTGCGATACCGTCGTCTTGAATACCTTGTCGGTCGTTGGAAAGAACGTCGTTTGAGTTGAGCAGAAGGGGCCTTAATTCCTGTAATTCCAAAGGCTTCACAGAAGGAACCAAGTTCTCGACGCTCACTACCATATTTGGCTTGAAATTTCAATTCTTGACATGCAGATAATGCTTCTTGTTTAATGAATGCAAAAAGTTGGCCATAAGTTATAATATTGAAATCAATTTGTTCTAAACCCATTTCTTTTTTAAGATTTGTAATAATGCGTTGAGAAAATAAGTTTGGTAAACCAGTAATAAATTTTTCTTTCCAAAATGGAGCATTGCAATCTGGGCGTTTGAGTACATATGTTAAAAACATATCTTTATACCAGCTAAAATCTGTTAAAGTTGGACATCTTAAATTTGTCAAAAATATTTTTGCAGAAGAAAGTTCTTCTTTTGGGTTTCCCACAAAATGCATGGAAATAGTAATGAGTAAAAAATCACATGCATCATTTTCTAATGAAATATTACCTTGTTCGTCCTCATGTTCTATAGTATGATCGAGAATGGCTATTTTGTCTTCAAGAGTTAATGAATTGTCCCACCAATATTTTAATTGTCCTGTGAAACCAGCAACTAAAAACATTGCTGCGTTTTTATCAGGGATGTTGTGAACTTTGTATGCAATCTTGGCCATACCCATTTCTTGCAATGTGTTGAGTATTTCATACTCACTTTTGCCATCAATGTTCCAATTTGTAATAGAACTGCCATCATAATGTGCGGTATGGAATTTAGCACGTTCTTCATATTGAATATCCGGAGGAGTAGGTCGTGGATAATAAGTCCTTGTTTCGGCTTTGTTTCCAACGAGGATTTGAATAGTGACGAGATTTGAATTGACGAATTTTGTTAACCTCTGTAGGTTCCAAGAAGGAATCTTCAACTTGATGAATTTTTGAAATAAGTTCGTTGGAAGAGGAAAGACTAGAAAACGAAAGACTAGAAGAGTCATTTGAAGAACTTAATACATCTGGATTTTCTTGATCTATGGTATTAATTTTGGATGAGCTAGGGAGATTGGAATTAATTTTTTCCAGAGTTTGAGATATTTTTGTGTAATAAAGGAGAGGATGGGATGGGCGAGAGAAGATGTTGGACGTAGAAGTGTTGTTTCTTGAGCTTTAGATAGTATATTTGGTTGGAAATGAGGAGAGGAATAACTAGCGGGAAATGCAGGGACTATGAGGCTTAGAAATTGATTTAATCTCTGTTGATAAAGCATCAACTTGAGTAGCAATAGTATGTAGGATCTGATTGGAATAATTGTTTTGATGATAAATTTTTTTGATATCATCGATTTGAATAGAATCATCATTGTCTTTTCCCGTTTAAATGGAGAAGCAATAATTTCACCGGAAGGAGTGTCTATACGAAGAGATTGAAGTGGTGGATGAATTTGAGTAATAGTATTACCATCGAGATAATGTCCATTTTTTTTGCTAAATTTGTATGAACATTTATATGAGATATTTTGAGAAAATCTTTTTCGTCAAAACCTTGTTTGATTAAAAAATATTCTAACCAACGAGAAAAAATCAAAACGGAGTGTTTAACCTATTAATATCGAAATCCATTCTTGTTTAATTTTTTGTTTGATAAAATGAATCTAATTGGAAAAACCAATTTCTTTTTTTTCATCATTTTTCGATTCAAAAAATATCTTGTTCTAAGGACGCAAAATCAATGTTTTTTTATCGATGAATAACATCAATTTCACCTTTCATTTGAGATGCGATTGGAGATGAAGGAGGAGATTTAGATACCTCGGGAATAGGAGCGGTATGATGTACATGAATAGGAAGAGGCATACGAAATGTAGAAAGTGATTACGCAAATGAATACACGCTTGGTTACGGAGAGTGAGAACATGAACCTTGTTCTCGCATAGAATTAAATCTTATGAGGATATTGCCATTTGATTCTTCAATAATTTGAGAAATCTCGGTGCGTTCTATATGAGGAGGTGCTTGAGCATTTTCGATTTGAAATTCTTCGAGAATTGTAATCTCGTGCCATTTGAGTCGTTTTTGGAGTAAACGTTTTTTGAGCTGTTACGCTTCAATATGGAGAAGGGCAGTCTCATCGCGTGATGTAGGAATCGAGTTTGAAACGAGGATTAAGGCGAGAGCTAAGTAATCGATAATATATACGATACATAACCACGAATTGTTCGGTGAGTTTTTCAAACTCATCACCTTGAAGATGAATATCTAATACTAATGAATTCGAGAATCAAAGGATGCATTAAAGAAAGCAGAATAATTTGGAGCACAATTGAAATAAATAGGACCATTGCAAATATTAGTTTGAATCATAGCAAGTAATGAGGATTTGTAGCGTTTTAAACGTTTATCGCGTAAAGCTAAATAGATAGGAGCATCAACTCCAAGATGAACTAAAGGTTTCACAGCAACTTGAATTAAACCGTAATGAATATATCGAAAGCCTTTTTCAGAATATTTTTGTAATGAAACTTTTGATAAAAGAGGAATTGTTTGAAATTTTTCTTGAATATTCATCGTCTCTTCATGAGTTTTAAGCTGAAAAAAAGTTGTTTTGAAATCAAATGTTCCAACTTTGTAAATAGTTTCAATTTGTTCTTCTGGAATAGTCCAGTCATTGAAATTGTATGAAATTTGTTCTTCCTTACTATGAATAACTCGTCGGGAATCCAGGCTAGAACCGGAAGAAAACATTCTTCTCATCAAATTTGCCATCTTTAATGCATAGAAATCATGTTATGAGTCTAGATGCAACTACTAATGCGGGACCAACGGGACCACAGTACCGGGAACACCTATTCCGATGAGGCTTACCAACGGCTTTACCTGCTGACCAAGCGTCGGCCAACCCACCAGAGATGAACTAAACACAAATAATGATATGTATGCAGAGAAGATATGCAAAGAATGCTAAGATGAATGATTACTTATGGCTCTGATACCAAATAAGACCCAAATCTCCTCCTTCATCTCCAACTGCATCTCAAATGAAAGGTGAAATTGATGTTATTCATCAGATAAAAAATATTGATTTTGCGTCTTTAGAACAAGATATTTTTGAATCAGAAAATGATGAAAAAAGAAATTGGTTTTTCCAATTAGATTCATTTTATCAAACAAAAATTAAACAAGAATGGATTTCTGATATTAATAGGTTAAATACTCCGTTTGATTTTTTCTGTTGGTTAGAATATTTTTTAATCAAACAAGGTTTTGACGAAAAAGATTTTCTCAAAATATCTCATATAAATGTTCATACAAATTTAGCAAAAAAATGGACATTATCTGATGGTAATACTATTACTCAAATTCATCCACCACTTCAATCTCTTCGTATAGACACTCCTTCTGGTGAAATTATTGCTTCTCCATTTAAACGGGGAAAAGACAATGATGATTCTATTCAAATCGATGATATCAAAAAAATTTATCATCAAAACAATTATTCCAATCAGATCCTACATACTATTGCTACTCAAGTTGATGCTTTATCAACAGAGATTAAATCAATTTCTAAGCCTCATAGTCCCAGATTTCCTGCTAGTTATTCCTCTCCTCATTTCCAACCAAATATACTATCTAAAGCTCAAGAAACAACACTTCTACGTCCAACATCTTCTCTGCCCATCCCATCCTCTCCTTTATTACACAAAATATCTCAAACTACTGGAAAAAATTAATTCCAATCTCCCTAGCTCATCCAAAATTAATACCATAGATCAAGAAAATCCAGATGTATTAAGTTCTTCAAATGACTCTTCTAGTCTTTCGTTTTCTAGTCTTTCCTCTTCCAACGAACTTATTTCAAAAATTCATCAAGTTGAAGATTCCTTCTTGGAACCTACAGAGGTTAACAAAATTCGTCAATTCAAATCTCGTCACTATTCAAATCCTCGTTGGAAACAGGGCAGAAACAAGGACTTATTATCCACGACCTACTCCTCCAGGATATTCAATATGAAGAACGTGCTAAATTCCATACCGCACATTATGATGGCAGTTCTATTACAAATTGGAACATTGATGGCAAAAGTGAGTATGAAATACTCAACACATTGCAAGAAATGGGTATGGCCAAGATTGCATACAAAGTTCACAACATCCCACGATAAAAACGCAGCAATGTTTTTAGTTCTTTGGTTTCACGGGGACAATTAAAATATTGGTGGGACAATTCATTAACTCTTGAAGACAAAATAGCCATTCTCGATCATACTATAGAACATGAGGACGAACAAGGTAATATTTCATTAGAAAATGATGCATGTGATTTTTTTACTCATTACTATTTCCATGCATTTTGTGGGAAACCCAAAAGAAGAACTTTCTTACGCAAAAAATATTTTTGACAAATTTAAGATGTCCAACTTTAACTGATTTTTAGTTTGGTATAAAGATATGTTTTTAACATATGTACTCAAACGACAGATTGCAATGCTCCATTTTGGAAAGAAAAAATTTATTCTTGGTTTACCAAACTTATTTTCTCAACGCATTATTACAAATCTTAAAAAAGAAATGGGTTTAGAACAAATTGATTTCAATATTATAACTTATGGCCAACTTTTTGCATTCATTAAACAAGAAGCATTATCCGCATGTCAAGAATTGAAATTTCAAGCCAAATATGGTAGTGAGCGTCGAGAACTTGGTTCCTTCAGTGAAGCCTTTGGAATTACGGGAATTAAGGCCCCTTCTGCTCAACTCAAACGACGTTCTTTCCAACGGCCAGACAAGGTATTCAAGGCAGCGGTACCGCAATTCCAAACCATCTCCTCCCAGAATTTTACAAACATCCACGTAAATCTACGCAAAAATCGTTATTCTAACTCAAAGCAATTTACTAAAATTATTTGTTACAAATGTGGCAAACCGGGACATAAAGCGGATGTGTGTCGAAGCAAGAAGATTACTACCATTTTGGATCAATTTCGGAACTAGACAAAGAATTGAAAGAGAAATTGCATATATCCATGGTTCAAGATGATTTCGATCCTCAACCGAGATGATTTTCAAGAATACGACGATGCAGGATGATGATAATATTTCCTCTCCTTGTGCTTGCAAAGTTATCAATATGATCAAACATTCTTCGGATAATACGGCCAAAGATCAAAAAGAACTCATATTTGATATCATTCAAGACCTTCCTCACGAAGCTCAAAAAAAGACAACTTGAAAAACTCAAAACCCTCATTCTTCGAGAAGAATCCGGTTACGCTCAACTCATTGAACCATTCGAGTATTTCAAAAATGTTTGATCGCTATCCAAATCTTAATCCTCCAATTCGTCAACATAGCACAACGGAATTGCAAACGGAGATTCGTTCAGTAAAAAGCACAAGTCAAAGAACTCAAAGAACGTGTATTCTCAATAGAAACCAAGAATTTAGAATTAGATACGCAAATCGCTTTATTACAATCGCGAACATCTAAAGGTAAAGAAATTCTTCTTGATTCTCATATTCCGGATTTTCCATATGCCGAAATTCCTATGCCAGGGAATTAATCCGAAAGATTCTCAATTTATTTCCATTATTGACAAAATTACCTTTCAAAAAATGGAACATCTATGTTACAATTTCAATTGGGACTTTTCAAGCAACGTTCTGACTATCTTTGGGACAGTGGCGCGAGATCAAAGTTGCATCAAAGATGGATTGATTCCTATTAAGTATTACGTTCCAACATATGAATCTCTAGTTCATCGCAAGCGGTATGCCTCTACGAGTCAAAGGTAAACTTGTCAAAAGCAGACTATTTGCAACGATCATTATTGCTTCAAACATCAATTCATTGTTGTTAGTGATTTAAATACGGAGATCATTTTTGGGTACTCCATTTCTTACTCAGATTTATCCATTTTGGGTTAATCAACATGGTTTGGGTACCAAAATCATGGGAAACCCGAGTTATTTTCAAATTTTTGAATCTGTCAAACAAAAAGAATTATTTTTGTTACAAGAAAATTCTATTTACAAACAAATTAATACTATTCAAAGATTTTAGAATAAAATTAATTTTTTTAAAAGAAGATCTTTCTTATACAAGAATTGAAGAACAAGCTGCAAACTTCTCAAATTCAACAAAGAATTTTAAATTTTCAAAAACCCAGTGAAAATAATTGAAACTAATTTACCAATTGAACAAACTAAAAAATGAATGAAAGCTTACTTGAATTTAATTCTTGAAAACTTGAAGATAGATAGAAGTTGATAAAGTTGCTAAGTGTTGTGGGAATGATTTTCTAAAAGACTTACGAAAAAGATTGTGTAAACATGCTTATGTCTTCTTGAATACATTTGAGCTAGTCTATTTATAGACATAATTTGAATGTCATTTGTCTTGAATCTTCATTTGATGTGCATTTGAATTTGAATTTCATTTCTTTGGAATCTGCGAGGACAATAATGGAGCGGGAATAATGGAGGGACGTGGGTCCCTCCACGTGGGCTTGTCTGCGGGTGCAATAATGGCGTGTGGGTCCCGCCACTTTGCTTTTACTATTCACTTTTTGACTTCTTTGCGCGGGCGTAATCATGCTTTGTCTGTCATGATTCGTTTGGCTGCCTTTTCTTGCCTTTTGATCGCTTTTTTGACTTTGCTTTTTGATTGCTTTTCCTAAAGTGATAGACATAATTATGATGTCTAAACCTAGCATAATTATTATAGCTATTATACAATTATTACATCTAGTTTACTGACATTATTAGTTTCTAGTATAATTACAAGAATAGAAAATTGCGGGAAGTTATCCAATCTTCAAATCGGCGTGGGAACGATGGGACCACTTTACAGGGAACACCGCTTTTCTGCGGGCTTACCAACGGATTTATAAGGCGACCAACATCTTACCAACACGTAGAGGAGAAAATTAAATATCTTTCTCGCATTTCTTTTTCACATACGAAATTAAAAATCATTGAGATCTGTCACTGATAGGATCGGTACCAAAAAAATTCGGTAGACGATCCCACTGTGAAGATGTCGGACTATGAGATTTTTTCTGTTTGAATTGTTGTTGAAACACTTTGAATCGTAGGAATTCTTCATAATGAGTCGCTTCGTCTTCGGTAGTAGTAACCTTAGAATTTGAAGATTACGGTTTTGAGGGAGTAGTCGGTGCGAGAGGATTTGATTGTACGGGTGTTTGAATCGCAACGTTTGAAGGACCTATGCCTTTGGATAATTGTTGAAAAGCTGCGTTGCACTAGTTGATTATGTTGAATAAATTTGAGTACTGTGTCTTGTGAGCGAGAGATCTACGAGAATACCCGAGTCCACCATTTGATTTTGAATTCTACGATGAGTGATAATGGACAATCCGTTGAATAAATGTGTTTGAGCTGATAACTCCTCGGTTAGATTTCGATTCGAAACTCGCTCTTGATATTCAATCCGGGAATCTTGAATTTTTTTATGGCGTGTGGGGATGAAAAATTTGAACATAATTTCAATTTCGTCATCACAAGCTGTGATATAGGTACAAACGGAGGATAATAATAACTATTATAGGAAAACGAGCATATACCCATATCATATTGAATTCGTGTTCTGTCCAGTAAGTCAAACAATCATATAGTTTGATAAGATGGCGAGAATTGAATAAAGCGGCATATCCGAGTGATTGTAATATTGTAGGAAAGTTGATAATGAGTGTTTCATCATATTGACGATGATCTTTTTCTTTGTTGAAAATACGGTAATATAACATTGTATGATCTTTGAAATAATCCAGTAAGAGGATGTCCGGCATAATGAATAAGAAGGGAAACGGGAGAATGTTTGGGTGGTATCGAAGAAAGAATGTGAAGTTTGTTTGGTGTTTGAATGAAAGAAGAAGCTGGACTTCATCTCATAATCATGAGAACTTTGAATCTGTTGTTTTGAAGATTTCTCTTTGTCTTTGAGTTTACTCATGGTGAGGAAGCTGTAAGGAATTCTCTCGTTAGAAAATCGGGTAAAGAATTTTGAGTACCTTTGATATATTCAATATCAAAGTCAAAAGCGAGATAGAATTGCTTGCCAACGAGCAAAAATTTGTTTTGAAACAAGATTTTGAACATCTTTTTGTAAAATTTCTTTTGCGGATTTACAATCAATGCGTAATAAAAATCTTTTTGTTGTATAAATCATCTTGAAATTTTGAAATGCATAAAACAATACTTAAAATTTCTTTTTTGACGAGTTGAATAAGTTTTTTGCGGTCAGAGCCATAGACCACTATGGTATCTAACTAAATGTTCATGTGATGAATGATTCAAACGTTGTTTCAAAATGCCACCATATCCTAAATCGGATGCATCTGTTTCAACTATCATGAATGCGAGATGGATGAGGAATGGACATACATGGTAATGTTTTTGCTTTTAGTTTTTAACATGCGAACAATTTGAGTATGTGTATGAGACCATGCGGGAGGATCTTTTTTCAATCTTTGATATAAAGGAGCACAAATTTGTCTTAGATTTGGAAAAAAAGTCGGACAAATAATTAAGACAACCAAGAAATCTTTGTAATTGATTTATATCTTTAATTTCATCACGGAAATTTATCGAGCAAACTCAAGAGCACGATGAATAGGTGTAAGAGTACCTTTGTAAATATTATGCCCTAAAAAATCGTATTTGAGTTTGAAAGAATTTAAGTTTAGGTGCGAAACAACTAAACCATTTCGTTTGACAACTCTGAAGAAATGTTTGTAAATGTTTAAAATGTTGATCAATAGAGTCTGAAAATAATAAGACATCATCAATATAAACAATAATGAATGTCGTATAAGGATTGAAAATATCATTCATAATATGTTGAAATTCAGAAGGAGCATTTTTGAGTCCAAAAGGCATAACGTTCCATTCGTAATGTCCAAAGGGAGCTGTGAATCTTTGTTTTGTAGCGATCTTGATACGCAATTTGAATCTGCCCGAGAATCCCGATTTCATATCGAATTTGGAAAATAATTTTTGCCTTATATAGACGTTTGAGTAAATCTTTTTTATTTGGAATGGGATATCGAATCCATTGCAAAGACATTGTTGAGTGGGTTTGTAATTGATGACGAGCCTAGGAACACCGCGTTCCTTTTCAAAGCTTGATTCATTACATAAAAAAGTTGCACAACTCCATGGAGATTTGGAGGGGCGAATTAGTTTCTTTGCAAGTAACTCTTGAATCTCTTTTTGCATACTTCAAGTAAATCATGATTCATTTGAATTGGACGTGCTTTTGTAGGAATGTTTTTCTCGGAAAAAATCTTTTTCATAAGGAAGCGAAACAATATGTTGTTTTCGATCCCAAAACGCATTTGGAATATCGGCACAAACTTCTTTTATAAATAAATTTTGAAAATTTAAAATTCTTTGTTGAATTTGAGAAGTTTGCGGTTGTTCTTCAATTCTTGTATAAGAAAGATCTTCTTTTAAAAAAATTAATTTTATTACGAAATCTTTGAATAGTATTAATTTGTTTGTAAATAGAATTTTCTTGTAACAAAAATAATTCTTTTTGTTTGACGAGGATTCAAAAAATTTGAAAATAAGCTGGGTTTCCCATGATTTTGGTACCCAAACCATGTTGATTAACCCCAAAAATGGATAAATTTCGAGTAAGAAATGGAGTACCCAAAATGATCTCAGTATTTAAATCACTAACAACAATGAATTGATGTTTGAAGCAATAATGATCGTTGCAAATAGTTTGTTTTGACAAGTTTACCTTTGACACTGTAGAGGCATACCGTTTGCGGTAACTAGAGATTCATATGTTGGAACGTAATACTTAATAGGAATCAATCCATCTTTGATGCAACTTTGATCTGCGCCCATTTGTCCGGCATAGTCATAAGCGTTGCTTGAAAAGTCCCAATTGAAATTGTAACATATATGTTCCATTTTTGAAATGTAATTTTGTCAATAATGGAAATAAATTGAGAATCTTTCGGATTAATACGGCATAGGAATTTCGGCATATGGAAAATGCGGAATATGAGAATCAAGAAGAATTTCTTTACCTTTAGATGTTCGCGATTGTAATAAAGCGATTTGCGTATCTAATTCTAAATTCTTGGTTTCTATTGAGAATACACGTTCTTTGAGTTCTTTGACTTGTGCTTTTATTGAACGAATCTCTGTTTGCAATTCTGTTGTGCTATGTTGGCGAATTGGAGGATTAAGATTTGGATAGCGATCAAACATTTTTGAAATCTTGAATGGTTCAATGAGTTGAGCGAAGCTGGATTCTTCTCGAAGAATGAGGGTTTTGAGTTTTTCAAGTTGTCTTTTTTGAGCTTCGGGGAGGAAGGTCTTGAATGATATCAAATATGAGTTCTTTTTGATCTTTGGGTTTGTATTATACGAAGAATGTTTGATCATATTGATAACTTTGCAAGCACAAGGAGAGGAAATATTATCATCATGCATCTTCTTTGTATTCTTGAAAATCATCCGGTTGAGGATCGAAATCATCTTGAACCAAGGATATATGCAATTTCTCTTTCAATTCTTTGTCTAGTTCGGGAAATTGATCCAAAATGGTAGTAATCTTCTTGCTTCGACACACATCGCTTTATGTCTGGTTTGCCACATTTGTAACAAATAATTTTAGTAAATTGCTTTGAGTTAGAATAACGATTTTTGCGAGATTTACGTGGATGTTTGTAAAATTCGGAGGAGATGGTTTGGAATTGCGGTACCGTCGTCTTGAATACCTTGTCGGTCGTTGGAAAGAACGTCGTTTGAGTTGAGCGAAGGGGCCTTAATTCCTGTAATTCCAAAGGCTTCACGAAGGAACCAAGTTCTCGACGCTCACTACCATATTTGGCTTGAAATTTCAATTCTTGACATGCGAGATAATGCTTCTTGTTTAATGAATGCAAAAAGTTGGCCATAAGTTATAATATTGAAATCAATTTGTTCTAAACCCATTTCTTTTTTAAGATTTGTAATAATGCGTTGAGAAAATAAGTTTGGTAAACCCGAGTAATAAATTTTTCTTTCCAAAATGGAGCATTGCAATGCAGTCGTTTGAGTACATATGTTAAAAACATATCTTTATACCCAGACTAAAATCTGTTAAAGTTGGACATCTTAAATTTGTCAAAAATATTTTTGCAGAAGATAGTTCTTCTTTTGGGTTTCCAACAAAATGCATGGAAATAGTAATGAGTAAAAAATCACATGCATCATTTTCTAATGAAATATTACCTTGTTCGTCCTCATGTTCTATAGTATGATCGAGAATGGCTATTTTGTCTTCAAGAGTTAATGAATTGTCCCACCAATATTTTAATTGTCCTGTGAAACCAGCAACTAAAAACATTGCTGCGTTTTTATCAGGGATGTTGTGAACTTTGTATGCAATCTTGGCCATACCCATTTCTTGCAATGTGTTGAGTATTTCATACTCACTTTTGCCATCAATGTTCCAATTTGTAATAGAACTGCCATCATAATGAGCGGTATGAAATTTAGCACGTTCTTCATATTGAATATCCGGAGGCGTAGGTCGTGGGTAATAAGTCCTTGTCTCGGCCTGTTTCCAACGAGGATTTGAATAGTGACGAGATTTGAATTGACGAATTTTGTTAACCTCTGTAGGTTCCAAGAAGGAATCTTCAACTTGATGAATTTTTGAAATAAGTTCGTTGGAAGAGGAAAGACTAGAAAACGAAAGACTAGAAGAGTCATTTGAAGAACTTAATACATCTGGATGTTCTTGATCTATGGTATTAATTTTGGATGAACTTGGAAGATTAGAATTAATTTTTTTCCGAGTGTTTGAGATATTTTGTGTAATAAAGGAGAGGATGGGATGGGCGAGAGAAGATGTTGGACGTAGCGAGTGTTGTTTCTTGAGCTTTAGATAGTATATTTGGTTGGAAATGAGGAGAGGAATAACTAGCGGGAAATCCGGGACTATTAGGCTTAGAAATTGATTTAATCTCTCGTAGATAGAGAATCAACTTGAGTAGCAATAGTATGTAGGATCCGATTGGAATAATTGTTCCGATGATAAATTTTTTACGATATCATCGAGTTGAATAGAATCATCATTGTCCGAACCGATAACTCCTCGGTTAGATTCCCGATTCGTAAACTCGCTCTTGATATTCAATCCAGGGAATCTTGAATTTTTATGGCGTGGGGGATGAAAAAATTTGAACATAATTTCAATTTCGTTATCACAAGCTGTGATATAGGTACAACGGAGGATAATAATAACTATTATATGAAAACGAGCATATACCCATATCATATTGAATTCGTGTTCGTCACGTAAGTCAAACAATCATATAGTTTGATAAGATGGCGAGAATTGAATAAACGGCATATCCGAGGATTGTAATATTGTAGGAAAGTTGATAATGAGTGTTTCATCATATTGACGATGATCTTTTTCTTTGTTGAAAATACAGTAATATAACATTGTATGATCTTTGAAATAATCCCAGTAAGAGGATGTCCGGCATAATGAATAAGAAGGGAAACGGGAGAATGTTTGGGTGGTATCGAAGAAAGAATGTGAAGTTTGTTTGGTGTTTGAATGAAAGAAGAACTGGACTTCATCTCATAATCATGAGAACTTTGAATCGTTGTTTTGAAGATTTCTCTTTGTCTTTGAGTTTACTCATGGTGAGGAAGCGTAAGGAATTCTCTCGTTAGAAAATCGGGTAAAGAATTTTGAGTACCTTTGATATATTCAATATCAAAGTCAAAAGCGAGATAGAATTGCTTGCCAACGAGCAAAAATTTGTTTTGAAACAAGATTTTGAACATCCTTTTGTAAAATTTCTTTTGCGATTTACAATCAATGCGTAATAAAAATCTTTTGTTGTATAAATCATCTTGAAATTTTGAAATACATAAAACAATACTTAAAATTTCTTTTTTGACAGTTGAATAATTTTTTTGCGGTCCGAGCCATAGACCACTATGGTATCTAACTAAATGTTCATGTGATGAATGATTCAAACGTTGTTTCAAAATGCCACCATATCCTACATCTGATGCATCGGTTTCAACTATCATGAATGCAGATGGATGAGGAATGGACATACATGGTAATGTCTTTGCTTTTATTTTTAGCATGCGAACAATTTGAGTATGTGTATATGTGTATGAGACCATGCAGGAGGATCTTTTTTCAATCTTTGATATAAAGGAGCACAAATTTGTCTTAGATTTGGAAAAAAGTCAGACAAATAATTGAGACAACCAAGAAATCTTTGTAATTGATTTATATCTTTAATTTCATCTGGAAATTTATCAGCAAACTCAAGAGCACGATGAATAGGTGTAAGAGTACCTTTGTAAATATTATGCCCTAAAAATCGTATGTGAGTTTGAAAGAATTTAAGTTTAGGTGCAGAAACAACTAAACCATTTCGTTTGACAACTTTGAAGAAATGTTTGTAAATGTTTAAAATGTTGATCAATAGAGTCTGAAAATAATAAGACATCATCAATATAAACAATAATGAATGTCGTATAAGGATTGAAAATATCATTCATAATATGTTGAAATTCAGAAGGAGCATTTTTGAGTCCAAAAGGCATGACGTTCCATTCGTAATGTCCAAAGGGAACTGTGAATGCTGTTTTGTAGCGATCTTGATCTGCAATTTGAATCTGCCAGAATCCTGATTTCATATCGAATTTGGAAAATAATTTTGCATTATATAGACGTTTGAGTAAATCTTTTTTATTTGGAATGGGATATCGAATCCATTGCAAAACATTGTTCAGTGGTTTGTAATTGATGACGAGCCGAGGAACACCGCGTTCCTTTTCCGCTTGATTCATTACATAAAAAGCTGCACAACTCCATGGAGATTTGGAGGGGCGAATTAGTTTCTTTGCAAGTAAATCGTGAATCTCCTTTTTGCATACTTCAAGTAAATCATGATTCATTTGAATTGGACGTGCTTTTGTAGGAATGTTTTTTTCAGAAAAATCTTTTTCATAAGGAAGCGAAACAATATGTTGCTTTCGATCCCAAAACGCATTTGGAATATCAGCACAAACTTCTTTTATAAATAAATTTTGAAAATTTAAAATTCTTTGTTGAATTTGAGAAGTTTGCAGTTGTTCTTCAATTCTTGTATAAGAAAGATCTTCTTTTAAAAAATTTATTTTATTTTGAAATCTTTGAATAGTATTAATTTGTTTGTAAATAGAATTTTCTTGTAACAAAAATAATTCTTTTTGTTTGACAGGATTTAAAAATTTGAAAACAACTGAGTTTCCCATGATTTTGGTACCCAAACCATGTTGATTAACCCAAAATGGATAAATCTGAGTAAGAAATGGAGTACCCAAAATGATCTCCGTATTTAAATCACTAACAACAATGAATTGATGTTTGAAGCAATAATGATCGTTGCAAATAGTTTGTTTTGACAAGTTTACCTTTGACTCGTAGAGGCATACCGTTTGCGGTAACTAGAGATTCATATGTTGGAGCGTAATACTTAATAGGAATCAATCCATCTTTGATGCAACTTTGATCTGCGCCATTGTCCGAGCATAGTCAGTAAAGCGTTGCTTGAAAAGTCCCAATTGAAATTGTAACATATATGTTCCATTTTTTGAAATGTAATTTTGTCAATAATGGAAATAAATTGAGAATCTTTCGGATTAATACTGGCATAGGAATTTCGGCATATGGAAAATGCGGAATATGAGAATCGGGGAAGAATTTCTTTACCTTTAGATGTTCGCGATTGTAATAAAGCGATTTGCGTATCTAATTCTAAATTCTTGGTTTCTATTGAGAATACACGTTCTTTGAGTTCTTTGACTTGTGCTTTTACTTGAACGAATCTCTGTTTGCAATTCTGTTGTGCTATGTTGACGAATTGGAGGATTAAGATTTGGATAGCGATCAAACATTTTTGAAATCTTGAATGGTTCAATGAGTCGAGCGGAAGCTGGATTCTTCTCGAAGAATGAGGGTTTTGAGTTTTTCAAGTTGTCTTTTTTGAGCTTCGGGGAGGAAGGTCTTGAATGATATCAAATATGAGTTCTTTTTGATCTTTGGGTTTGTATTATACGAAGAATGTTTGATCATATTGATAACTTTGCAAGCACAAGGAGAGGAAATATTATCATCATACATCTGTCTTTGTATTCTTGAAAATCATCTCGGTTGAGGATCGAAATCATCTTGAACCAAGGATATATGCAATTTCTCTTTCAATTCTTTGTCTAGTTCGGAAATTGATCCAAAATGGTAGTAATCTTCTTGCTTCGACACACATCCGCTTTATGTCTGGTTTGCCACATTTGTAACAAATAATTTTAGTAAATTGCTTTGAGTTAGAATAACGATTTTTGCGAGATTTACGTGGATGTTTGTAAAATTACGGAGGAGATGGTTTGGAATTGCGGTACAGTCGTCTTGAATGCCTTGTCGGTCGTTGGAAAGAACGTCGTTTGAGTTGAGCAGAAGGGGCCTTAATTCTGTAATTCCAAAGGCTTCACGAGAAGGAACCAAGTTCTCGACGCTCACTACCATATTTGGCTTGAAATTTCAATTCTTGACATGCGAGATAATGCTTCTTGTTTAATGAATGCAAAAAGTTGGCCATAAGTTATAATATTGAAATCAATTTGTTCTAAACCCATTTCTTTTTTTAAGATTTGTAATAATGCGTTGAGAAAATAAGTTTGGTAAACCCGAGTAATAAATTTTTCTTTCCAAAATGGAGCATTGCAATGCAGTCGTTTGAGTACATATGTTAAAAACATATCTTTATACCGACTAAAATCAGTTAAAGTTGGACATCTTAAATTTGTCAAAAAATATTTTTTGCGGAAGATAGTTCTTCTTTTGGGTTTCCAACAAAATGCATGGAAATAGTAATGAGTAAAAAAATCACATGCATCATTTTCTAATGAAATATTACCTTGTTCGTCCTCATGTTCTATAGTATGATCGAGAATGGCTATTTTGTCTTCAAGAGTTAATGAATTGTCCCACCAATATTTTAATTGTCTGTGAAACCCAGCAACTAAAAACATTGCTGCGTTTTTATCAGGGATGTTGTGAACTTTGTATGCAATCTTGGCCATACCCATTTCTTGCAATGTGTTGAGTATTTCATACTCACTTTTGCCATCAATGTTCCAATTTGTAATAGAACTGCCATCATAATGTGCGGTATGGAATTTAGCACGTTCTTCATATTGAATATCCGGAGGCGTAGGTCGTGGGTAATAAGTCCTTGTCTCGGCCTGTTTCCAACGAGGATTTGAATAGTGACGACGAGATTTGAATTGACGAATTTTGTTAACCTCTGTAGGTTCTAAGAAGGAATCTTCAACTTGATGAATTTTTGAAATAAGTTCGTTTGAAGAGGAACGACTAGAAAACGAAAGATTAGAAGAGTCATTTGAAGAACTTAATACATCTGGATTTTCTTGATCTATGGTATTAATTTTGGATGAGCTAGGGAGATTGGAATTAATTTTTTCCAGAGTTTGAGATATTTTGTGTAATAAAGGAGAGGATGGGATGGGCAGAGAAGATGTTGGACGTAGAAGTGTTGTTTCTTGAGCTTTAGATAGTATATTTGGTTGGAAATGAGGAGAGGAATAACTAGCGGGAAATGCGGGACTATGAGGCTTAGAAATTGATTTAATCTCTGTTGATAAAGCATCAACTTGAGTAGCAATAGTATGTAGGATCCGATTGGAATAATTGTTTTGATGATAAATTTTTTTTGATATCATCGATTTGAATAGAATCATCATTGTCTTTTTCCCCGTTTAAATGGAGAAGCAATAATTTCACCAGAAGGAGTGTCTATACGAAGAGATTGAAGTGGTGGATGAATTTGAGTAATAGTATTACCATCGGATAATTTCCATTTTTTCGCTAAATTTGTATGAACATTTATATGAGATATTTTGAGAAAATCTTTTTCAGTCAAAACCTTGTTTGATTAAAAAAATATTCTAACCAACGAAAAAAATCAAAAGGAGTGTTTAACCTATTAATATCGAAATCCATTCTTGTTTAATTTTTTGTTTGATAAAATGAATCTAATTGGAAAAACCAATTTCAATTTCTTCATCACAAGCTGTGATATAGGTACAAAGGAGGATAATAATAACTATTATAGGAAAACGAGCATATACCCATATCATATTGAATTCGTGTTCTTCAGTAAGTCAAACAATCATATAGTTTGATAAGATGGCGAGAATTGAATAAACGGCATATCCGAGTGATTGTAATATTGTAGGAAAGTTGATAGTGAGTGTTTCATCATATTGACGATGATCTGTTTCTTTGTTGAAAATACGGTAATATAACATTGTATGATCTTTGAAATAATCCGTAAGAGGATGTCCGGCATAATGAATAAGAAGGGAAACGGGAGATTGTTTGGGTGGTAGCGAAGAAAGAATGTGAAGTTTGTTTGGTGTTTGAATGAAAGAAGAAGCTGGATTTCATCTCATAATCATGAGAACTTTGAATCCGTTGTTTGGAAGATTTCTCTTTGTCTTTGTGTTTACTCATGGTGAGGAACTGTAAGGAATTCTCTCGTTAGAAAATCGGGTAAAGAATTTTGAGTACCTTTGATATATTCAATATCAAAGTCAAAAAGCGAGATAGAATTGCTTGCCAACGAGCAAAAATTTGTTTTGAAACAAGATTTTGAACATCTTTTTGTAAAATTTCTTTTGCGGATTTACAATCAATGCGTAATAAAAATCTTTTGTTGTATAAATCATCTTGAAATTTTGAAATGCATAAAACAATACTTAAAATTTCTTTTTTGACGAGTTGAATAAGTTTTTTTGCGGTCAGAGCCATAGACCACTATGGTATCTAACTAAATGTTCATGTGATGAATGATTCAAACGTTGTTTCAAAATGCCACCATATCCTAAATCGGATGCATCTGTTTCAACTATCATGAATGCGAGATGGATGAGGAATGGACATACATGGTAATGTTTTTGCTTTTAGTTTTAACATGCGAACAATTTGAGTATGTGTATGAGACCATGCGGGGAGGATCTTTTTTTCAATCTTTGATATAAAGGAGCACAAATTTGTCTTAGATTTGGAAAAAAAGTCGGACAAATAATTAAGACAACCAAGAAATCTTTGTAATTGATTTATATCTTTAATTTCATCCGGAAATTTATCGGCAAACTCAAGAGCACGATGAATAGGTGTAATAGTACCTTTGTAAATATTATGCCCTAAAAAATCGTATGTGAGTTTGAAAGAATTTAAGTTTAGGTGCAGAAACAACTAAACCATTTCGTTTGACAATCCGAAGAAATGTTTGTAAATGTTTAAAATGTTGATCAATAGAGTCGAAAATAATAAGACATCATCAATATAAACAATAATGAATGTCGTATAAGGATTGAAAATATCATTCATAATATGTTGAAATTCGGAAGGAGCATTTTTGAGTCCAAAAGGCATAACGTTCCATTCGTAATGTCCAAAGGGAGCTGTGAATCTTTGTTTTGTAGCGATCTTGATACGCAATTTGAATCTGCCCAGAATCCCGATTTCATATCGAATTTGGAAAATAATTTTTGCCTTATATAGACGTTTGAGTAAATCTTTTTTATTTGGAATGGGATATCGAATCCATTGCAAAACATTGTTGAGTGGTTTGTAATTGATGACGAGCCGAGGAACACCGCGTTCCTTTTCAGCTTGATTCATTACATAAAAAAGCTGCACAACTCCATGGAGATTTGGAGGGGCGAATTAGTTTCTTTGCAAGTAACTCTTGAATCTCTTTTTGCATACTTCAAGTAAATCATGATTCATTTGAATTGGACGTGCTTTTGTAGGAATGTTTTTTTCGGAAAAAATCTTTTTCATAAGGAAGCGAAACAATATGTTGCTTTCGATCCCAAAACGCATTTGGAATATCAGCACAAACTTCTTTTATAAATAAATTTTGAAAATTTAAAATTCTTTGTTGAATTTGAGAAGTTTGCGGTTGTTCTTCAATTCTTGTATAAGAAAGATCTTCTTTTTAAAAAAATTTATTTTATTTTGAAATCTTTGAATAGTATTAATTTGTTTGTAAATAGAATTTTCTTGTAACAAAAATAATTCTTTTTTGTTTGACGAGATTTAAAAAATTTGAAAACAAGCTGAGTTTCCCATGATTTTGGTACCCAAACCATGTTGATTAACCCAAAATGGATAAATTTGCGTAAGAAATGGAGTACCTAAAATGATCTCAGTATTTAAATCACTAACAACAATGAATTGATGTTTGAAACAATAATGATCGTTGCAAATAGTCTGTTTTGACAAGTTTACCTTTGACACTGTAGAGGCATACCGTTTGCGGTAACTAGAGATTCATATGTTGGAACGTAATACTTAATAGGAATCAATCCATCTTTGATGCAACTTTGATCTGCGTGCATTGTCCGAGCATAGTCTGTAAGCGTTGCTTGAAAAGTCCCAATTGAAATTGTAACATATATGTTCCATTTTTGAAATGTAATTTTGTCGATAATGGAAATAAATTGAGAATCTTTCGGATTAATACCCGGCATAGGAATTTCGGCATATGGAAAATGCGGAATATGAGAATCAAGAAGAATTTCTTTACCTTTAGATGTTCGCGATTGTAATAAAGCAATTTGCGTATCTAATTCTAAATTCTTGGTTTCTATTGAGAATACACGTTCTTTGAGTTCTTTGACTTGTGCTTTTAATGAACGAATCTCTGTTTGCAATTACATTTGTGCTATGTTGACGTATTGGAGGATTAAGATTTGGATAGCGATCAAACATTTTTGAAATCTTGAATGGTTCAATGAGTCGAGCGAGCTGGATTCTTCTCGAAGAATGAGGGTTTTGAGTTTTTCAAGTTGTCTTTTTTGAGCTTCGGGAGGAAGGTCTTGAATGATATCAAATATGAGTTCTTTTTTGATCTTTGGGCTGTATTATACGAAGAATGTTTGATCATATTGATAACTTTGTAAGCACAAGGAGAGGAAATATTATCATCATACATCTGTCTTGTATTCTTGAAAATCATCCGGTTGAGGATCGAAATCATCTTGAACCAAGGATATATGCAATTTCTCTTTCAATTCTTTGTCTAGTTCGGAAATTGATCCAAAATTGTAGTAATCTTCTTGCTTCGAGACACATCTGCTTTATGTCTGGTTTGCCACATTTATAACAAATAATTTTAGTAAATTGCTTTGAGTTAGAATAACGATTTTTGCGAGATTTACGTGGAGGTTTGTAAAATTACGGGAGGAGATGGTTTGGAATTGCGATACCAGTCGTCTTGAATACCTTGTCGGTCGTTGGAAAGAACGTCGTTTGAGTTGAGCAGAAGGGGCCTTAATTCCTGTAATTCCAAAGGCTTCACAGAAGGAACCAAGTTCTCGACGCTCACTACCATATTTGGCTTGAAATTTCAATTCTTGACATGCAGATAATGCTTCTTGTTTAATGAATGCAAAAAGTTGGCCATAAGTTATAATATTGAAATCAATTTGTTCTAAACCCATTTCTTTTTTAAGATTTGTAATAATGCGTTGAGAAAATAAGTTTGGTAAACCAGTAATAAATTTTTCTTTCCAAAATGGAGCATTGCAATGCAGGGCGTTTGAGTACATATGTTAAAAAACATATCTTTATACCGACTAAAATCATTAAAGTTGGACATCTTAAATTTGTCAAAAATATTTTTTGCGAAGAAAGTTCTTCTTTTGGGTTTCCCACAAAATGCATGGAAATAGTAATGAGTAAAAAAATCACATGCATCATTTTCTAATGAAATATTACCTTGTTCGTCCTCATGTTCTATAGTATGATCGAGAATGGCTATTTTGTCTTCAAGAGTTAATGAATTGTCCCACCAATATTTTAATTGTCTGTGAAACCGACAACTAAAAAACATTGCTGCGTTTTTTATCGGGGATGTTGTGAACTTTGTATGCAATCTTGGCCATACCCATTTCTTGCAATGTGTTGAGTATTTCATACTCACTTTTGCCATCAATGTTCCAATTTGTATGTAGCGCCATCATAATGTGCGGTATGGAATTTAGCACGTTCTTCATATTGAATATCCGGGAGGAGTAGGTCGTGGATAATAAGTCCTTGTTTCGGCCTGTTTCCAACGAGGATTTGAATAGTGATGAGTTTGAGAAACTCACCGAACAATTCGTGGTTATGTATCGAATATATTATCGATTACTTAGCTCTCGGCTTAATCCTCGTTTCAAAGCCGATTCCTACATCACGCGATGAGGGCTGTCCTTCTCCATATTGAAGCGGGAAACGAGTCAAAAACGTTTACTCCAAAACGACTCAAATGGCACGAGATTACAATTCCTGAAGAATTTCAAATCGAAAATGCTCAAGCACCTCCTCATATAGAACGCACTGAGATTTCTCAAATTATTGAAGAATCAAATGGCAATATCCTCATAAGATTTAATTCTATGCGAGAACAAGGTTCATGTTCTCACTCTCCAGAACCAAGCAGGTATTCATTTGCAGAATCACTTTCTACATTTCAGATGCCTCTTCCTATTCATGTACATCATCTTTGCTCCTATTCTCGAGGTATCTAAATCTCCTCCTTCATCTCCAAGCTGCGAGAGAATCAAGAAGAATTTCTTTACCTTTAGATGTTCGTGATTGTAATAAAGCGATTTGCGTATCTAATTCTAAATTCTTGGTTTCTATTGAGAATACACGTTCTTTGAGTTCTTTGACTTGGGCTTTTCTTGAACGAATCTCTGTTTGCAATTCTATTGTGCTATGTTGACGAATTGGAGGATTAAGATTTGGATAGCGATCAAACATTTTTGAAATACTTGAATGGTTCAATGAGTTGAGCGAAGCTGGATTCTTCTCGAAGAATGAGGGTTTTGAGTTTTTCAAGTTGTCTTTTTTTGAGCTTCGGGAGGAAGGTCTTGAATGACATCAAATATGAGTTCTTTTTTGATCTTTGGGTTTGTATTATCCGAAGAATGTTTGATCATATTGATAACTTTGTAAGCACAAGGAGAGGAAATATTATCATCATACATCGTCTGCTTGTATTCTTGAAAATCATCCGGTTGAGGATCGAAATCATCTTGAACCAAGGATATATGCAATTTCTCTTTCAATTCTTTGTCTAGTTCGGAAATTGATCCAAAATTGTAGTAATCTTCTTGCTTCGACACACATCCGCTTTATGTCTGGTTTGCCACATTTATAACAAATAATTTTAGTAAATTGCTTTGAGTTAGAATAACGATTTTTGCGAGATTTACGTGGATGTTTGTAAAATTACGGAGGAGATGGTTTGGAATTGCGGTACCGTCGTCTTGAATGCCTTGTCGGTCGTTGGAAAGAACGTCGTTTGAGTTGAGCAGAAGGGGCCTTAATTGTAATTCCAAAGGCTTCACAGAAGGAACCAAGTTCTCGACGCTCACTACCATATTTGGCTTGAAATTTCAATTCTTGACATGCAGATAATGCTTCTTGTTTAATGAATGCAAAAAGTTGGCCATAAGTTATAATATTGAAATCAATTTGTTCTAAACCCATTTCTTTTTTAAGATTTGTAATAATGCGTTGAGAAAATAAGTTTGGTAAACCAGTAATAAATTTTTCTTTCCAAAATGGAGCATTGCAATGTGGGCGTTTGAGTACATATGTTAAAAACATATCTTTATACCAGCTAAAATCTGTTAAAGTTGGACATCTTAAATTTGTCAAAAATATTTTTGCAGAAGATAGTTCTTCTTTTGGGTTTCCCACAAAATGCATGGAAATAGTAATGAGTAAAAAAATCACATGCATCATTTTCTAATGAAATATTACCTTGTTCGTCCTCATGTTCTATAGTATGATCGAGAATGGCTATTTTGTCTTCAAGAGTTAATGAATTGTTCCACCAATATTTTAATTGTCCTGTGAAACCAGCAACTAAAAACATTGCTGCGTTTTTATCAGGGATGT
The DNA here is from genome assembly GCA_028651295.1 of Catharanthus roseus. Taxonomy (NCBI): domain Eukaryota; kingdom Viridiplantae; phylum Streptophyta; class Magnoliopsida; order Gentianales; family Apocynaceae; genus Catharanthus; species Catharanthus roseus. The sequence continues at coordinate 45,313,587 of JAPQWS010000159.1, forward strand.
TGTGAACTTTGTATGCAATCTTGGCCATACCCATTTCTTGCAATGTGTTGAGTATTTCATACTCACTTTTGCCATCAATGTTCCAATTTGTAATAGAGCTGCCATCATAATGTGCGGTATGGAATTTAGCACGTTCTTCATATTGAATATCCGGGAGGAGTAGGTCGTGGATAATAAGTCCTTGTTTCGGCTTTGTTTCCAACGAGGATTTGAATAGTGACGAGATTTGAATTGACGAATTTTGTTAACCTCTGTAGGTTCCAAGAAGGAATCTTCAACTTGATGAATTTTTTGAAATAAGTTCGTTGGAAGAGGAAAGACTAGAAAACGAAAGACTAGAAGAGTCATTTGAAGAACTTAATACATCTGGATTTTCTTGATCTATGGTATTAATTTTGGATGAGCTAGGGAGATTGGAATTAATTTTTTTCCGAGTTTGAGATATTTTTGTGTAATAAAGGAGAGGATGGGATGGGCGAGAGAAGATGTTGGACGTAGAAGTGTTGTTTCTTGAGCTTTAGATAGTATATTTGGTTGGAAATGAGGAGAGGAATAACTAGCGGGAAATGCAGGGACTATGAGGCTTAGAAATTGATTTAATCTCTGTTGATAAAGCATCAACTTGAGTAGCAATAGTATGTAGGATCCGATTGGAATAATTGTTTTGATGATAAATTTTTTTTGATATCATCGATTTGAATAGAATCATCATTGTCTTTTTCCCCGTTTAAATGGAGAAGCAATAATTTCACCAGAAGGAGTGTCTATACGAAGAGATTGAAGTGGTGGATGAATTTGAGTAATAGTATTACCATCAGATAATGTCCATTTTTTTGCTAAATTTGTATGAACATTTATATGAGATATTTTGAGAAAATCTTTTTCGTCAAAACCTTGTTTGATTAAAAAATATTCTAACCAACAGAAAAAATCAAAAGGAGTGTTTAACCTATTAATATCAGAAATCCATTCTTGTTTAATTTTTGTTTGATAAAATGAATCTAATTGGAAAAACCAATTTCTTTTTTCATCATTTTCTGATTCAAAAATATCTTGTTCTAAAGACGCAAAATCAATATTTTTTTATCGATGAATAACATCAATTTCACCTTTCATTTGAGATGCGATTGGAGATGAAGGAGGAGATTTAGAAACCTCGGGAATAGGAGCGGTATGATGTACATGAATAGGAAGAGGCATACGAAATGTAGAAAGTGATTACGCAAATGAATACCGCTTGGTTACGGAGAGTGAGAACATGAACCTTGTTCTCGCATAGAATTAAATCTTATGAGGATATTGCCATTTGATTCTTCAATAATTTGAGAAATCTCAGTGCGTTCTATATGAGGAGGTGCTTGAGCGTTTTCGATTTGAAATTCTTCAGGAATTGTAATCTCGTGCCATTTGAGTCGTTTTGGAGTAAACGTTTTTTAGCTGTTACGCTTCGATATGGAGAAGGGCAGTCTCATCGCGTGATGTAGGAATCGGTTTGAAACGAGGATTAAGGTGAGAGCTAAGTAATCGATAATATATTCGATACATAACCACGAATTGTTCGGTGAGTTTCTCAAACTCATCACCTTGAAGATGAATATCTAATACTAATGAATTCGAGAATCAAAGGATCCGTTAAAGAAACGAGAATAATTTGGAGCACAATTGAAATAAATAGGACCATTGCAAATATTAGTTTGAATCATAGCAAGTAATGAGGATTTGTAGCGTTTTAAACGTTTATCGCGTAAAGCTAAATAGATAGGAGCATCAACTCCAAGATGAACTAAAGGTTTCACGACAACTTGAATTAAACCGTAATGAATATATCGAAAGCCTTTTTCGAGAATATTTTTGTAATGAAACTTTTGATAAAAGAGGAATTGTTTGAAATTTTTTCTTGAATATTCATCGTCTCTTCATGAGTTTTAAGCTGAAAAAAGTCTGTTTTGAAATCAAATGTTCCAACTTTGTAAATATTTTCAATTTGTTCTTACGGAATAGTCCAGTCATTGAAATTGTATGAAATTTGTTCTTCCTTACTATGAATAACTCGTCGGGAATCCGAGGCTAGAACCAGGAAGAAAACATTCTTCTCATCAAATTTGCCATCTTTAATGCATAGAAATCATGTTATGAGTCTAGATGCAACTACTAATGCGGGACCAACGGGACCACGATCACAGGGAACACCTATTCAGATGAGGCTTACCAACGGCTTTACCCTGTGACCAAGCGTCGGCCAACACACGAGAGATGAACTAAACACAAATAATGATATGTATGCGAGAGAAGATATGCAAAGAATGCTAAGATGAATGATTACTTATGGCTCACGATACCAAATCAAACCCAGGTGAAAATAATTGAAACTAATTTACCAATTGAACAAACTAAAAAATGAATGAAAGCTTACTTGAATTTAATTCTTGAAAACTTGAAGATAGATAGAAGTTGATAAAGTTGCTAAGTGATGTGGGAATGATTTTCTAAAAGACTTACGAAAAGATTGTGTAAACATGCTTGTGTCTTCTTGAATACATTTGAGCTAGTCTATTTATAGACATAATTTGAATGTCATTTGTCTTGAATCTTCATTTGATGTGCATTTGAATTTGAATTTCATTTCTTTGGAATCTGCGAGGACAATAATGGAGCGGGAATAATGGAGGACGTGGGTCCCTCCACGTGGGCTTGTCTGCGGGTGCAATAATGGCGTGTGGGTCCCGCCACTTTGCTTTTACTATTCACTTTTTTGACTTCTTTGCGCGGGCGTAATCATCTTTGTCTGTCATGATTCGTTTGACTGCCTTTTCTTGCCTTTTGACTGCTTTTTGGCTGCTTTTTGATTGCTTTTCCTAAAGTGATAGACATAATTATGATGTCTAAACCTAGCATAATTATTATAGCTATTATACAATTATTACATCTAGTTTACGGCATTATTAGTTTCTAGTATAATTACAAGAATAGAAAATTGCGAAGTTATCCAATCTTCAAATCGGCGTGGGAACGATGGGACCACTTTACAGGGAACACCACTTTTCTGCGGGCTTACCAACGGATTTATAAGGCGACCAACACCTTACCAACACGTAGAGGAGAAAATTAAATTTTTTTCTCTGCATTTTTTTTTGTTTTTTCACATACGAAATTAAAAATCATTGAGATCTGTCACTGATAGGATCGGTACCAAAAAAATTCGATGAGACGATCCCCTGTGAAGATGTCGGACTATGAGATTTTTTCTGTTTGAATTGTTGTTGAAACACTTTGAATCGTAGGAATTCTTCATAATGAGTCTGCTTCGTCTTCGGTAGTAGTAACCTTAGAATTTGAAGATTACGGGTTTTGAGGAGTAGTCGGTGCGGAGGATTTGATTGTACCGGGTGTTTGAATCGCAACGTTTGAAGGACCTATGCCTTTGGATAATTGTTGAAAACTGCGTTGCACTAGTTGATTATGTTGAATAAATTTGAGTACTGTGTCTTGTGAACAGAGATCTACAGAATACCCAGTCCACCATTTGATTTTGAATTCTCTGATGAGTGATAATGGACAATCCGTTGAATAAGCATGTTTTACACAATCTTTCTCAGAAGTCTTTTAGAAAATCATTCCCACAACACTTAGCAACTTTATCAACTTCTATCTATCTTCAAGTTTTCAAGAATTAAATTCAAGTAAGCTTTCATTCATTTTTAGTTTGTTCAATTGGTAAATTAGTTTCAATTATTTTCACCTGGGTCTTATATCCGGAGGCGTAGGTCGTGGGTAATAAGTCCTTGTCTCGGCCTGTTTCCAACGAGGATTTGAATAGTGACGACGAGATTTGAATTGACGAATTTTGTTAACCTCTGTAGGTTCCAAGAAGGAATCTTCAACTTGATGAATTTTTGAAATAAGTTCGTTGGAAGAGGAAAGACTAGAAAACGAAAGACTAGAAGAGTCATTTGAAGAACTTAATACATCTGGATTTTCTTGATCTATGGTATTAATTTTGGATGAGCTAGGGAGATTGGAATTAATTTTTTCCAGCGTTTGAGATATTTTGTGTAATAAAGGAGAGGATGGGATGGGCAGAGAAGATGTTGGACGTAGAAGTGTTGTTTCTTGAGCTTTAGATAGTATATTTGGTTGGAAATGAGGAGAGGAATAACTAGCAGGAAATCTGGGACTATGAGGCTTAGAAATTGATTTAATCTCTGTTGATAAAGCATCAACTTGAGTAGCAATAGTATGTAGGATCTGATTGGAATAATTGTTTTGATGATAAATTTTTTTGATATCATCGATTTGAATAGAATCATCATTGTCTTTTCCCCGTTTAAATGGAGAAGCAATAATTTCACCAGAAGGAGTGTCTATACGAAGAGATTGAAGTGGTAGATGAATTTGAGTAATAGTATTACCATCAGATAATGTCCATTTTTTTGCTAAATTTGTATGAACATTTATATGAGATATTTTGAGAAAATCTTTTTCGTCAAAACCTTGTTTGATTAAAAAATATTCTAACCAACAGAAAAAATCAAAAGGAGTGTTTAACCTATTAATATCGGAATTCCATTCTTGTTTAATTTTTGTTTGATAAAATGAATCTAATTGGAAAAACCAATTTCTTTTTTTCATCATTTTCGATTCAAAAATATCTTGTTCTAAGGACGCAAAATCAATGTTTTTTATCTGATGAATAACATCAATTTCACCTTTCATTTGAGATGCAGTTGGAGATGAAGGAGGAGATTTAGATACCTCAGGAATAGGAGCAGTATGATGTATGAATTTTAAATTTTCAAAATTTATTTATAAAAAGAAGTTTGTGCTGATATTCCAAATGCGTTTTGGGATCGAAAACAACATATTGTTTCGCTTCCTTATGAAAAAGATTTTTACGAGAAAAACATTCCTACAAAAGCACGTCCAATTCAAATGAATCATGATTTACTTGAAGTATGCAAAAAAGAGATTCAAGAGTTACTTGCAAAGAAACTAATTCGCCCCTCCAAATCTCCATGGAGTTGTGCGACTTTTTATGTAATGAAACAAGCGGAAAAGGAACGCGGTGTTCCTCGGCTCGTCATCAATTACAAACCACTCAACAATGTTTTGCAATGGATTCGATATCCCATTCCAAATAAAAAGATTTACTCAAACGTCTATATAAGGCAAAATTATTTTCCAAATTCGATATGAAATCAGGATTCTGGCAGATTCAAATTGCAGATCAAGATCGCTACAAAACAGCATTCACAGTTCCCTTTGGACATTACGAATGGAACGTTATGCCTTTTGGACTAAAAAATGCTCCTTCTGAATTTCAACATATTATGAATGATATTTTCAATCCTTATACGACATTCATTATTGTTTATATTGATGATGTCTTATTATTTTCAGACTCTATTGATCAACATTTTAAACATTTACAAACATTTCTTCAGAGTTGTCAAACGAAATGGTTTAGTTGTTTCTGCACCTAAACTTAAATTCTTTCAAACTCACATACGATTTTTAGGGCATAATATTTACAAAGGTACTATTACACCTATTCATCGTGCTCTTGAGTTTCTGTTGATAAATTTCCGGATGAAATTAAAGATATAAATCAATTACAAAGATTTCTTGGTTGTCTTAATTATTTGTCGACTTTTTTCCAAATCTAAGACAAATTTGTGCTCCTTTATATCAAAGATTGAAAAAAAGATCCTCCCTGCATGGTCTCATACACATACTCAAATTGTTCGCATGTTAAAACTAAAAGCAAAAACATTACCATGTATGTCCATTCCTCATCCATCTGCATTCATGATAGTTGAAACAGATGCATCCGATTTAGGATATGGTGGCATTTTGAAACAACGTTTGAATCATTCATCACATGAACATTTAGTTAGATACCATAGTGGTCTATGGCTCGGACCGCAAAAAACTTATTCAAATCTGTCAAAAAGAAATTTTAAGTATTGTTTTATGCATTTCAAAATTTCAAGATGATTTATACAACAAAAGATTTTTATTACGCATTGATTGTAAATCTGCAAAAGAAATTTTACAAAAAGATGTTCAAAATCTTGTTTCAAAACAAATTTTTGCTCGTTGGCAAGCAATTCTATCTGCTTTTGACTTTGATATTGAATATATCAAAGGTACTCAAAATTCTTTACCCGATTTTCTAACGAGAGAATTCCTTACAGTTCCTCACCATGAGTAAACTCAAAGACAAAGAGAAAACTTCAAAACAACAGATTCAAAGTTCTCATGATTATGAGATGAAGACCAGTTCTTCTTTTCTTCAAACACCAAACCGATTTCAAGCTCTTCAAGACTTTCCACCACTCACGTATGTAATGGCAGCCGCAACCCCATCATACAAACTACAAAATATTCCTATACCACCTCCTTCTTCAACTCCAAATGCCTCCTCAACCAATACTCAATATTTCCTCAAACCTGTCACGGAAACTTTATTCCTTACTTCTTTTACAGAAACTCCTGACTTCAAAGCTTTAAAAAATTTAGTTCAAAGAGTTTTTCCTACCGGATGCCATTGGCTTCCAGATTATCCAATGCAAACTCAAACATTTTATGAATTAATTCTTGTTGATTCAAAATCCGTTGACATTACGCATACACCGATTCAAAAAAACCCTCGGCGCATTGCTTATTCAAAATGTGTTATTAAGAAAATACTCAAGGCTTCGGAATGGTCATCCATTTGGACTACAAAAAGAATTTACCGTCAATTTTATTCCAATCTGGTTACACCTATCAAGATTATAAAATGGCTTGGTATAGAACATTTTTCAAACGACCTTTTGATCATTCTTGGTTTTTTATTTTCCATCAACACTGTCCCAAAGAATTTCCAATTTGGTTTCATGAATGGTGGATTCACTTCGGTAGTCTACCCGACATATTACCACCTATTCCTAAACTTGGATTTCAAACTTGGGTCAAAAAGATGACGAGTCCCCTCGCCTATTCAATTCCACTCCACTTCTATGCCGAAACTTCGGGTTCCTTGGATATTCTCGTTGGAGTTATCGGTTCAAACAAATTTATTCCAAGGATTTTCCATTATCACTCATCGAGAGAATTCAAAATCAAATGGTGGGATCGGGTATTCTGTAGATCTCTGTTCACAAGACACGATACTCAAATTTATTCAACATAATCAACTAGTGCAACGCAGTTTTTCAACATTTATCCAAAGGCATAGGTCCTTCAAACGTTGCGATTCAAACACCTGTTACAATCAAATCCTCTGCACCCACTACTCCTTCGAAACCAGAATCTTCAAATTCTAAGGTTACTACGGCTGAAGACGAAGCAGCTCATTATGAAGAATTCCTACGATTCAAAGTGTTTCAACAACAATTCAAACAGGAAAAATCTCATAGTCCGACATCTTCACAGGGATCGTCTCATCGAATTTTTTTGGTACCGATCCTATCAGCGGACAGGGATCTCAATGATTTTTAATTTACGTATGTGAAAAATGCAGAGAAATCCTGGTTTTGACGAAGCCGGACTCTCTGACCCCAGGTGGTTACCATCCCGTGAGACTCGGGTGGTCTACAGGAGTGGCTATTCCGCCTCTTGTCATTCCGTTTAAAGTGGTAGAGAGGTCCCTAATGGGTTAATGAATTGTCCCACCAATATTTTAATTGTCCTGTGAAACCAGCAACTAAAAACATTGCTGCGTTTTTATCAGGGATGTTGTGAACTTTGTATGCAATCTTGGCCATACCCATTTCTTGCAATGTGTTGAGTATTTCATACTCACTTTTGCCATCAATGTTCCAATTTGTAATAGAACTGCCATCATAATGAGCGGTATGAAATTTAGCACGTTCTTCATATTGAATATCCGGAGGCGTAGGTCGTGGGTAATAAGTCCTTGTCTCGGCCTGTTTCCAACGAGGATTTGAATAGTGACGACGAGATTTGAATTGACGAATTTTGTTAACCTCTGTAGGTTCTAAGAAGGAATCTTCAACTTATTTCCATTATTGACAAAATTACATTTCAAAAATGGAACATATATGTTACAATTTCAATTGGGACTTTTCAAGCAACGTTCTGACTATCTTTGGACAGTAGTGCGAGATCAAAGTTGCATCAAAGATGGATTGATTCCTATTAAGTATTACGTTCCAACATATGAATCTCTAGTTACTGCAAAGCGGTATGCCTCTACGAGTCAAAGGTAAACTTGTCAAAACAGACTATTTGCAACGATCATTATTGCTTCAAACATCAATTCATTGTTGTTAGTGATTTAAATACGGAGATCATTTTGGGTACTCCATTTCTTACTCAGATTTATCCATTTTGGGTTAATCAACATGGTTTGGGTACCAAAATCATGGGAAACCCGATTATTTTCAAATTTTTAAATCTGTCAAACAAAAAAGAATTATTTTTGTTACAAGAAAATTCTATTTACAAACAAATTAATACTATTCAAAGATTTCAGAATAAAATTAATTTTTTTAAAAGAAGATCTTTCTTATACAAGAATTGAAGAACAATCGCAAACTTCTCAAATTCAACAAAGAATTTTAAATTTTCAAAATTTATTTATAAAAGAAGTTTGTCTTTGATATTCCAAATGCGTTTTGGGATCGAAAACAACATATTGTTTCGCTTCCTTATGAAAAAGATTTTTACGAGAAAAACATTCCTACAAAAGCACGTCCAATTCAAATGAATCATGATTTACTTGAAGTATGCAAAAAAGAGATTCAAGAGTTACTTGCAAAGAAACTAATTCGCCCCTCCAAATCTCCATGGAGTTGTGCAGCTTTTTATGTAATGAATCAAGCGGAAAAGGAACGCGGTGTTCCTCGGCTCGTCATCAATTACAAACCACTCAACAATGTTTTGCAATGGATTCGATATCCCATTCCAAATAAAAAAGATTTACTCAAACGTCTATATAAGGCAAAATTATTTTCCAAATTCGATATGAAATCAGGATTACAGCGATTCAAATTGCGAGATCAAGATCGCTACAAAACAGCATTCACGGTTCCCTTTGGACATTACGAATGGAGCGTTATGCCTTTTGGACTCAAAAATGCTCCTTACGAATTTCAACATATTATGAATGATATTTTCAATCCTTATACGACATTCATTATTGTTTATATTGATGATGTCTTATTATTTTCAGACTCTATTGATCAACATTTTAAACATTTACAAACATTTCTTCAGGTTGTCAAACGAAATGGTTTAGTTGTTTCTGCACCTAAACTTAAATTCTTTCAAACTCACATACGATTTTTAGGGCATAATATTTACAAAGGTACTATTACACCTATTCATCGTGCTCTTGAGTTTCTTTGATAAATTTCGGATGAAATTAAAGATATAAATCAATTACAAAGATTTCTTGGTTGTCTTAATTATTTGTCTGACTTTTTTCCAAATCTAAGACAAATTTGTGCTCCTTTATATCAAAGATTGAAAAAAGATCCTCCTGCATGGTCTCACACACATACTCAAATTGTTCGCATGCTAAAACTAAAAGCAAAGACATTACCATGTATGTCCATTCCTCATCCATCTGCATTCATGATAGTTGAAACAGATGCATCAGATGTAGGATATGGTGGCATTTTGAAACAACGTTTGAATCATTCATCACATGAACATTTAGTTAGATACCATAGTGGTCTATGGCTCGGACCATAAAAAAACTTATTCAACTGTCAAAAAAGAAATTTTAAGTATTGTTTTATGCATTTCAAAATTTCAAGATGATTTATACAACAAAAGATTTTTATTACGCATTGATTGTAAATCTGCAAAAGAAATTTTACAAAAAGATGTTCAAAATCTTGTTTCAAAACAAATTTTTGCTCGTTGGCAAGCAATTCTATCTGCTTTTGACTTTGATATTGAATATATCAAAGGTACTCAAAATTCTTTACCCGATTTTCTAACGAGAGAATTCCTTACGGTTCCTCACCATGAGTAAACACAAAGACAAAGAGAAATCTTCCAAACAACGATTCAAAGTTCTCATGATTATGAGATGAAATCCAGTTCTTCTTTCATTCAAACACCAAACAAACTTCACATTCTTTCTTCGCTACCACCCAAACAATCTCCCGTTTCCCTTCTTATTCATTATGCCAGACATCCTCTTACGGATTATTTCAAAGATCATACAATGTTATATTACTGTATTTTCACCAAAGAAAAGCAGATCATCGTCAATATGATGAAACACTCACTATCAACTTTCCTACAATATTACAATCACTTTGGATATACCGTTTATTCAATTACGCCATCTTATCAAACTATATGATTGTTTGACTTACGGAAGAACACGAATTCAATATGACATGGGTATATGCTCGTTTTCATATAATAGTTATTATTATCCTCCGTTGTACCTATATCACGGTTGTGATATGAAATTGAAATTATGTTCAAATTTTTTCATCCCCCACGCCATAAAAATTCAAGATTCTGGATTGAATATCAAGAGCGAGTTTACGAATCGAGAATCTAGCGAGGAGTTATCGGTTCAAACACATTTATTCAACGGATTGTCCATTATCACTCATCGAGAGAATTCAAAATCAAATGGTGGGTGGGTATTCAGTAGATCTCTGTTCACAAGACACGATACTCAAATTTATTCAACATAATCAACTAGTGCAGCGCGATTTTCAACAATTATCCAAAGGCATAGGTCCTTCAAGCGTTGCGATTCAAACACTGTTACAATCAAATCCTCTGCACCAACTACTCCCTCGAAACCCAGAATCGTCAAATTCCAAGATTACTACTGCTGAAGACGAAAGCGGCTCATTATGAAGAATTCCCTACGATTCAAAGCATTTCAACAACAATTCAACGGGAAAAAATCTCATAGTCAGAGCATCTTCCACGGGGATCGTCTCACTGAGTTTTTTGAGTGCGATCCTATTGGCGGACGGGATCTCAATGATTTTTTAATTTACGTATGTGAAAAATAGCGAGAAAAAAATTTAATTTTTCTCCTCTACGTGTTGGTAAGGTGTTGGTCGACTTATAAATCAGTTAGTAAGCCCTGCAGGAAAAGGGTGTTCCCGGTAAAGTGGTCCCATCGTTCCCACGCGATTTGAAGATTGGATAACTACGCAATTTTCTATTCTTGTAATTATACTAGAAACTAATAATCTGCTGTAAACTAGATGTAATAATTGTATAATAGCTATAATAATTATGCTAGGTTTAGACAT